>CM067077.1:23223064-23823064 GCA_033980235.1 Diadema setosum | reverse complement strand
GTGACACAATCACCCCAAGTACTACGACAATAATATTAATGAGATAGAAGTATTTTTCTACATTATATTGAATACAATTGTAATACTTAAATTCCAATAATATATTGTAAGCATGGAAGCATTAAAGGACAAGTTCACCTTCATAGACATGTGGATTGAGTGAATGCAGCAATATTAGTAGAACACATCAGTGAAAGTTTAGAGAAAATCGGACAATCCATTCAAAAGTTATGAATTTTTAAAGTATCTGCGTAGTCACTGCTGGATGAGAAGACCAACATAGTGTATGATGTCATATGCGTACAATTATAAAGAAAATAAGAAGAGAATTTCACAAAACTTTACTTTTTGAATTAAGTGCACATTTCTTCGACTTGTTAATGACATATGTTAAGGGTAATATTATTCCCCCGGCCTTCTGAAATAGAGAAGTCATGTGCTCTTTTGTTATGTGAGAAAGTGAGAATATGTTGAATTTTCTTTATTCTTTCTTTATATCGTTGTACTCGTGTGACATTACAAGCTATAGTAGTCTTCTCATCCAGCCTTGAGTAAGCAGAAACTTCAAAAATTCATAACTTTTGAATGGATTGTCCGATTTTCATCAAACTCTCAATGCTGATATATTGCTGCATTCACTCAACCCACATATCTAAGAAGGTGACCTTTTCCTTTAAGCACACTAATTTTCACAGATTTTGTGCTGTTTTGTTGAGTGCAAATGTGAAAAAAAAAAAATTTTGCCTTTTCATTTTTTTAGTAGGTTGATTATAGTACAACATATAGCATGATCTAGTGCTGTTCCAGTCAAATTATGTCATCGTAATTGTTTGCACTAGTCATACCAGTTGCAAGTTTACGATATATTTCACTTATGATTTCAAATAATCCAAAATGAAATTGTGAGAATTGGTTGCTTATTTATCAAGTTTATGAAGTTGGCTGACCACAGCCACTCTGGTGGATTTAGTGCACTAACATCCGGAGAACTCAGGCAAAGTTGTGCTGCTGCTAGTGGTCCATGAAGTATTATGGTAAATTAATTTGCATAATCACAGCATTCTTAAAAAATCTTCCAATGCTCCTATCTTTAAAAGAATACAGTAATTATTTAGTGATGTTCTTGTTATATATTCAAGATGATAGACTGTCTACTTCAAATTAATATAATTGGATTTGATAGTAAGGTAGTATTATTATTATACACTAGTTCACTAACATACTGTAGCATTGTTATAGCGCCAGCTATGTCAAGACGTGGTCATTCAGAGGAGAACCAACATGGCTGAACAAAGAGACAGGCCTATGTGGGTGTTGTGCCCATAAAGCAGGGCTGCCAAAAATAATATTGGAAACCAGTTGAGAGTGAGACTCCCATAGGCAAATACTATAATTTAGGAGTCAAAATGAGTGAGATCAAAAGAAATGTATGCAAATGAAATAAAGTTTCAGGTTAAGAAAGGACCAAAATGAGTGGGTCTCACTCTCAATGATTGAGAGTTGGCAGCCCTGCCTAAAGGCATGTGTCTTGATTTCCTTTGACTGTGTCGCGTGCATGAGAATGATTGCCACACATACCAGTCCGGAACTTCAGGTCCCTGTACTTTCTAGCCTTGGAAGACATTTCGGTCCATGTCAGGCGAAGGTCCTTCGCTGTCCGTCCCCTTGGTAGCCCCTGTGCTTCCAGCTCATCCAGAGCATTTTGCCATGTGGCATCCTTCCTCTTCTTTACCTACATTATATCAAAAAAGAGATAATTTTAAGGTTGTTGACAGTCATTATTGTACAAAACTGAAGATACATATTTCTCTTTTTAGAACTGTTTGCATTAAATGAAAATGTATGTCCTTTCTCACACTTTCTTAAGGGATCACTTTCAATAAGCTTTCTTTGCATGTGCTTCTCATGATTCCACCAATATTATATTTGACACCGTGTATTTTTGTTTGTTAGTTTGTTTGATTTTAATTGAAAGTTTGTAAACTATCTATGAAGAAGGAAATAAATGAAATGAAATGAAAAGTACTGAAATAATTCCACATTCCTTTTTCTGCAATACCTCAATATTTTCTTTGTAAATATAAGGCATTACCATTAAATAATTTCTGAATATTTTCATAAGATGTAAAACTCTGTTATCATTCATCACATCACTGGCATAATTGCCATTTGCGTAACATGGAATGAAATATGATACATAACTAAGTTTGAAACATATCTATGTAAAGACAGAGACAGTGTCATCCTCACTTACTTTGTCGGCACAATGGCCCGCCTTCCCGAAAAGATCCCCTTTTTTTCTTTTAACGAATGATGACAGGAAAGAAACCTGTTGCAACGTGAGGTTTGGCCTCCGCTTTACCATTTTCTCCCTTTTCCCACCGGTATTTGATGCTAGTTCACTGAAATGTAATGTGAAAGAAAAGGAAAAGTCTTCAAGGTTATTACAAGTGCAGCATTGCTAAGAAATTGAGTTTACAGGTACAAGCTTTGTTACGAATAGCTTAATATAATGATGATTACATAACAGTGCAAACCCTTGTGCATTCTGTGTTTCTTGATTGTGGGAACTGTGCATTTGGCAGACACTTATAAGGGCACATGGGTTTGAAAGGTTAATTGCAAGTGATTGATGCAAGGTAATGAAAGATGGGGGTGAAAGTAAATACAGATTGATGTGCATGTGAGAAGGATAAGGTGTTACCTCTGAGAAATAGACAAACCTACATCCATGACCGTAAATGAGAATAAGTGGTCAACCACTTATACGGTATGCAATCAAAACTCACCTGTCATTTTTACAATCTCTGTTTTCCTTTGGTTTTCTTTTATTTTGTTTTGTTGTTGTCTTGGTTATTGCTTGTTCGTTTGTTTTTTGTTTTGGTTTTACTTAGCTTGTCAGGTGGTGGGAATATGACCAGAAAACACTGGACCTAGCCCTATAAGGCCCATATGCAGGTGTTTTGTTTTCTTTTTTTCCTGCTCAGTTGCTCAACAATATGTTGTTTTCTTCAGTCCGTGTGTCTGTGCATGTATACACATTTCACAGTGGCATAGGAGTGTGCAACTGCCTGGATGTATAGGGCCTATTTACAAAGTGCCAGTAAAAATCTGCATACTCCTACTTGTTCATGGATGGTTGCTTTCAGAATTTATGTCGGTTGATTATCTACTTGTGAATTCAATTTCATTGTGATTGTAAGACTGCACTTTTACGTTCATGGTCACAGCATAATCAGTGATTACTGAGTTAGGACTTTGATGTTGTTTCTACTGGCCTGTACGTACTCTAGCTGGATTTCATGATGTAATGGATCAGTGAGTTCAAAGATAGCAACTAGTGCATACTGTAATCTTTGTGTGGAAATCTATTTTTGTAGTTCATATAAAACAACTATCATCAGCTGCCCGTCAGTCAATAAGAAGTGAAACACTTTGATTGCGATCGTCTATCTCAATGATGTCCAGTTCATCGGTTGTGATAAGTGGAATAGCGTGCGATTACAGCCAGGCACTTAACTGACATATTAATAACATACATTGTTACATATTAGGAGTCAAGCTCTGAATAGGGAATGTGCTAACTATACACACCCCCGTCACTGTACGTAGGTACGTAGCGACAGCATACTTACAGCATCTGGTCAGCCTACGAATGTGCATTTGGTCTAGACACGTCTATATGCTGTCATAATTTTGTTACCACTTAGGGTAATTGGAAAGTTATATAGTATGCAGTGACAAGTAATTCAACATGTCATTACTAGTTGGCTTGCCTATTCTTTATTAAGTTATATATGGTGACTGGTTAATGTCTAACATGTTAGTACTATTGCTTTAAATAGTAGGGGTCTACAGCTGCATTCCCTACTGAGATCAAATCTGTCGACAATACTAATCAATAGAGTGAAGGAAGGCTAACCGGTTGTAATCCATTTCATTGATTGCTTTAGCATGTTTGTATGTCACTGCCATGCTACAAGAGGTGACAATCAATGAAATGGATCAGCCTCACCCAGGAGCATGAGCAGCTAACGTTACGGCCTACGCGCCTTGTTCTTGACCGATGAAATCTCGTCTCGATAAACTTCACTTTTTCATTAATGACATTCGCTGGTCAGTTCCCATCGACTTACCAGCGAATGTCAGTAATAAAAAAGTGAAATTCACCGAGGAAAAGACGAGATTTCATCGGTCAAAGCTACATCGTACGCCGTACGCAGGCTCCCCTTTCCCACCCTCATCCTCACGGACCTCGGCCCCTGAGGTCGGGGGAGAGTCTTGTCGGCGGTGACCAATGCCAATGGCAATGTGAGAGTCCCCAGCCCCGGCCATGAGAAGAAGAAAACAAAAATGAAATGTGCCGTGGGTTTATGCCAATTATTGATGTAATTTCTTAATCGGGTTTGCTATATAAGTAAACAGTTAATATAAAGTCATGAATTCATGATAAACAGAAATGCCGGTATTTATTTGGAGATAAAAATTGACAACTTTTTGTACGGTACTTACGAATACGATGAACGAAAGTTGAACACTGCATTGGTCCGTCCGTCCGGCCGGTGCATGCACGCACTTCACGTGCATACATGCAACCACGTACAGTACAGTACGTTTGTACGTACGCGTCGCATATTTTTGTGATGTAGAATGCAGACGAAGCTGTAGAAATACTGTGTACATTGTAAACGTAGTCACGTCATCACGTTGATCGAAAGTTTACGGTCACCCGCGTCGTATCGCATTAGTTCGCGCGCCATCTCGTCATCTCCCTCAAACCTAGCAGACGACAATATCGCTGATCCTGCGCATGTGTGAAATTTTCCGCCTCGATCAAGTTCTTTTTTTGTATATTTCGATTAAATTAGCAACTATCTGCTTTATGCAACGTATATTAAGCAATTATATTAGTTAATTTTGATGATAAGGCAAAGTGTCTTAACTCCAAAATTAACTAATTTAGTTTCACAAAGTTTTATGCAACGGGCCCCTGGAAATTAATCTGCTTATTGAGATGCTTGTAACATACAAATGTTACCCTGGATACTCCTTTGAATCTTTCTGAGTTTGATGTGTAAATGTTTGTAGCCCTGTCAGTATCCCTGTAAGGTTTAATCGTAAAGGGATCGTATAGTTTTGGTCAAGACCTAACATCAGGTTTATAACATTTTCTGGTGAGATAATGAAAAACTTCTTATGAAATATGAAAGAGAGTGTAATTTCAAGAAGGATTCAACGTTTATTTAATGAAAATTGGTCTTGAAATGGCTGAGATATCCAAAAAAGCGATCCTAGTAAAATTGACAGGCCACGACTTATATTAGATTCTCTTTGTTTTACCTTATTTTTAGATATCTCAGTCATTTCAAAACTGATTTTCATCAAATAAACTTTTGATTCCCCTTAGAATTGCATGCTCTTTAAAGGGACTACACAGTTCTGGTCGACGTGAGGATTTAGCTTTTAACATTTTGCGAGATATTCCGAAACCACTCTATGAGAAGTCAAAGAGCATGTAATTCTAAGTGGTATAAAAAGTTTATTTGATGAAAATCAGTTTTGAAATGGCGGAGATATCCAAAAACAAGGTGAAACAAAGAGATCCTAATAAAAGGCATGGCCTGTCGCCTTTTATTATTATCACTTTGTTGGATATCTCAGCCATTTGAAAACCAATTCGCATCAAATAAATGTTGAATCCTTAAAATTACATACTCTTTCATATTTCATAAGAGGTTTCTCATTATCTCACTTTAATAGGAATGTTATAAACCTGAATCCCCACCTCAACCAGTACTGTACAGTCCCTGTAACATTTCATAAAGTGGTTTCTAAATATCTCACAGAATGTTACAAGGTGATTCCTCACCTCAGCCAGTACTGTACAGTCCTTTTTAATAAGGTTTTGATCCTTTCTGTGCCTCTGGACTATGGACAGTATGTACAAATCTATAGGGTTTTCTGTGCCAATTTGCACTCAAAGCACACAGTGTTGAAGTTTGTAGAAGGAAGTCCCACAGCATGGAAACCCAGTAAAGATGCATCCAGATAAAAGGTCCCTCAACATAAAAAACTCTTGACTGTCCTCTGCAGCCCTCAGATTCGGCCAAGGTCATTGCTCAGTACCTCCTGCACGGTCAGCGTCAGGCCAACACCGATTCCAGGAACTGCAACTGTCTGGACTGTACCACGCTCAGGATCATGGCCCAGGTTCCGCCCAGTCCTGCCGGTAAGTGCCTTCTCTTGATGATTCTAGACTTATGTGCAGGGAAGTATTGTAATTTTGGTGCCAGAAAGTTTCCACAATTGCTGACAAATCTCTGATGTGGGCAAGTCTTTGGTATTAAGTGGATGTTCATTTGATGGAAAAACAATAAGTTTAGTTGATTGCTATCTGTTCCTATATTTGAGAGCATCATGAATAACAGTTAAGGTGAAGAAAAAAAAATATTGAAGAAGAAGTTGTTTGATGCCATCTCTACAGAGTACCAAAGTGTGATGTTATAGCCATTCATTCCCATGGAAACTGGTTCTAAACAACCTCACCTGGCCTGAGTGTTTATGAAAAAATCTATTGTTGCTAACCGTGCTCGCACCTGGTTAAAACCCAAAGCTATAACAGACTGTGACATCATTGCCTTGGTACTCTACACCTCCTCAAACTTTGGGGGGGGGGGATCAGACAATATATGACAGCTTCTATCAATATGCTTACCGTTTGTGACACTCATGTTGTTCATAACATTCATTGAAATGAGCCATGTATTTTGAGAGTACAATACTTTTTATCTTTTAAACCCAATCCCACCAAAAAGTGATATAAAGATCAATGTAATTTTAGATGGAGAGAGTAATTCTGTTCACAATGAATATTTCCATAGGAAAAGAAGCTGTTTTTTGTAATCCTCTGTAATTATGATATCTAAAATATGATTGCCCAATATTTCTCTCCTTGAGTTGGATTTCTTTCAACAAAGCAGATTACATCAAAAAATTAGGCATGTTTAACTAAAACAATGCGAGTGTAGCCTGTAGAAATGGAGAGCATTAAAACTGTATAGTGTCTTGTCAAGAGAGGGCAGCAGAGCTCATCTGTATGAAGGCAGATCACTTTCAATGGAATGTATCAGCAGGGTAAGGTTGGAGGTTGCTGATGTGTGAGATAGTAACTGGCATGCCATTTCGTACATACAGTGAATATTTTTTGTGTGTGTGCAGTGCTACTCGGTACTCGTCGTTAATATTTGATCGCTTGACTTGGTTCTGAAATAGTTAAATTGCTAATTCATATTGGATTAGTTGTAGATAGGATTTCAAAACTGGTTTTAAGTACAGTCCCATGCTTAGGCATTGATGTCATGCAACCCTGCCCCACTGACAATGCACTATTTTTCTGCTGAGTAAACATACCCAAGAAGATTGGGTGCCAGTAGATAGTACATGGGTGTGGTATGGTAAAATTTTGAGCCTGTATTACGCTTGCAAATCTTGTGATAGGGTCAAGGGAGGCCTTATCCCCACCAATAGTACTGGACTTTCCTTAGCCCTCTTTCTGTGTACACTTGCTGATTGCCAAAGTGGGCTAGCTAGCCCCGCAAAACAGCAGGGTTAGGGCTCCAATTGTGGTACTAACCCAGCAATTACGGTGCCAAGCAAGCCAACGTAAACAGGACCAAAAAGTAGTCGGGGGTTAAATAAATGACATGAAGCCCGAAAACCACTAACCATATCAAAACAAGTTATTGATGAATATGCATTTTTGCTAACGTTTATCAGTGAAATGAGAGGTTAGGTGATTTGTACAGTGTGCAGGGTAATTGTGAATATTTGTGTACTTCTGAAAGTACAAAATTTAGAATTTGCAAGAGCAAACATGTTGGTTTCCTCTTTGGCCTAGGACAGGTGAGTGTAAATAACAAAACAAAGTGGCACAGGGTATATTATAGTCCTAGCCAAAAGAAAGTATGGGTCAAGAAAAGCAAGTTAATATAGGATATACAGGTATCATCTTGACAGTTCTGTGTATATAAGAATTTCTTATTTCCTCCCTTGTAGGTTCCTGCAGCAGTCATAGTACTTGCCAGTCAGGGGCATCCACCAGCAAAGTCCCCACCCACATCACGGAGGACAAGAACCAGTCTTGCAACACCCAGAGCACTCTGTCCACGGCAGTGACCAACACCGTCAAGATGGATGAAAGCGGCAACATCAACTTACTGATTGTGGTGGCCAACCAGAACAATGCGGGGAACAAGCTGCAGGTGAAGAGTATCGCCCCTGTGGATTCCTCCCAGAATATTTCTGAGGTCCTCAAGGGACTTAGTGGTAATGTGCAATGCGTTAGTGAATCTGATGTTAATGTCGGCAGTGGTACCAATGGTGTCCAGGATAGTGTTTTGAGCAATGCCCAGCACAGAGGACTCTCGGGAACACCCGCCTCAACATCACCAATGGTGTCTCAAGATGGACGTATCAACGGTGTTCTGCCATTTGTTGCCCAGCAAGCCCCAGGATCTGTCCTACGGGACTCCCTTCATCAGAGCCACCATCTCCCCTCTACCAGTCATCAAATCCACCATCAGCAGCAGGTGGGAAGTGAAGAATCACAAACTGGTGTGCAGAGATTGCAAGAACTGACCCACCATTCCCAAGGACATCACCCCAAGCACATAGGAAATATGAACCAGCCTGCGCAGAATATTCACGACTGTATGCCCCATACTTCGCCCCAGGGGATCTCGGGACGTAACATCCTCAGATCCCCACAGCTGGTTGTGTCTTCCCCACAACCGATGCCCACCCCTGAGGGTCATCAGCTTCCCTTGCTTTTGACTTCTGGGACTCAGCAATGTAATCCTTTTGGTCTCTCTCAAGAAATGATGCAATCAATTCATGCTGGCAATCAAAACAATCCTGGATCACTTAATCAGGGACATCAAGCAATCACACCTCCTGTGACATCAGAACAACTCAATACTTTCAAAATGCCTGGTGTGAGGTTACCCACAGATAATCGACCCACAGTTTCCATGAATCCCCCACAATTGATCCTTCAACCAGCTCCCTCAAATACAACTAAGCCAGCACAGTTTGTTCTGAAAGCATCTGAAGCAAAGGAAGGTGAAGCTCCTAAGTTTATCCTCAAGCCAGCTGATCGTCAGGACAATCTTAGCTCCCAAGGAGTTGCGCCTCGGCAGTTCATCCTCAAAGCTGTAACATCATCAGACTTACAAGGTCCTCAAATGAATCCTGTAGGTCACCATGTGGCCAACAGTACGGGACCAGCTCCAGCTCTCGGCAGTTCCCACAACATGCACAGTTCAGTTTCACATCCTGCACTTCAACAGATGGTTACAGATGCCAACATAGTGGCTGCTGAAGCCAAGAGTGCATCACACTTTGTTGGGACGGCAGGTTCTCCTGGTCACCACTCTGGTCTTGGTCAGTCCACTCCTACTTTGACAGAGCACAACATGGTCCATGCACACATGGTTCAGGTGCCATCAAAGGAGGTCAGCGGACAGTTGAAGATTACTGGTCAGGAGTCAGCTGAACTACGCCAGATGGTGAATGGTGACCCCAAACTAAAGACCCTTGAGAATCGTTTCAAAGACCACCGCAGTGATCTGGTCATGCTACCAGAAAGGGTGCAGGAGCACTACTTGCAAATGCAAGCTGTTGGAAGGATAACCAAAGATGGCCCTCATGCATCTGCAGACGCTAGCATGCATCATGGTGCTTCAGAAATAATGACCCAGCCAGACACCCCAGTGTCCATGATTGGCATCAGCTCAGCAGAAAATACTCCTGCAGAAACTGGCACCATGGCTCAAAGAACTAGCCCTGGAAGGATTGACTTGACCTACCAACACTCGGTGAACAGCAGCCATGGCTATTGCTCAGAGAACTCTGAATTCCCCACCCTGTCTGAGTTCAATTCCATCGACCATGATGGCAACTTCACGTCCCAAGAGCAGAATTCCCTTCTCTCCGATATACTCTCTGCAGGACCCGGCTCCTTCCAGGAGGACACTCCAAGTGATTCCAACCTTGGCTTCTCCAAGGGTGTCCACAGCACCTCAGATCTTGGTTCCCTTCCAAGTCCTAGCAATATTGAGCTGGACTTTGATTCATTCGACCTGATGGAAAGCCCTCTGCCGGAGCTAGGGGCCTCACTCCTGGCAGCGTCAAGTCCGCACTCAAGTATCGGTGACTTTGGCGAGGAAGAGAGCCAGAGGACACCTTCTGCAGAGCAGGGTGATGGTAGCTCAGCTCCAGGAACAAGTGCTGAGGAACATTCCCACCAGCTCTGTGACATCACAGACTTTTCACCGGAATGGTCCTATACAGAGGTAGGTCATGGGAGATTACTGTCTTGTGATTCTAGTTGTCATCTAGAATTAGCCCTTGTAAGGAGCTAACTATGCCTCATAACTTGGCTTTTAGCTTTACATAGAACTGTAAGATGTTAGTGTTCTTATATTCTCTGCATACTGGGAAAACACAGGCTGTGAGAAAAGATGAAGTGCTGGGGAGAATTTCTAAGAATGTTGCTTGAATTCTCGTCTCAGGCCTTTTCTGTATGGCATGTGCACATTACAATTTTAAGAGATGAAAGCTCAACATCTGTATGATTGAAGAAAATACTTTCCTGCTGTGAGTCTGGCTGAAAAGATTGCAGTGTGAAGAAGACACTATCATTGAGACAGAATATCACACTTCCTACTGTAGAGTTTCAATGGAGCAAAATGTTTGTGAGAACTGAGGTGTGTTTGTGTAGGAAAATTTGAAGAGTGAGTTTAGAGTAAAATGTGAATGTGTGTCAGAACTCCTTTGTTGGGTAAACTGTGAAGATTGTTAGCAGAGAAAGGTCTCTTGCAATCAGTGCAATCAATACTTCCATCCTGTTTGTGTAGAAGAAAGTCTGATGTGAAGTCTTGGTTTGTTTCTCAGGGTGGTGTGAAGGTCTTGGTGACAGGACCGTGGCACTCTGCTGATGACGTGTACAGCTGTGTCTTTGATCAAACCAGTGTGGCTGCCTCCCTTATCCAGACTGGTGTCCTACGATGTTACTGCCCAGGTGAGTACAGGATGAGTTGTTTCTCTGTGTGCCTTACTGCCTACCTCATTGAGTGACTTTCATAGATTTACTTTGTTGATTCAGTGAGGTGTTACTGATTGTTCGAAATGAACATGGATATGTTTTTTTTTTGCTTTTGAGTAAGATGAGTGCTGGAAAATATTTCTGAATTTTTCATGGAGCTGTAAGGGAAAGTTATTGTTGTTGTTTTCTTGTTAATTTGATGCATCCATGTTAAGTGTCCTCAGTCTTCTAACATATATCAGACATAGCTAATCATTCATTCAATCAATTGATCAATCAACCAGGCAATCAATCAGTCAGTCAATCAGTCCATCCGTAAATCAATCAATCAGTCTGTCAATCAATCAATCAATCAATCAATCAATCAATCAATCAATCAATCAATCAATCAATCAATCAATCAATCAATCAATCAATCAATCAATCAATCAATCAATCAATCAATCAATCAATCAATCAATCAATCAATCAATCAATCAATCAATCAATCAATCAATCAATCAATCAATCAATCAATCATTCCTTTCTGTCTTTCTTTGTGGCAGCACATGACGAAGGGAAGTGCGAACTCAACGTGACGTGTAATGGCGCTCTGATCTCCAAGCCCAGGACCTTTGAGTACAAGGCCAGGGACAGGCAGTCGATGGCAGGGACACATGACTGGCTCTCCTTTGATGGTAAGGGGTCCATGCTGTAGCAGTTGTAGACTGTGGTGTAGATGATAAGGTGTTTAAATCTAACACAGGGGATTCTGAGCTAGAATCCTATTTGGTGATAGTCTTTCTCAAAGACCCTCTTGCTGTTGTAACTGCAAGAGAAGTGAGCAGGGAATCCTCATGCAAGGCAAAGTCAAGCGACCAGTGGGGGCAGCTTCAAGAGGGAGTGCCTTTTTGATGAACTTCCAAGTTTCGAACTTATGCTTGTGAATGACCGAAATTTGCTACTGGTCAGTAAGTGGTAGCAAAATTCACAAGTGTTCAGCAGAGCTCCATTCATTGGTGGATGGGCAAATCCAGCAATTCCATTGGTCGAGGTGACTAATGCAATTAGTACTGAATTAGTCAGTAGGATGGGTAGCAGGTGAGTGTTTGTGTTAGGGTTTGATTAATCACAGATCTCAAAAGGCCATGATGGCGACTTGCCTAGCTCTCTTCTCCCTTGACTCGGGTGCAAAAGGGAGTACTGGGCCATATGTGGGTGATGAGAATTGCAGAACCCTCTAGGAGAAAATTGCTAATGCATGGTATTCTTAGTTAAACAAGACCAGAAATGACACTTGCAGTTAGCCTTTTGCTACTCATCTGTTATCAGATTAAATTCTGTGACTTTCTCCCATTTCATATCTGTTGCTTTACAATATCGTTTATCTTTTCCCTGATGTTCATGTGATACTTGAAAATTAATTGAATCAGTTATCATCTGTTTCCAATGATGATTGTCCTGTGACATTCCATAAAGAAATATTTATGTATGTAACTTTGGATTTCATCTACTCTTCTCAGAAAACCGCTTCAAGATGGCGATCCTAGAACGGCTGGAGCAGATAGAACAGAGGCTCGGTATGAAGGGATCTTCTGGAAGTCAAGTAAGATGCTCCTCACCTGTTAAATTTTTAGTGTCTCCTTTACATTTCAAACTCTTTCATTACCAGATTGATTTTAAAGATGCTCTTTTTTATGCAAATTATTTCTTTTCTGTGTGAAAATATGGGTGTGTTTGTGTGTGACTTGGAAACAGAATGAATTTATTGTGGTATAAGCTCATTACTGTCAAATGAGGAATGTTCGTGAGCATTTCAATTTCACAAATTTCGCGAGAGCCAAGATTCACAAAATTTGAAATGAATGCAAAAGTTCTTGTCTACACTATATGCATTGAATGTTAGAGGCAACTCACGAAAATTTCATGCAGTGAAAATATCCTGTTTTACAGTAATCATTTGATGGACACATTGAGATACTAAATTTAGAGTTACTGTGCGATGCTTGTCCAAACTTTCTCCAGTGGGCAATCTTTCTTCCATGGAGATCCTCATCCAGTCTGTGCCATGAATAACAGCTATTTCAAACTTTAGACCAAGCAAATTTTGTGTGGAACCAGTAAAGAATGCAACCACGTGCTGAATTGGCAAGATGACTCCCATGCAACTTGGGTGTTCCTCCTTCCTCCATGGGTCTTTTCATCCGTCCTTCCTCATTCTGAACAGGTCACCGGCGGCAACCAGGCTCCTGGTTCCTTCGAGGACAGAGTGGTCAGCATCTGCCAGGACCTGATGCGTAGGCGGGACCCGGCCACGTCCCCTCAGATCCAGGCCCTGCACACGCCCCAGCGGGGTATGACCCTCCTCCACTTGGCCGCCGCCCTGGGCTACAGCCGCCTCATCTCCGCCCTCATTGTCTGGAGGTAAGCTGGTCAGCTTGGATCTCTCAATCCCCCTTTGTAAAGTGATGAAGCAGATGACAATCAAACAATTAGTTGAGAGCATACACTTGACCCAGGGGTTGTTTCATAAAGCTGTTCTTAAAGTTATGAACAACTTACGAGCAACTGGTGATCGGTTCTTGCGCTGAATTATTGAAAGTCTGATAAGTATAGCACATCACAACTGATCACCAGTAGCTCGTAAGTTGTTTGTAACTTTAAGAACAGCTTTATTAAACACCCCCAGGACCCTGTTACATGATATTTGAGATCAAACATAAGTCAGGAAATCAAGCATAAGTCTGTGAATACTCAACTCTGATTGGCTGATACCTGACTTATCTTTGATTTTGTGACTTATCTTTGATTGCGTCTTCTTATGCAACATGGTCCAGGTATGTATTTTGCCTAACACGTAATTTTGCTTATGACCGCTCATATGTGAGGTATTGTGACCAGCCAGTAGCAGTTTCACATCGGAGTGATGACCAGGCAAGATTTAATGGTTTATTTACTCACAATAATGGCTGCCTCAAAATGTGAAATTCTATTAGAGTTAGACCCCTTTTGCTATCTTGCCTGGTCTAAGATCTACACTGTAACATTAGAATTGGATGAAAATTCCTGTTGGTGCAGACAGTTTCAACAATAGTTTTACACATGAAACCACCATTTTCAGGGTTATGTAAGTTTGCTGTAGCTCGATTGAAAATAAAGTGAATATTTTGTTTTTTGCTATTTTGCCCATTGTTTACAAGCTTTCAGTAATTACTGCAGGAACATTTGTGTCTTTGTTTATGGTTTTCTTTTATTTGAAAAAAAAAAAAGAAAGAATATTGTACACTTATCCACGTTGGGCTTACATCAGGTTGTGTAGGGCTGACCTTGAATCACAGACTCGGGTTGACCTTTGGCCTTGTGATGTTCTATATTCCTGATCTTTATTTAGGAGAGATCACAACAGTATTGTGGCAGAGCTTGAGTTGGATCCGATGAACAAGGACCATGCCTCATGCACACCTCTGGTAAGTCCAGTGCAGTCAGAACTCTGTCGGGACGAGTGACACAGCTGATTACATTTAACCCCTTGTGTGCTCTGAGTATTGAATAGCACAGAAAACCCCATAGCACTGCACACACTGTGTAAAGTTCATGGCACAGAAAGGGTTAAGAATCATCTAAAAACATCATTGTTTTTAATAGTGGTGGCTGTCAACTGCAAGTGCTTACCCTTTCTCGATACTCTGGTGAAATGTGAAAGCAAATACTCCCAAAATACCCAAAATATGCAGAGTAAACTGGGGGGGGGGGATGCCAATCCCGTGTGGTCCGCTCCAGGTGACTGAAAATAGTAGGCAAACATTATCAACCAGGCACATTGTGCCAAACAAAAACAGAGGATTTTTGTGAAGAGAACATTGTGCACACAAAGTCATCATATAACATTTGACTGTCAATACAGCCACAGTAAAAAGTAGACAAGTAAATGATTGCTGTAAAACAGTTTTGTGCCTTAATCCCGAGTTTATTTGAAATCTTAACTCTGTGATATACAAGTCATTCTGAACGTTGGGCACAGAAATTGAAGTTTAAAGGTAAATCATTGTCTTTCTTTTTAGATGTGGGCCTGTGCATTGGGTCACTTGGAGTCTGCCTTGCTCCTCTATCGCTGGCGACCACACTGCCTCAAGATTAGCGACTCCATCGGACGCCTGCCCCTGGATGTGGCCAAGTCTCGTGGACACGCATCGCTAGCCGAGGGTCTCACTCAGGCCAGTCAGGAGGGCCAGAGGGCCTGGGGGCCACCGGGCACCTCACCTCCCAGCAACCCCATCCAGATCCCGCGAGCCAGGAACCACCACAATGTCCCTGCCTTCATGGTGTCGTCACCGACTACCAACACCCCCAGCTCGTCCCTGTCCGACGACTCCGCCCCTCTCTTCGAGGCTCAGTCGCCTTCCTCCGGCTGCCTGTCCAACCTCTCTGTTAGTCCCAGCTCCCAGGGTCTGGTGACACCAAACTCGGCCATCTCACCGCAGCTATCACCCCGGCTCACTGACACGCTGGCTGGACACGGCAGCACACTCAACGTCCAGCAGGGGTTCCTCCGGAGGGACAGCAGCAGTAGCGGCAAGTCTCAGAGTCCCCACCACCTCCTGGGTGCATCCAGCCCCCAGGCACCTGGCTCCAGTGCCATGCCCATCCCTCCTCCCATCTCCCAGGCCACGCTCAACGCTTTCCTGAGCGGCTCGCAGTTGCTAGGAGACCTGGATGCTGCAGAGCTGATGGGGCTCCAGACCAAGGGGGACCGGGAGCATGCAGACCAGAGGGAGATGTGGGAGAGCTTCGTGAAGGAGCTCCAGACCGCTGCCCAGCAACAGGAGATGAGAGGGGCAGGGGAGGAGGATGGGATGCAGAGGCGCTGTGACTCCCCAATGCAGACCGACGAGTACATCCCTCTCCTGCATCCCAGAGCATCAAGTGGCAACAAGGTAGCATCCAATAAAGGCTTTCTTAAAATCATAGGCTAAAAGCCTGGTTTAATTGTGGGATAATGTATTTAAATGATTTAACTTCATGATAAAGAAATGTAATATGATTGTCCTTCATTTCCAACTCTAATAGATATATTCATGGAAAGTAAGAGAACAATGATCATCACAAGAAAATATGCTCAAAATTGTCAGAACATGCCTCATCCTGGTGTGATATTATGAAAATGATATTTTCTGATTTTCTTGTAGTAAAAGTATATCTCAGTTGCCTTTTGATGTAAACTGTCTTCTTTGTGGTATCAATTCATAGCCTGAATTGATTGCCTGTTTGTATGGACATGATATCAAATCATGTCAAATAATGAATTAAAAAACCTGACTCCACCTTGTCTTATTTTTAGAACAATCCTTTCAGAACACTGCTCTACAAATGACTGCTATGCAAATGACTGCTTTGCAAATGACTGCTTCTACTGTGAGATTCATGTGTTATCTTTGTCAACTGTGAACTTGGAACAGGAGCAACTCTGCTCCCTTGAAAAGTATCAGTTAGGACATATTTGTCCCCCTTTAATTCTCAACACATGAAGTCTTCCTGCCTGTTATGTAATACACGTGTCACTTCTATCCCCCATCTTTACTATTTTTCACAGGAGCAGTACCTCTCCCTGGCGGAGCAGATCCTGGACGCCCTGCCAGACCACATCAAGCTGGAGTCCTCCAGGGGCAGCCTGCCGGGCTCCTCCATGGAGCCGGAGGGCCCCCTCTCGCAGGCCGACCAGGAGTCGATGCAGGACACCCTGAGCTCCATGGCTAGCTCCTTCTCCAGTCCCGGGGTGGTGGAGGACACCCTCTATAGGTTAGTGTCGGGGTGACTAGGAGGCTGGCGTGATAAGTCTTTAAAGGTCCCTGCAATCCAAATGTATGTTAATCTCTATTGATGACTTTTGGTCTGAACATTACCGAATCACTAAATACCTCGTGAAAATATGCATCATATATTTTTTAACATTTTTCTTAATTTTTCTGCATCCTGTTCCGCCCCACCACCAGATCATCTTTATCCATATTCCAGTTGGGACATCATCCTCTTGTAACATTTGACCTGAATAATAGACACAGTCATATGCCTTACCATTCCTTGCTATGTTTGTACATCGAATTTTATCAGAAACATTTGCATAAAAAAGAATGTGTGATGCAGGTCATAATAGCAATGAATAGCAGAGATTGAATGAAATATGTCAATGACTGGCGGCCAGTAAAGATTAAATGTGTCATGCTGGAATCCCAGTGATAACAATGCTGATGGTGTTGTTGGTAACAACACCATAAGATCTTGCCTCTTGCTAAATCCCGGGTTTCAGTCTTGCTTTCGTAATGTTTTCAAACTTAGGCCGGGCCTGGACAACTCCCCAGCCAGTTCATACAGCGGGGCGGAGTCATCCTGCCACACCAGTAGCCCCAGCAACATCAGCTTTGATGAGGAGAATCCTCCGGCAGACTGGAGCGAGTTCCTCCAGGGACCGGGCCACGCCCTCCAGTGGGCCTTCTCCATCCTTACACTGTCAGGTGGGTCTTCAGAGGAGATGGTCAAACACAGATATGGTGTCTCTATTTCATCTTCATTGAGTTTTTTCCTTACCCATCAGCTATACCCGGTGCATTCAAGATTGAACTCATGTACTCACACACATAATATGCTTCTTTATGAATCTCTTTGACATGTTGTACTTTCGTAATGTATTAAAAGTTACGGATGTTTCATTCCCGGGAACATATTCTACTAACCCTGCTCTTCTTAAATGAAATTCAATAGTTCGAATCCAGTTTGCGTATATTACTTGTTGCTAGGTTGGACAAGCCTCAGGCAAGCTTTCAGGTTGTCAAGAACAACCTTTGTTAAAAAGGTATACATAAAATTGTTAAATATGTTACGAAACCGCCTATTGTACGGTGAGGATGATGAGGAGGATGACGATGGCAGTGATGATAATGGTGGTGATAGTGATTGTAATGATGAGAGTGATGATGACTGCACTTCATTTGCTCATGCTATCTACTATGCTCACTAAATCCTATGCAATGTGAACAAAACTGTCGAAAGGGTGAGCAAATGAATGATGAAGGTGATGATGATGATGATGATGATACTGATGATGGTAGTGATGATGATGATGGTGGTGGTGGTGATGATGATAGTAATGATAAAAGTGATAATAACACAATTTGCAGGAGGTGATTCAGATGGTACAGGACCAAGGACTTTCTTGAAGTGAAGTGTCAATGTTTTCATATCTTTTTTCCCTCCCTGTTAGATGAAGAACAGAGACAGTTGTACCAAGCTGCCTTGGTGATACAGAACGCATTCCGGCAGTACAAAGTGAGTCAACACAACTTAACGTATCCTATGAATCATTTTTTCCTTATCTTTTTTTTTTCTTGTTATTATTATGTAAAATATGTAACTTATGGCATGGTCTTAACTTTTAATTCATACAGTGTTAGTTAATGAAATAGGTCAAGGTAGACTATCAGAAATCTAGTGCAAATTGTTTAGTATGTAATGGATACTACCTTTCCTTCTTTTTAGGGTTGTCTGCCCCAGGCAAAAAAAGATTACACACCAGCAGAAAACTTGTTAACAAAAACTTGTGAAGCAAAGAAATACTTTCTGCACAGCATAAATACGCACCATTTATGCCTATGACTAATATTTTTTATAGTCAATATTTTCAATATCAATATTTCAATATTTGATTCAGAAGTTACTCTACTTGATTCAGAAGTTACTACGAGAGTCTAAAATTCGGCAAAATGTACATGGTATTATTGATTTTTAAAAATTATTGTAAATAAAGTATTGAACTCGCCTTTGTCCTCTCGTTGGTTCAACCCAAATTATGAAAGAACATTGACACCACCGTTTGTAACCACTGGGACATTCTTATCTCAAACAGGGAAGGCAGCAGCAGAAGCAACAGGAGCTGGAGGCAGCCGTCATCATACAGAGCTACTACCGGCGATACAAACAGGTATTTCATCTTCATCTTCTTCTACTCCGTATCATCCCTCCTTTCTCTGTCTTCTTCTCCTCCTATTTCTCCTCATCCCTCTCCTCTTCATTGTCCCTTTCTTCTGCTCTGCCTCCTCACCTTCCCTTTTCTCTTCCATATTCTTCTTCCTCCTGCCTTTCCACCTCCTGCCTTTCCACCTCCTCCAGGGGGTCATTTTCATCAACACATCATCCTCATCTTCTTCTACTACTCCTCCATCCCCTCATCTTCTTCTCTCATCTTCATTATCATCTTCTTTTTCTTCTTCTTCTTCCTCTTCTTCTTTTTCTTCTTTTTCTGTGTCTTTATCTTCTTCATCTTCTGCTTCTCTGCCTCCTTTTCCTCCCTGTTCTGTTCATTCTGTCTCCTTTTTTTCTTGACCTCCATCATTATTCTGGATTCACCACCAACATATATTTCCACACAGACTTTAACCATCTTCACCCCTCATTACTTTGGTTTCTGCCCCTGTCTTGCATCCAGTACATCTGCTACAAGTCCATGTCGGAGGCAGCCCGCGTCATCCAGAACAAGTTCCGCTCCTTCCAGAGCTACAGGCAGTTCCAGCGCAGCCGGCGGGCTGCCATCATCATCCAGAACAGCTACCGGACCTACAGGGCCCAGGAGCAGTTCAGAAAGAGCCGGGACGCCGCCATCCTCATACAGCAGAGGTTCAGGTGAGAGTGACCATGAGGCCATATCATGATGGTTGTAGCACTCTTGTTGGTACTGAAATGAGGGGTAGAAGTGTGAAGATGTGGTTAGAATGGATGTAAGAATTAAGGTGGGACACTTTTTCAATGCAGCATTAGATTTTACTTGCCCTGTGTTAAGATGAGCTTTCTATAAAGTTCATTTTATGGTGGTCTGAACAGTCAGTCAGTCAGTCAGAACAGAAAATGATGGTCAAAGGATTGGCAAAATCAGTGGTAAGATTTTCGGGTGAGGTACTCTTGTGCAACATCCAATTACAGACCTCATATTCATTTGAGGCATGTGGCGGTCTGAGCATGTTGATTGGAGCAAGGAAAAGTAGGGGAATGGTGGAGTACAAGTTTGAAAGGGTGATGAGATTTCAGAATGGAACACTCTTTAGCAACACAGGTTTTACCCTATGTGTTCAAATGAGATGACATGCCATGGTGGAGGGTGGGCTGGGCAGGTTGATGGGACAAGGAGGAATTAGGGGAACGATGGAGGACTGGTATGAAGAGGGGACTACCTTTTGCGACAACCGATCTTGTAGAGTGAATTTTATCTTCTTTTTCACATGAGATGATGATTGTTGTGGCAGGATGTTTTAACTTGTCAATGGGAGTAGGGAGGGATGCAAACGAAATTACAAGGGTTCTAGATGATTAGATTTAAAGGTAGGGGATACCTTTTACAGAACTCCCAAAATGCAGCAAAACATTAAATATGAACATCAGGGGACTTGTTTAGGCCACTGCTTAGAAATTTGGAAGTCAACAGTTATCTACGATTTGAATAATGCACAAAACTCAACTACTCAGTAGTTCTGTGTGTCAGCCACACTTAAGCCTTTTTGTTGCAGTCTTCTGTATTTTTTTATCTATAAACACAAATCTAAAAGTATAAGAGCTGATGTAATAACATATAGAGTGTGTGGCATGAATGTATATAGAAATGTTTGTAAGTTTTGATGAACTTTATTCACAAAATATACATGATGGACACACATGCAGTGCATGGGTCTGCAAAGGTAGACTAGTAATGTACTGGAATTTACGGTGAGCCCCGAAAAGAATTCGATTCAAAATCTAACGGTCAATAAAAATGTACTGGAATTTACGGTGAGCCCCGAAAAGAATTCGATTCAAAATCTAACGGTCAATAAAAATGTACTAAATGTTACCTTCCACTTTCAATACTTTATGGGAGTTTCTAAAATGATACTCTCTTCAACATACCACTGTGTTTATACAACTCTTCATTTAAGGCATGCAAATGGGATTCCCTACCTTAAGGATGTTGCACTCTACGACATCCGATAAATGTCATATTTATTACCTGCTTCAGAGGGAGTCTAACTGGTAGCAGTGGCTGTTTGGAAGGGGAATTGAATTGGGAATTGGAATAAAGATAGATGACTTATTTTGGTGTAGTATTGTGTTTTACTAAGCTTTGTCCATGTTGATTTGCTCTGTACTTCCAGGGATAAGCGCAAAGCCAGGATGAAGCGAGAGCAGGAGGCGGCGAGGAAGATTCAGAGATTCCTGAGGCGCTACCATAACAGGTGAGCAAGGAAAATAATTTGATCTCAAAGAGTTAATGCAGTGAAGACACTAATACAATCACCTCTGGTTAATCCACATCTAACATAGATATAATACAGAATATGTATGTATTTAAACCAATATGATAACATTGAGTCACCTTAACTTTTTTGATCAACCTTGTATGTGTTAATTAACTCAGACCTAATATTCACTGCACTCTCCAAGTACCCAAAGATTATCATAACTCCTGTGTTCACTAGGAGACTGTGCACTTTGCTTTACCCCAACAGCGATGCAAACAGAAATCGGCTTACTAAACCTAACCTCTCGTACTAAAATAGAATGCAATGCATCCTCAGGTTCCTTGTTGCTTATAATTTTTTACACAGTAATTGCAGGTAATTAGAACAAACATCAGTGCTCTCAAGTGGCATTCTGTGGCATTTTCACGCTTTTTTTTTTCAGGGGGGGGGGGCGGCAAGGGATGTTTGTCAAGAATAATGACAAAACTTCATATGTATGATGGAATATACTTTTCCATAAATGAGAATATTGGATCTCCCTCATTTTTCACAAATTTTTTCCCCGACTATTTATGGTCATTATAAAAGAAAAGTAACAATAGAAAATAGTAAAGAATGTTTAAGCTTTTTATTTAGCACCATTAAAGTACACCTTATATCTGTCATTTAATCATCTATGGAAAAAAGATGAATTGAAGACAATAAATTTTCGCACTTCATGATAATCATCCCCTCTCTCTTTTTCTTTTTTTTTTTTAATTCATGTTTGTGTTGACTTGAGATTTTCAAACTCATATTTTCAGTCTCTAGATGAAGATTATCCTCCATTTGACTAATGCTCATGTTTGCATTTCACCTTGGTTGCTAATCAAAGAGTTTTCTGGGATGTTTGCTAAATTTTCTGACCTGTGGTGAGTGTAATATTTATCTAACATTCCTACTATGTCTTGGTGTCTGTTGTTATCATTGTGAAGCTGTCATAAGTTTGTGTAGCTGAATGTATTCTGATCGTATCAAAGACAGATATGTGTAGACTACACAAACACACAAGCATAAACACAACACTCATAGATGTTATTTGAATGAATGCGCCACATGAAATAGGCAGGCAGAAATTTTGAGGACTTTGTGCAGTTCTTGTGCCCTCGCATTATTGTTATTGTATGTGTTTCACTTGTTCCACAAGTATATCAAGTAATCTCCTGCCTTGGTTGCAGAACAACCATACTATCTTTACATGAGACTTTGATGATTAAAGGAATACTTGGGATATTGTTCTGCACTGTATGCCCCTGCCCCTTCCCACACCCCTTCCCAGCCCTTGCCCCCTACTCCCATTCTGCCCCTCCCCCTGGCCCCTTCCACACCCTCCCTTGCCCCTGCTTGCTCACATGCTTACTTATCTGGGCAGGATAGAGATACGCTGTGATGTACCCAAAGTTGCATGTTGCATAGGAACCTTTGTATGAAATTTGTGATTAGTTTGAAAACCAACCCAAGAAGAATTAAAATTAATGGCATCTGCTTGTTGTTAGCTATGAAGATAAAATGGGTTCAATTATATTTTGCTCTTTCAATATTTGCAAAACTTTCCAAATAGAAAAAAAAAAAATGTTCGCTTCTATATTTACAGATACTAGATACAGCTGCAGTCTTGGACTTAGCTTGTTATAATATACCTCCTTATCAGAAATGTGGAAATTTTGTGCTGCTATTTATGATTTCCTTATATTTGTCGTGCATGTTTGTGTATACCATATAAAAGAAAATGTGTATTTCCTGGAATGAATTTGTCTTGCATGTGTGGCCTTACATCTATTGCCAAGATGAAAAAAGAATAAGCATCTTTCTGGTCACTTTTATTTCAGCAAACTTGTAAATTGAAAGTTAACTGTGTGTTTATGGAAGAACATATAATGTCATTCAATTGTAGCAATGCCTCAACATTTACCTTATATAGCAAGTTTGTAATGTTAATTATCCTCTGGTATGCTCTCTTCTTTTTGATACGTTTTGTGCTTTAATGGATTTTGTTTCCTTTCCAGTCAAATTCAGATCCTAACTTTGTATTTGTGTCTTTCCATTCCATGTCTATGTATGATAATACTGCTTCATATTTTTCATGAGTCTACATATCAGCAGTGTGTCTGTTGCATGAAACACCATGTAAGCAGGTTTAACAAGCTTAATTTGAGCTGCTTCAGTTGGTATGGGAAAATGAATGATATACATTTTGTAGTTTGTCTGTCAGAAAATTTTGACAGAAAGGAAAATGATATGGCTTTTCAGTGGCACAGTTGCCAGCGACATTGTCTGCAATTCCTTTCATGGTGTAGATAACCGTGCCATTTTAACTGGTTGAGGACGAGTCCCTAGTATACTCATGTTGTAGCAAAATCAGTCTGTCCTCAACAGGCTAAAGCTCTCTGACAGTGGGGAAATATTTTTTACAGAGTTGTGCAGTACACATCCCACTTCAGTAAAGCTTCCTGATTTACCTTTTCATAGCCTATCATACAGGATTATCAAAGTTGACAGATGAAGAGAAGTTTCACAGATCTCTCATGGATCATGTATAAAAAGTCATTTTGAAAGATAGCTCATGGATTCCAGGAGAATTCTAGAGAAATTCTCTGTTTAGATGTTGGCATCAAATGAACCATCTCTAAATTGACATTTGGATTGAAAAAAAAGTTTGTAGATATCACAAAAGTTATTGCCAATGAATCCATCTTATCAAATCTTTGAACTTGGGATGTAGGTGTAATCTCTTGAAAATCAACTAAATGTGTTCATGATGGTCATTTACTAATTGCTTTGTCTGTCTCTGAGCAAGTCTGATTCACCTTTGTTTGTATTTCCTGCCATCCATTCTGACAAATTATTTCTACCCTTCTCTCATTTCCCCCACACCTGTCTCTCCTTCTGGAATCAGGGTGAGGACCTTGAAGCAGAGCCAAGACATGTGGGCCCAGCAGACCCCCTGAGAGAGACGTCGCCACCGGCAACGGAGCGCATCACTGTTTGGCGGAGGAGAGAGAGATGGGATGGTGTCGTCAGAGTTTTGGGGAGAGGAGAGGAGAGACCTGTATGCCAGAAGTCGATGCCAGGTTTACGCAAGGCTTACACCTTGAACAGGAGGGTCATCTTTGGTGTGAGGGAGTACATGATGGTGTTACCATGGTGACTGGAGGACAGAGAGAAAAGTCTAGGAGGAGGAGAGTTGCAAATGGGGAGGACATTTCATCAAGTGCTTTGTCAGTGTTTTTTTTTTACTGACAAATTTGCTCTCAGCCAGTCAGATGCAAGGATTTCAGTAGCTTGAAACGATTGTCAGTTACTGACAAGTTTCATGAAATGCTGCTCTGGTATGTCAAGGTTTCGATTGACTGACACCTGAAATTCTTCACACCATCCAGTGCACAATTGGTTTTCTTTTTTGACTCCAGAAAATGTCCCCGATCTATGCAGCATGGTTTGTAGAGGAGAGGAACCTCTTCACATTTTAGTGTACATGTGCAGGACACATAGTTTATTGTTACTTAAATACTCACAAATTATCTGTAGGGTTCAAGTTTTTGCTCTCTAATCTGTAAAGGTTTGTTTAATCCAAACCTTATAATCCAGGTATTAGATAACTATTTTATGGGAAGACAAAAGAAAAATTGAATCTAGTTGTTTAGGGTTTAATCTTTTGGCTGATGATTTTCAGCTCTTTACAGTGGAATTTGCTGGCAACAACCAATCTTAGTAGAGCGATGGTTTGAGTATTATTGAAACATACTGAGAGACTGCCAGATTTTCAGTCACACTTTACCATTAATCATATATACGTGAGTTGTGACTTACTGTTTGCCTGAGCAAAGTGATGCGCAAATAGGGCACATACCCATGCAGCCATCAGCATTTGTCTGAGCACATTTGATGAGACCGCGAAAGATCTCTGACTTTTTAGAATATACCAGGTAACATTATATTTTTAATATTCAAAGAGCACCACGTAGTATCTTGTTGACATCAGGTTTTATTTCCTGCCGGGATGTTCACTATCTCTTTCTCTGGGTGTAGAGTTGCACATGGTGTAGTGTTTGCGCACTGGTGTAGAGATTGCACACTGGTATAGAGTTGCACACTGGTGTAGAGTTGCATACTGGTGTAGAGATTGCACACTGGTGTAGAGATTACACACTGGTGTAGAGATTGCACACTGGTGTAGAGTTGCACACTGGTGTCGAGTTGCACACTGGTGTAGAGATTACACGCTGGTGTAGAGATTGCACGCTGGTGTTGAGTTGCACACTGGTGTTGAGTTGCACACTGGTGTGGAGATTACACATCGGTGTTAAGTTGCACACTGGTGTCGAGTTGCACACTGGTGTAGAGATTACACATCGGTGTGGAGTTGCATACTGGTGTTGAGTTGCACACTGGTGTAGAGATTGTACACTGGTGTAGAGAATTCACATTAGTGTCGAGTTGCACATTGGTGTAAAGTTGCACTGTGGTGTAGAGATTGCGTGAAAGACATCTTGCCTGAGGCCTTCTTTGGCTGTGGAATTCATGGTCACTGATAGGCTGTAAGGTTGGTTTGCTGTACCACAGGATCTCGGCAAGTTATGGTATCTTTTGTTGGACAAAAAGTCGATTATAAATAAGTGTCTGTCCAGGGAGTCTATATGGAGTGGCTGTTGACAAGTGGGTTGTTGACAACAGTGTACACACACTACATCATGTTACCACTAACACTACTGCCAAAACCACCACGACTATCACCACCACTGCCAGAGTCGGTCGCCGCATCGCAGGATCTTGGTAATTCACAGTATCTAGTGGTTGGACAGAAATTTGGTCTTAATTTAGTGTCTGGATATAATTTGAGTCTGGATGGATTTGTGGTTGACAAGTGGGATGCTGATAGCCCTGTCCACATTACCACTCCCACCACTACCGCCACTATCACCGCTACCACAACAACTGCCACTACCACATCACCACCATCACCATTTCCACCACCACCAGCACCATCACTATCACTACCTCTGCAAGCACCACTACCACCCCTGCATCCACTGCCACCACCATCACCACTACTACCACGATTACTACCACTACCTCCGCTTCCACCTCTGATCTACCACCACCGCCACCACCACCACCATGACTCTCCCAAACAATGCCAATGCACTGGTGAAGGGTGACATTTTCTGAGCTGCCTTACTCAAATCAGCTGGGCTGATTATTTACCTCCACTTGAGAGTGTTGCATCAACACATAGTCATAGTCACCACAGCCACTAATTCAAATAGTCCCCTTTAATGTGTGGATCACATGGGATTATAAATGAGCCTGTTACAAAACTTCCTTCTCTGCTTTTCTTGCGTGTGACCAGAATGGTAACTTCAGTCAGCTTGCTGGGCTTGTACTTGCCGTTGTGTTTTATAACCAGTAGATGCTAACTTCTCTTGACTGATGGGCGTGTCTTGACCACCATGTTTGTAGCCAATGGGGATGAGGGGGCGGTGGCTTTTCTCAATTGGTGGGCGTGTCCTCCCTAGTGTTTGTAGCCAGTGGTTAAGAGGGAATGGTGACTGTTTCTACATTGGTGGGCGTGTCCTGCCTCTAATGTCTACAACCATTGGTTAAGGATGGTGTCTGTTGCCACTGGGTGGGCATGTCCCGCAAGTATTTACAGCCAATGGTGAGGAGAGGGACATAACTGTTGCTATGGGTAGGTGTCTCCGCCATAAGTGTCATGTTTATAACCAGTGGACGAAGAAAATGAGGATTTTGATTCTCTTTAAATGAGTTTTGCCTCTTACATTCATGGCCTTTTGCAAGGGGGTGGTGATGAATTTTATTACAGATTGCAGGTGTGCCCTACATTACATTTTTATTGGTAACAGCGTTCAACATCTTGGGGAGTGTCCAAGGACTATGGTGACAAGGGTCCTTACTCATTAGCGTGGGAACTGTATCGAGCCAACGTCAGTCAATCCAAACTTGGGACCGATTCAGATCAAATCCAGATGGGAAGGATGCATACACATTAAGATGTATTCTAGAATGTGACAAAGTTGGAGCAAAATATTGTTCCCAAATGGCTCAGTGAAATAGTTCCTAACTTTGGAGGACTAATTGATCCAAAAATTGTCCCTAAGATCAGTTGAATTGAAGTTGGGATTGATTTTAGAGCTGAGTGGAACAGGCCCTGGGTGGAATAAACTGTCTACTAGTGTTCTTGAGTGGTGTCGAAAGGAAGATTCTTACTTTGCCTTCTGTTGGACACTCGCAACCAAGAATACCTGCTTCTTGTTGGCTCCTTTCTAGGCCCTGAATGCTGAAATGCCGCTTTCAGACAATTTCTGGAAATCAGAAGTGTTCAGTCGACATACTCGGCAGCTGATTCCCATGTAGACAATGCAGTTATCAAAATTTTGTAATGTTGTTTGATTAGTGTGTAATATATTAGCTTACTCTGTGCTCAGTATATGATTACTGTGCTGTGCATATATTTTAAGTATATCATATGACATCATTCTGGTAAATATATATATATTATTGTGAGACCAGGATGATATTGTCTTTGCCTTCATAGTTGAGATCGGGAAATTGTTGGACGGAATGTTTCGTCTCTCACTGTATATGAGAATTCCTTTCGAATAGCACAACTGAAATAGTAGATAACTTAGTATAGCTTTTTCTGCACCCTATTTTGATGAAGATTGTTGCCCATGTACGTTACCACTGCCAAAGAGATGTGAATAATTTCAACAGTTGTATATTAAGGAAAGAAAAAAACGATTACTCCCAAAAATTTACTGTAAGGAGAAAGAGGAGATGTAATGTAGAGAAAAGAGACGAAGCGATGTTTTGTTTATGCTTTCTTTTGTAAGCCATAAGAATGATTATTTGTACCAAGGCGATATTCCTGGAATTAGGTCAGTTTGCACATGTGACTGCATGTGTATGATACCAGTGCCATACCCTCTATTGAACTCTTCTGCGAAAATATCGTAACTTTGGAGATATCCAACATCGCGTCCTTCCATTTTCCATTTGGAGGGTGGGAGGAGATAAGGAAAGGGGATGTCGGAAGATTCCATGTTGTCACGGTTAGTCCATCATGTGACTTGATCATGTGATCAGAGTGATGCGAAAGGGGTGGTACATGAGGCATGGAAAGTAATTGTGCCCCATGACACGCATATAGGGCGCCCTCATTCAGCTCCTGTCTGTCAGTAGAAGGGACAGTAGCCACTCATTTATTCAGTGAAGCATTAAGGCCAGTCATCACATAATGTGCTTATGATGCATACTTGCCCTGCATACATGCCCTCCACTTAGTAGTTATGGTCATTATCACTGTTTTTTTGTGTGTTTTTTTTCATTTCCTTCTGCAATTTTTTACATTTTTTCCCCTTCTTCCCCCACCCTCTCTGTTTTTTCAGGATTACCTTTTCATCTATACACAAAGCAGCTGCCCAGTTTGGTCAGGGGTCCTCTTTGGTAGAGGGGTTACAGGTTTGATTGTAAGAGTTTGGCAGTCCCTCTGGTAGAAGACTGTGAGACCCCTTTGTAGTTTCATTGCTCTCAATCTGTCCTGAAGAAGAAAAAAAAACAGTACTAATTCAGCCATTTTGTATGGACAGGAGAGCAACCAATGCAGTAGGATATGTCATTTGCCTTCTGCTTACACCATCCACATTTTTGTTCCTTTCATGTGGCACAAATGGGGAATATGAAACGAAAATTAAATCAGCCAGAATCATGAAGCACATGTGAAGAATACTACTGACGGTTGAAATATATACCCATTCCAATCCATCAACAAACTCAGAATTATCTGAAATGTGCCAGCATGACAAGATGATATTTCAGCTGCAATCCCTTCCCCGCCCCCCCCCCCTCCCAAATCTCATTGCGTGACAACCCCCACCCCTCTTCCTCATTCTGCATTGATGGAATGTAGAGAGAAACGAATGTGGATCTACGAGTCGTCATGGAACTTGCCTCTATGCAAATCTGTTCTCACATAGAGACAGATTCTTGTTCTGTTGACACATTATCATTCATTTGTCTTGTTCAGAGAAAACTTGTTTTTTCTTCAAACTGAGGCAACAAGCAGCGACGATGTAGATTTAAGTAGGAATGTGCGCCTTAAGTGTACATTTGTGAAGTGCCAAGATATCCGTACAATGTACGAGGAGATAACTCTCCTGCGAATTGGGAGATTTCTTACTGAATGTAAATTTGCTGACATGGTCTCATTTCAGACTTTGATTTGCATTCGCCAGTGAGGTGGCATACTTGTACATATATACGTACTTATATATCATTGGAACTGTACCTGTACATTCTGTTTGAAAGAAAAAAAAAACCAACAAAATGAAACTATTTATACTTTTGCCTATACTACTTGTGTGCCAGCATTTTGTATTTGATTGATTTTTACCGTGAAATAATGCCCTTTCTTTTTCTATGCGCTGTTTCAATTCACTTTTGCTACTGCTGACTAAAAAAAATAGGCAAGTTATGTTTTCTGTCAAAGGAATGAAATGGTTGAACCGATGGTTGCATCTTATATTCCATTGTGTGCTGTGCAGAGAATTTAAAAGAGAAAATGAATTCAGACCGTCATTCAGTCTAAAATGTTTGATCCCACCCGGGATTGTGTATGTGTATTCCGTATTCTTCGTAATCATGAACTGGCGTAATTGTTTTTAGTAGATGAAGAATCAAAAGATTTCTTGTAACATGGGAATTGATATCAAATTTATGCAGGACAAAGTTGTGATAGTTTTCCCCTCCAACAAAAAGTAAACACACATGTGTACTCCAATCAATGTAAGTTGATAACACCTGGTTAGTTTCACTTATTCATGTTTGAGTTTTGAAGGCTCAGAATGTTGCTAGTTGGTTTATCATTTCAGCACTTTGGAAAAAAAAAAAGGCAGTTCATTTAACCAGATGTGTTTTCCTGAAATATACAAAATATGCAACTTATTTGTAACAGCAGTTATGTTTTGCACATGTTAAGGTTTGCATTGTTTGCAACATATTATTATACGCATTGATGCATTGCTTTATTCCAAGTATACGTGCTGAAAACATAACCAAAAAGTTCTTGTGAATTGTCATAGATTTTCTTTTTAAGAACTCGATGTAACTTTGTAAAATTCATCACATATGTACTACTGTAGATGATGGATTGTAAATGATGTATTCATGAAATTGATTAATAGCTAAATGATCAACTAGGACAAAACTTCAGGGAAAGTGATGCGTATACATAACTGTTTTGAATAATCTATATACCTTATATATTTCCTTTAGAATGAATGAGAATTTTCATCTCTCTCGGTATCTGCTATCGATTTGATTCTTCTCTATTCTGGGTCATTCGTGCTAGCACGTTTGATAAATGATAGCATGCCTAAACCAGCTGCATGGTTACTTAATATTACATGTGGACATGTCAGAATATGTGTCATGTATCTCATAGAGAGAATAAGAGAGAGAGAGAGAGAGAGTGAAAAAAAAAGGAGGACTCGCCTGTATCATATGTATAGATATGATTGTTATTGCACAGAGAAAGAAAGAAGATATATTTATATCAATTCATATCAGTATTAAATACTTTGTAGTTGTGCAAGACGGTTTAAAAATGCATACTTGCAATCAATTATTTTGATGTTTGTTATATATATCACAATATATTTGTATGTGTTGTTTTCAGCTTGTATTCTGAACCCACGTAGAATTGATTATTTAAACATAAAAATCCCTCACAGAAAAGCAGGTGGATGACTTTTGTGTTGAAATCATCCTAGGTTTACACGTCTGATTACAAACACAGAAATTCTGTGCCTGTGATATTTCATTTACTTTTCAATAGCAAGAAGTACCGAAAGAGCAATGCAGTAACCAAGTTATATTATGCAGCTCCGTCTGTTATGTCTGACCCCAAGAAGTGAATACTAATTACTTGTATAAACATAACAACGGGCACCTATGCTGTGTCACATGTTTCCAGAACTGTCCTGGGAATTGCTGAATTCCCTATAATCGCTGAAGCGTACAATGCCGTGCCATGTTTTAGTTGACTTTGGTGAATAGGATAAAACTGAATACGCAGAATGGTAGCAGTTTTGCGAAAATCTGACTTAAAGGGATGTATTCAGTGTAGTTTGATTTTGAGATGGGGAATTCAAATTTTAACTTATTGCAACATAATTAGAAACCACTTATAAAATATTATAGAGCAGACAATTCAAAGAGGATTTCAAAGTTTGTCTGATGAAAATTGGTTTTGAAATGGCCGAATATCCAAAAACAAAGTAAAACAAGGTGATCCTAATAAACGGTGGGTCCCACCTTTTATTAGCACCTCTTTGTTTTTGGATATGATTCCAGCTATTTCAAAACTGATTTTTTTAATCAAATAAACTTTGAATTCATCTTAGAATTGTATGCTCTTTCATACTCATAAAACATATCTCATTATCTCACAAAACAGTTGGAAACCCCAATCCTCATCTAAACCAAAGCTATACCATCTTGTGAAAATGTGTGAAAGTCGAGTCATTTCTGGTACATCTGTGAAAGCACAAAATTATGGACAAGCTTCTTCCTCGTGTTTTTTCTGGCAAATCCCAATTGTATCAACACTGAAATTAATCTTACTTATGAAAACAAAGTGCTGTGATCTAATTTGCTTATGAGGAAATTATTTCCAACCAATCCGTGTGTATGAACAGTTTTTGTACCTAGTCTGATTTCTGTACAGCTTTTCCTTGTTATTTATGTCATATGATTTTTTTTTTTAATGTATGTGTGTGTATATCTGCACAAAATGATACAATCTGTATGTGATCTTGCTCAGTGCTGTACCAAAGCGTAGGGTAAACCGTGCAATGCGACAGGAGAGAGATCTTGTCAGGCAATGATTTTAGCAATCCTTGCGACAAGAAAAAACACAATAATCCTGCTTCTTGAGTGATTTGTGATTCATACTGTCCATGCAGTGAGAAAACTAGAAATCCAAGTTAATTAAACCTTGTACTGCTCTGTCTTTGCCGATTGGCACAAATGTCTGGGAACTATTTTCCAATGAATAGAGATTACCTAATCCTCTTAATCTCTATTGTGTCACTATGGCCTTCCTGCTTTAGACCGAGGCACATTGCTAACGCCCGAGTGGGCTGGCTAAGTTACAGTTAGGTCAAATTTTGAACTCTTTATGTGCCATGGTGGAAACCCCCTGTGTGCCACGTTATTCTGAGACACGAAGGTAGTCATGCTTTGAGAAAGAATTCTGTTTTTACAATCTATATATCTTCTACAAATTTCTGTTAAGCTGGACATATAGTGAGCAAAGTTGAAGAGGAATGCCAAGCTTTGCTTAGATAAAAATTGTATGACAAATCTATTTTGAATTTTTCTTTTGAATGACCAGTTGCTACATTACCGTAAAGGCATGACTTTTGCACATACAACCGTGACAGAAACGTAATTTACACGCAAGTCTAGTTGGAAACACCGCTTGATAGTCAAATCACCACATAGAATGCAAGCTGTATGTGAGAGGAACAAAAGCGCGAGAAATGCTTTCATTGTGCCGAGGCATTAGGCGATTTATCGATCGGTTTGGGCGGCTTTGTGCGTTTGAGCAGAATATGCGAAGTTGGCAAGCCGTCAACTGAGTCAGATGTGCGAACGTGGCACAAAAAGAGTTAAGGAAATGTGTGAATGTTGATGAAAAAACAGCACAAGTTACAGCCAAGTGCCTGGGCGCGTAAAGGGTTAACTTTTCATGGCTGTGATTCTCCTGAGCTGTCACTAGAGTTGCCAACATTCACTGATTAACTCTGAGAATGTGAGATAACAGGTGATTTCATGACCTCTTACTTCGGTTGTAACCATGGCTACATGGTCCTAATGAAAGTTGAGACTTTTCATATACTGTAAAAGTGGAAATTTTCGCGTATTTCGCGCAACCAGAAGCTAGCACGAAAATAAAAGCACGCGAATATTTTTCCGTGCCATATGTTCCAGTACGTGATGTCTTGATTCCACGGAATTAAAAACATGCGAAAGTCTTCTTACACGGCCAAGCGCGAAATCAGTCGCGCGAAAATATCCACTTTTACAGTATCTGATATGACCTTAACTGTGTCTACTGTGTGAATTTCCAATATTGTCTTAAGCTCTTTTGACCATAATTTTTGCTTTTCTGAAATCTTTAATGTCAATCAAATGATTCAACAAATCAATGAGATTTATTACAATTGCATATTCTGCAATAAAAATTCATAGTATAAATAGTAACAATCTGTCATAACAACAGTAAGTTACATCCCACCCACACTATAGATGTGCACTAGTACTGCACAGGTGGAGCAGGAGGTTGACGGTCCACCTTCCTAGTTTGTTTTGCTTTGTTTTTCAAGTGAAATCTGGAGTGTTGTTTCTATGCAGCAGTTAAACCTTCATCATTTGCTTGGCAGAACACTTGGTAATAATGGTATATTGCCACTTTTATGAGAGTTGGGTAATTGAAATATATTAAAACCAGTTTGGAGGATTTTCAGCTTTCATAAGTGGCAGAAATGAAGGTTTTTGGATTGCCTTGAAGGGCTAATGTGTGGGTTGATTTTTTCATAAGGGAAGGTTTGAACATGACATGATCAGATGTAACACATTAATTGTGGCTGGTACAGAGACTGGTCCAATAGCCCCATGAGATAGTTTATAAAATTATGTATGGTTTATTCCAATCCATGTTAATTCCAAAATAGGAGCAATTTTAGGTACTTTGAACACATCCCATTTATTGTGTATACTAAATTGTGGATTACATATCAAGTCATACATGTATTTTGGTCAAACTCATCAAAGGTAGCTCTTCGTTGTTTCCACTGCTCTTACAGAGTGTAGGTAGTGTTTACAGGGAAGAACAATATTCAGTGTGTATGGAAATTATTCTTAGTTGTCCTTTGAAAGGGGATTTTTTTTCTTTTTGACCAGATAAAAGTTAGTCTGAAAAGAAAGTAAAAGTTTATAAGCACGAGAGTGACAAATATTGGATAAAAATTAGGGAAGTTATGAAAATGTGAAAAATGTAATGTCACTGATTTTTGCAAAACAGATTTTGAACAGTTGATATGCATTGTGTTAATTTGTTATCTTTTGACATCACCTCACATTTCCCATTGATCGAGGCTGGGACATGACTGCTTTTAAGCTGAAACACTGGAAATGTAAAGATTTTGTGTACTGTTCAAGAACTTTTTTGTAAAAGTTTTTAAAGATGGCAAAACTTCATATTTTCATAACTTTCTTGACGATTTGTCACTGTTGTTCTCAAAAGAAAAAAGAATACACATTCTTCTCAGACACACTTTAAACTCGTCCAGAATTCCCCCTGTAATGACAAATCACTTTTTGTGTGTATGTCCCGATTGTTTAAATGATGTATGCATAGTATTCTGAAATGCAAGTACCCTAGTCTTGTATTCATCTGTCATTTATCAGCTGAAGAGTAATGTAAAGGCAGCTAAGGGATGGGAGAAAATGAACCACATATTGTATGGATTTGTTGGGGTTTGTTTTTCAATACGAGAAAGTGTTAACTGCCACCTTGGTAGGGATTTATGCTTGTATCACCTCAACGTCCACAATGTGCCCAGGTTCCTCTTTCACTACAATGAAGACATGTACGGTATATTTTTAATGCGCACAGGTCCGCTTTTACTCGACGTAAGGGCGTGAAGTTATTAAGTACCCGATTGAATCTACATGTACGAGCAGGTAGATCGTACAAGTTACTAGACGGTAATTTCACGTTCACGTACATGAACACAGGGTATCCATTTGAAGGACATCTAGACTGCTTCTCATGAGATTTTTTTAAACCTACATTGTAATTTCCTTTTGCTCTTCATCGTTACTGACCACCGTGACGCATATGTCATGGAGGAAAATAGCTGGACTGTTGATTCTTCTTTTTTTGTGATATATTTATTTTACACTGGCTTTCTGTTTCCTCGTAGCGAGTTGAAATAAAAGATCAGAAAGCTAACATCAGCCATAATCGAAACGTCTTCTCTTTAATATGTGCCTGTTAATGGAATGTGTCTATGTGTGCAGGGCCCTGTTTTTTGAAGAGTTAAAATTAAAGGGACTGTACAGTACTGGTTGAGATAGGGATTCATGTTTTGAACATTCCTAAGTGAGATAATGAAAAGCCTCTTATGAAATATGAAAGAGCATGTAATTTTAAGAAGGATTCAGCGTTTATTTGATAAAAATTGGTTTTCAAATGGCTGAGATATCCAAAAAAGTGCCAATAATAAAAGGCGACATGCCCCAACTTTATTAGGATCTCTTTGTTTTACCTTGTTTTTGGACATCTCAGCCATTTCAAAACCGATTTTCATCAAATAAACTTTTGATACCCCTTAGAACTGCATTCCCCCTTACATCTCATAGAGTGGTTTCTGAATATCTCGCAAAATTTTAAAAGCTAAATCTACACCTCGACCAGAACTGTACACACCCTTTAAAATTAATAGTTGACTTCAACTGTAAGTCTATGGCAGCCTGTGTGGTAAGGAAATTTAAAATCAATTTTATCTTTTGATAAAACGGAGCCCAGTTCAATTTTACATTGGTATTTGTATTTTGCATTTTACGCAAGCACGCATGTACACACACATACACACACACACACACACACATTCACACATGATTATATATTACAATGTACATGATCTTGAATACGCTGTACTACTGAGTGAGTTAGTATATACAGTATTAAAAAAAAGTAACACTCCAAAAAATTGGCATCTATTTCACAAGCCAGCTATGAACGAGAGGTAAATTATACATGACTTGGGATATGGAAACAGTGTTTGATCCCGAATCATTAAGTATAATTTTTGTGTGGTATGTGTTTGGGGGAACAGGTAGCATTGTTTGCGAGAGAAAAAAAGATCGACGTAGCAAAAATATTAAAAGTGAGTAAGTGTATAAAATGAAATTCATTGCTGAGCAATTATCATGCGGTTTTAATAAGCAAAGTCGCACATATATACACATAGCCTCACATCACATGGTAGGCTAAAAAAAAATTAGGCGTTTTCACATCAGCCCGATAAAAACCCAAGCTCGAGATATTTTTCGCAGAAAATAGCAAAATAGCGCGCTATTTCGAAACATCGGGCTGATGTGAAAACGCCTATTAAGATTCATTGGGAAGAAGCTGAAAATTCATTGTGATGTTAATGCACCAAACTTTCATTACAACAGTATGATTAGGCGTTTTCACATCCGCCCGATGTTTCGAAATAGCGCGCTATTTGATAATGTGAACACAAATTAGCGCGCTAATTGTATCGCTCTGATCGAGAAAAATTTCTCGAGTCCAACTCGGAAAATTTCTGAAATAGCGGGATAGTAGCACGCTATTTGATAATAGGCGTTTTCACATCATCCCGATGTTTCAAAATAGCGCGCTATTTTCTGACTTTGGAAATTGGAAAATATCTCGAGCTTGGATTTTTATCGGGCTGATGTGAAAACGCCTATTGTGAAAACGACTCGAGATATTAGCGCGATGCATCCCATCATGCCTAGCGTGTGTGACCCAATCGATCGAGGCAAAATGCCCACAAATCATGAGGAATTTTTGAGAGGGCACACACATTACACATAGGCGTTTTCACATCAGCCCGATAAAAATTCAAGCTCGAGATATTTTCCAATTTCCCAAGTCAGAAAATAGCGCGCTATTTCGAAACTTCGGGCTGATGTGAAAACGCCTATACTCAGCTGTCGAATTAGCTCGAAAAAAAAAATGCTGATGTGAATAAGAAATGAAATAGCGCTCTAATTCGCAATCGCTAAAAATATCTCGAGCTTGGATTTTTATTAGGCTGATGTGAAAACGCCTATTAGGCGTTTTCACATCAGCCCGATGTTTCCCAATAGCGCGCTATTTTCTGACTTGGGAAATTAACCCGATCACGAAATAGCGCGCTGTTTGATATTAGGCGTTTTCACATCAGCCCGATGTTTCGAAATAGCGCGCTATTTTCTGACTTGGGAAATAAAAAATATCTCGAGCTTGGATTTTTATCGGGCTGATGTGAAAACGCCTAATGTGAACACAAATTAGCGCGCTAATTAATCGAGAAAATTTCTCGAGTCCAACTCGGGAAATTTCCGAAATAGCAGGATAATTAATGCGAACTAGCGCGCTATTTGATAATGTTCGGGCTGATGTTAAAACGAAATGAAATAGCGCGCTAATTTGCGATCGCGAAAAATATCTCGAGCTTGCATTTTTATCGGGCTGATGCGAAAACGCCTAACGAGTCAAATTCATAAAATTCTTCCGTCGAGATGCTTTCATTGCAACTGATTGACAGATTGCCCTACATCGACGTAGATTAATCACTGAATTGATCACTGCTTTTAGTTGTAGCCATGATAAAAAAAAAAAAAATCATGGGCGTACATACTCGAGCAGGATTCGAACCTACGACCTTCTGAGATCAGGAGGTTGTAGGTTTGAATCCTGCTCGAACACCATGTCCAGAAAGACATCAGAAAGAAATCGTACAAATCAAGTCTACGCGCGTAGATGTCAAAATGGTTGCGTATGTACAAAGTTGACCAACCAATCAACGATAATTAACGATGACTTTGAGTCGGTCAGGAACACACAAAGTTCTGGTACCTCAAGAGTATTTTTATGCTCTTTCGGGGAGATATACATAATCAATCATGTCCCTCGACTTCGTCTAGTAAGAATAAATTCCAACAATAGCACTTCAAAACGTTTTGATAACTCATTCAGAATGTTCCCTCCCAGACCTGTCAATATCTACAAAATGATCACGACTATCTGCACAATGTTTACTCATACCAACATTTCTCAATGGAATACATGGTTAGCGTGCTCAATTGTAGCTCGACAACAATATCTATTCAGACATACATTGTAATTATACCTGTTAATACATGTAACGTCTTCTTGAGAGTTGGTGGATACTGTTCCTTTTAGACAGGACGAGTTCCCAATGCCGAACATAATTATCGACTCGATGAGGCCCGACCAACCTATTTGGCCTGGTCGGCCTCTCTCGTCAAGGGCGATCGGGGTTGATCTACCCTGATCGGCATTGGTCCGACAATTTTTGACATCATGTCAAAAAAAGTCGTGTAGGAAGCTAGACCCATGCCAATTATGGTAGATCGACCCAGATCGAACCCACTTGCCCTTGCCGAGAGAGGCCGACCAGGCCGAAATAGGTTGGTCAGGCCCTAAGAGGTTCTATAAAACCTCTTTGGTTGGGCCTTATCGAGTTGACATGATCGGCAGTCACGTGGGATCCCACCTTCGTGAGGATTGGGTGCTAACGAAACGCTGGTAGCAGAAAGGGGGCGCTGCGCAAAATGAAAGTTTGTGAGTCCATTGATGGATGAAGGTCTACCATCGTTGTAAATTACAATGAGGTGCCACTTTCAGAGCAAAAGTTAAGATGCTCACATTTTTTTCGGTACCTGTTTTGCGAGTGTAATCAAAGCAACTTCATGGAAGTGCAAAACTCCTTAGAAACTTTCATGCCAAAACCATATGTGGTATTAACTTATACGTCCTCGTTGATAAGAATGCCACACTTCTAAACTACACTACTAAATAGAAAAGAATGCTGTTCACTCCTTCTTGACTCATGACTGAACAGAGTCGGGGCCGGAGTAAGATGGCCTCTTCAACTCCAGGAGCATAAGATATATAGGAGCATGGATAGGAGTTAGGAGATTAGTAGGAGAGGGTCTCTGATGTGGGGATTATAGTTTCATTGAACGGTACTGAGTAAGGGAGTGGCCGTGGGAATTGTAAACACAGTTATTCTGATTTTACTTAAACGTGATTGGGGACAAAGGGAAGGATTAACTATTAGATTAACCAAAGTAATAACAGAGATGGTTGAATTGGGTTCTGAATGGAAGTTTAATAGGAGGTTTGATGGTCTTGTTAATAAAAGGATAGGAGACTATAAAACTGGGAAGTGTACACAGGGATTTGGATTGGGTTGATCTTATATTTAGGCAGAATAACTGGGCAGAAAATGGGGATAAATTCTTAACCCGGTCAATCAAGAAACACTTATAATCTACATAAGGTTTGTTTTGTTTTATGATTACATAAATGATTCACTGAAGTATGAAGTCCCAATTTCTCCATCTTACAGTATGAAACTTTCACCAGTGTTTGTACATACCATAAGATTCATTTTAAGATCGGGAGGTAAGTCTGATTTGACCTCTGATGACCTCCAGATGTCAATGAACTCTAGATATCAGAATATTGATGTTTGGAGGCATTTGTGAATGATAGGCTTAGATCTTGGTTATGCTGCACGAGATATGCATTTGTACTACAAATCTGCTGATTCCACAGGACATGGACAGGTTTCTACCTTTGACCTCTGATGACCTTTAGAGGTCAATGACCTCAAAATACCATAATATTGATCTGTGATGTTATTAGTTACTGATAAACATGGTTAAGATGTGCAAAACAAGCATAGCTGTTTTGCAATGAAACTGTCTTCATATTCCAAAGAGCAAAGACAGGTTTCTAACTCTGGCCTCTGGTGATCTTTTAGAGGTCAATGACCTCAAAATGTCATAATATTGATCTGTGGTGTAATTAGTTAATGATAAACATGGTAAAGATGTACAAAACAAGCATACCTGTTTATCCCTCTATTTTAGCATTTATTGTTTAGTGGAGTGGGTCAAACAGGAACTCCAAAGACAAATTCAGGGATAATGACCCAGAACAACGATGAAGTTGGTTGCCATAAGGACACTAATTGTCCCCGCCGAACGAGTTCGAGCAGGGGACTATGAAACGGGCTCCGTACGTGTGTGTGTCTGTGCGTCCGTGCGTCCGTGCGTCCGTCCGTGCGTCCGTCCGTGTGTGCGTCCGTGTGTGATCAAAATGTTCAATTTGCTACTTCTCTGCCATTTATGAGCCAATTTTGATTCTGTTTGCTTTATATGATAGCACTACATGGGAGCTTTAAAACTTCTACACAGAATTTCAGTTGTGACCTTTGACCTTGACCTTTGACCTATATTGTACATTTTGCTACAAAATGCTACTCCTTCGCCATTTCTAACCCGATTTCGATTCCGTTTGCTTTATGTGATGGCACTAGGTGAGGGCTTCAAAACTTCTACACAGAATTTTGACCTTTGACTTCTTTGACCTTTGACCTTGATTTTTGACCTACATTGTACATTTTGCTACAAAATGCTACTCCTTCGCCATTTCTAACCCGATTTCGATTCCGTTTGCTTTATATGATGGCACTAGTTGAGGGCTTCAAAACTTCTACGCAGAATTTTGACCTTTGACTTCTTTGACCTTTGACCTTGATTTTTTACCTATATTGTGCATTTTGCTACAAAATGCTACTCCTTCGCCATTTCTAACCCGATTTCGATTCCGTTTGCTTTATGTGATAGCAATAGGTGAGGGCTTCAAAACTTCTACACAGAATTTTGACCTTTGTCTTCTTTGACCTTTGACCTTGATTTTTGACCTATATTGTGCATTTTGCTACAAAATGCTACTCCTTCGCCATTTCTAACCCAATTTCGATTCCATTTGCTTTATGTGATGGCACTAGGTGAGGGCTTCAAAACTTCTACACAGAATTTTGACCTTTGACTTCTTTGACCTTTGACCTTGATTTTTTACCTATATTGCACATTTTGTTACAAAATGCTACTTCCGGCGGGGACATATATTACGCACCGCGTAATTTCTACTTTTCCTTGTATCATTTGGTTTATTATTTTGATATCCAAGAAACAATGAAGTCTTTACTAGTGGTTACAGAGAACAAGTGAATGAAGAAACTAAAAGACAGCGGGCGAGTTAATCAGAAATTGAGATGAATCATGGAAAATTGAGTTTTCACAAAAACGAATTGGAGGAGCAAATTGAACATTTGGCCAGTAAGGAATTAATTTCTAGCGAACACCACACCCCAATATGAGATTGAGCCAATGAAATGCTTTAGGGAAAGGAAGTTTGTTAGTATATTAGTTACAAAAATACATGTCTCAGCCGAGAAATCAGTTAGAGTGGCAAGCAGTGGGAGCGGCTTCACACTATATAGTGAAGCAAAGGCTGCAGAGTATTTGGGAATTTTGAGGAATTTTGAGAATAGTTGGAGACCACAGAGATAAAGTCAGGAGTTCCCTTCCTTGGTACATCATGCCCCCCTCCCCCTCCAAGTCATATCGACGCTGAATGCACCATCGACCTACGCTGTGAATGCGATGAGGATCTGACTGTCAGGACTGAACCGACGAGCAGCAGGACATTAGGAACTAGAAATGTCGCTATGGCGACTGGTATGCCTCCGCCATAATGCATGATTCTCCTAATAGGTACAGATAGTACATGTGGACAATGTGTGATTACATTTCCACAAAAGTGGCAAAATATTAAAACGACAAGTTTGTCACAAATATGTTAAATATTCACCTACCTTGACCTAGGCTTAATTGGATGAATAGGAGAGCATGTATTTGGGAGTTAAGGACTTTGACTTGACTTTGACCCATTCATATGTTAATGCATTGAGTTATTTTCAAGGTACGGAGAAAAAGTGCAATTTCTGTATTGAATAGTAAATTGTTACCATTTTCATCTGGCCGTTGACCCTAAAATTCATAAAATAATCACTGTCAGGCAGAACACGCATAAATATGTAGTAGGTTTCAAGATAACTTGAGCCACTTCCGAGATATGGAGGAAAAGCTTAGTTCAGCACTTTCACTTGATCTTTGACCTTTTGACCTTTGAGGCAAAAACAACAGAAAAAAAAAAACTTTCCGAAGAATCTGTATTAGGTTATGCATGCATACACCAAGTGTAAAAAATATAATAATCCTACCAGCATTGCATAAACATGACGGAAATAGTACAATTTTGAAGTGCTTCCCTTGACCTTTGACCAATGACCTTTGACCCCATGAACCCTAAATTTTCTAGATAATCACTGCCAGTCAGTACATGTATATATACTATGTTCCATGAAGATACCTTGAACAATTTCCAAGGTACAGAGAAAAAAAGGTGAAGTTTTGATATTTTTACTTGACCTTTGACCTTTGACCTTTGACCTCACGACCCAAACTTTCACCAGAGAATTTTAATTGGGTAATACATGTATACACTAAGTTTCAAGAAAATATCTTCTGGCATTGCATAGATATGGTGGAAATAGTAAAATTGTATGTATTTGACCTTGACCTTTTGACCTTGAGCATGTGCACCCAAAAGTTGATAGGCACAACTTCACCCCCTAATACACATACACGCCAAGTTTCATTGGGATACCTCAAACGGTTTTTATAGTTACCCTGTCCACAAAATTCATTACGGACGAACGGACAGACGGAAGGACGGACGGACGGACAGACGGACGGACGGACGGACAACCCGAAAACATAATGCCTACGGCACCACTTCGTGGCGGAGGCATAAAAACTGTGAGTCACTATAAGACAAAACCTTGGTTTACGCCAATTTGGAGTGCAATTACAAACTGCAAATAGTCAACTGATGTCATCGGAGATGCTGAAGCGCCCTGTCAGACTGATACAAAGTGGACAGTGATGGTGACGAAGAATCTAATGACAGCGTGACGGCAGACCGCTCAACGGACGGCCCAGTCACACTGACGAGATCGACAATATGACATGCAGACGAGGACCTATTTCGTCGACCGAGAGTAATCATTTAAGAGGGATGACTTTAATTTACGTTCGAAGACTTCAAGAGATGTAGTAGTCTGATATGTTAAGGGGCAAATCATTCTACTGTTCGCAGTCTTGTGAACATGCATCTTTAACGAAAACTGTTCGAGTACGTGGACAGTGATAAGTAGGCCCCTATAAATCACTCCGTCGAGTAGATTATATATGAACCAAATGGCTTCTTTTGAACATGTATTGTGTTGAAAAGTTCTTGGTAATTCTTTTCCAGGCAAAACGTGTACATGAAAATTCCGATGTTAAAAGCATGTGATGGGAAATGTAAACAGTATGTGCGAATGTTTCTATGTTTCCTGCTAAACTTGTTTGTCAGTGGGGAAAAGAAAAGAAAAGATAAGAGAAGTCTCGCTCTACCACGTCTACATACCACGACGCCTACGGATATCTTTGTTTCACATTGTTAGTGGGGAAAAGAAAAGAAAAAGAGAAGTCTCGCTTCATGAGAGATGTTCAGATCCCGCTCTACACCACAACGCCTACGGATGTCTAGGCTGAAGGTGGATTTAAATGCCTTATAGGGCCGATAGAGCACCAACAGTAAGTGCAGATCAATTGGCACGCTATCTTTTGAAGAGAAATAATACTTTAAATTGTTTCACACAAGGTGATAGCAGAAAGGCAAAGATTCATCCGCTCATGTGAAATCAAACAGAAGTTTTTTCAAAACATTTCAAGAGGCATCTTGGTGAGTTACATGCCAATACATGTATATTGTGAAAAACAAATTGAAGGCCACCTGCAATAGGCCACCTGCAATACAGCCTCGCATTTTTCGACATCACCAAAACTTTGATCAACACGTTCCATATATACTCGTGATGGAGAGGGAAAATGATAAACAACAACATTGCAAGATTGATGCATTTCTGCCAAGACAACAGACAGGAACTGATTCCACGTAAAATACATAAACATGTATTTTGATTTTTCCATGCATTTTCCCATATCATTACACACAATCATTACACACGTATACTTGATATGGTGTTCAGCTCACTGTGTGCAGACTGAGCACGACCCGATAATTCAGAACCTCTGCCTGAGAAAGGATTGTAGCCTATCCCGCGAGTCAAAAAGAAGCTTTCTTATCATCTCGTGCATCCTGTAATATGCAATGCACTCATCATAGAGACCAGCTTGCCTTCACCCAAACTGTTTAAATACATGTATTGCCATTGGAAGACTCCGATGATCGCATACAGTGGCTGTGCACCTATAAGAACGCTGGTCTGACCGTACCCAGCGAGGTGGAAACCACCTCCCTGTCTGACCTCAGGATGTCTATCCAGTTTAGTCGTGGAGGAGATCTGTGTGCCGATCGCGTGCTTCACTGAAGACGCAGATGCTGCCCTGTCTTGAAAGAGATCGAGGGCAAAGATCTAGACCAATTTCAACAGGTTACACTGAATCATCACTTGCTGGCAGAGAGTCTTAACCGGATCATGCAGGTGATATTACCCGCTGCCAGCGTACACGTCAATTTGATGCAAACCGGATGGCGGCCATATTGGAAACAACCAATATTTGGGCATAGGGGCACAACTCTTGGCCATGGGGGCACAACTCTTGGCCAGGCCCAAGTGTGAAGGAGTATCGAGCATAAAGAAGACAATTAGAGTAAATAGTAGTTCCACTCCTATTTGGAATTGAGGTACCTAAAGAGGTCATTGACGTACTGACCCAAACTTAATTGGATGACAATAGCAAGTTGCAAGACAAAGGGTTGATTCATGTGGAATGCTTATTATGCCTCACAGTATGTCGCTTTCCATGGTCCATGACGTCACTGTATGCTCCAGGACCATGAGTCATTCATCGGAACCATACAGCCCACGAGCTTGACACTGACCAACACAGGCCCGCCAGCTCGAAACTAGGTAGCTTTGCCCATGAGCTTGACATAAGAGTCCGACACATTGGGCTAGGGGAAGGTCCACAAGACCTACACTGAATAGATTAAGCTTTCTGATGTTATACATACATCAATCTCGTGGGCCTTGTTTTCCTCGAGTGTCGAGCTCGCGGACCGCACAGCTTGTGGGCCTATTATATTTGATGTCGAGCTCGTTGACCTTCCATGTTTAAGCTTACAAATTTTGTCCAGTGCAAATTGGATAATGTTGCACATAATAATTATTTCATGCAAGCTGGTCTGCATAACTAACCAAAACATGAATATTTTTGAGGTCAATGCCATCACTGAATACACGTAAGCTTCATTTCTGAAGTAATTGACCGCTCACATTCCTGAGACCTGTTACTATGAACCAATGCTTTGTGGAATGTGCATACATACTTTGATTATAACGTCAAGACGTGATTTGTACATGATTAAACATTTAGGATTAAACCAATGAAGCCGAACATCATGTTTGTAATCCTACACAAATGTTGATATTCTACAAGTCTGACCTCACATTGTCCTTAGAGGTCAAAGTTGGATATACACAGGGTAATGACCAATGTTCTGTGGAATGAGAAGACACTTCTTGTAGCATAAATGCTAATAGTATAATGCATGATTGCATACCAGGTATAGAGTTAACCACTGAATATACATCAAATATCAATATTTTGATATTTTAAGGTCATTGACCTGTCACAGTCCTCAGAGGTCAAAGGCAGAGACGTGTAAATAATTTCCCTTGATCTGAGGAATAGGAAAACGATTCAGTTGTAACACAAATGAATTTTTAGGACATCGTTATCATGTTTGTCATCAACCAATTGCACCAAATATCAAAACTCTGATAATTTGAGGTCATTGACCTCTGGAGGTCATTAGGGGTCAAAGGTAGAAACCTGTCAAGGATCTGCGGAACATTGAGGCAATTCCACTGTAAAAAAAATAATGGTTTTAGTACATCATTGCCGTGTTTATCATTAATCAATGACAAAATATCAATATTCTGATATTTTGAGGTCATTGACCTCTGGAGGTCATCAGAGGTCAAAGGTAGAGACCTGTCAGGGTTCTATGGAACATGAAGACAATTCCACTGTAACAAAAATGAGTTTTTTAGTACATCATTACCATATTTAACATTAACCAATGACGCAAAATATCAATTTTTATCAAATTTTTAGGTCATTGACCTTTGGAGGTCATCAGAGGTCAATTCAGACTTACCTCCCGATCTCAAAATGAATCTTATAACATGTACTAACACTGGTGAAAGTTTCATGCTTTAGTCAAAGTTTGCACAAGTTTTCGGCTTATCTGCTCTACTATATAGAGACTTCTACTAATTTTTCACATTTTGCATATAAACATGTATATATACACTACCCTCCAAAAGTTTGGGAACACCTTTGAGCAGAAACCGAATTTGTCCACATCAACCACATTTCATTTGTCATAGCTTTGTGGTACTACAACAATGGTATCAAAGTGAAGAGTGCACATTAGCGTTCAAAATGACATAGGCTTTCACCCTTGTTAAGCATTTCGGGAGGCAGTCATATTTTAAAAAGACAACCCACCCAGCAAAATGTAATACCCAGCAGACACAGGAAGTTATTGGCTTTGGTTCGTGGTGCTGGAACTTGTGCCCTTTTCTCATTCCACAAAGTATGCCCTTTCTATGTGCTAATGAATAATTCAAATTCATTGTTAAGATGAAATTATGTTATGAAGTTATATAGCCGTGAAAAAGTGGAATTTGACGTGTATAAATGCGGACTGAATCACATAGAAAACAGTGCTATAGTTTATGGTGATTGCCTTTGAAGTTGGGCGCCTATGAATGAAATGAAATTGGTACGTGGGATGAAATTGAACGTCTATCCAGCTGGCACGAAATTGAATGCCAACTTTTCGTCGTTAAATCGAATGAATTTCTTTCCAAATTCAGTGAAATTGAATCTAAAAGGATCGGCATGAAGCGAATTTGAATGATCACAGAATCTAAATGAACCGTGGGGGCAGACCTATGACGAAAATCGCTTGAATTTGAATGCTTTCTCCATATTTTGAATGCAAATAATGATCAAATTGGGCGGGGAAAACCCATATTTACATTTCAATCATCCTTATGTCAATTATGATAACGTCAATGTAAACTACAATATCTCATGCCAGTCTGCAAGGGTATTTGAGATGTCTTTGTGACCTTTATTAACTTTCCATTGGGATTGTTCATAGATGGACAAAATACCCAAAATTAGTCTGTAGTTTTTTTTCTTGAGATACTTCTGAAACAGACCAGGAAAATCTACGATCTACCGAAATGATATCGTATGACTGTTGTCAATGCCTTAAAGGGGGAGATTGCTCAAACATGCACGAGGGTTCAGTAAATACGGTCATATTGGGAAAGTTCGAGGAACATCTTTAGAATGATTCCAAATGCTGTACTCTTTGATTGAGAATTTTACGCATGTACTGATTCAAGATGGGAAGGATAAAATGGAAATATTTGGAAAAAGAAAATCACAGATGGTCATTTTTTCTAGGATATCAAATGTTGAAGGATCCTTGGCTTGGATCCTCTTGAAGGCACGAAGAATGATATTTTCTTTTAAAAGTTATCTAACAGGTCAACCGAATGTGTACATTTTGAAAAATATTCAAGATTTATTGTACTTCTCTCGTGTAATCTTATAAGCGTTCTAGTAGTATGACATCGTAAATTGTTGCATCACTAGGCGTCAGAGAGCCCCATTGTGTATTTTGGAAGTCGACGTCGATTGCAAATGCATACTTGCAATGGGCCTACACGTATGGCGTTAGCCTACAAGAATGCCAGAATACCTCTTTTCTACACAGAAAACAAGGTGACAAGACAACGTGTTCCAGATTTGTGGTTCTATTACTTTCTAGTAAAAAATGACATCAATTATTGAGAACATACAGAAAGGAAAACACATATTTTTTTCTTTAATTAGCAAATATATTGGTTGACATGGAAAACGTGATGCAGACTTGTTAAAGAGACGGATTTGGCCGAAACGTGTGTGATCCATGAGTATCTGTGAAGTCTGCATATCTGCATGACTATAAGCTTGCTCATGATACAATGAATTTATATTGATACACTGGTAAACAGACACAATCATCTTTATAAACATATTTATTTACTCTGTTTGAATAGGCCTACATGGAAAGGTAAAAGCCGTTTACCCCGTCAAGACATGTTCATGTCGAAACAGATGAATTCGCCCTGCATGAAATCAAGCAAGAGGATAATAAAACAAACTTTGACCGCAGACAAACGAGTATAAGTAACAAACAGTAATAACATTCAAGGATATTTACCAAAGTTGTATACCCCAGTCCTCTCAGGATGATCTCTTTAGAATATCACTGCCATTACAAACAAACAAACAAATTCCCTACGGTAATGAGGGAACAAGACAGTGTTGATCTAACGCGGGCGGAAAAATAGTTTTGTCGCAGCCCCATACAAAAGATCGATACGAACAAAAAATGGGAGAATTAAGCGGAGAAGATAACGACACTGATAATATAAATGGATGATAAGTTAAAACAACAACTTGTCAGCTGTGGTCTACAAGGATAATTTCTTCTGCAAAATATACACATTACGCATTTAGCCGCTAGATATGGAATGGGCACTATGAATTTGTAAGGACTATGTTTTTCCCCACTTGGAGACACAAAACGTAAACAGTAAAATGCCTTTCAAGACCTGGAAAAACAATCCATGGGGATGTTTGACATGAAATTATTTGCTTTGTGAGGAATTTACGGACAGGTAGTTTTTATTTTTGTGTGTGCGCATTTCATACATCAATAAAGAGGGACGGGGGCTCATTTAGCAGGAGGAGATGTGATCATGACATATTTCTCTTCAAGTATACTTTTGGCAGAGAGGTGTTTCGTCTCACATCCCTGCTTCTGGTGAGTATTATTAAGTAAAGACAAGACAGCAACTAAGCGGGCGTACGGGGATTCCCCTGCGGAGTATCCTTATTCGGACAAGTTAGTTTGCGTCTGCGGGATGTGTATATATGGTACAATATCCCTCCACCAGCTGTCCACAGTAAAGTTCTTCTGTATGAGTGACACGTATATTACATTACATTAAACGAGCACTGTGTGCGAGGGACAGAGACGCCATTTTCCTCTGCGTGATGTTGCCCAGTCGTGAAAGGAAGAAGTTCGGCCCGGGGTCAGAATGCTTGCCAACTTGGTCCGACTTAGATCATTTGCAGGTATTAACAGAATACAATTTGTTATTACTATAGCTGATTATACAATTGTAATTATAGATAGAAAAATCCATGAAGCCAGACGTAGTCTCCGCGGAACATATCCCCGACGACCGGATTATATGCATATCAGGTCCGAGAAACCCGCTCATGAAGGGGGGGGGGGGGGGGGGGGCTAGGGACCACCCCATGAGCATATCAGGGGTGCTCATGAGGAACTCTCCCCGGGATGCTTAAGAGGGCAGCTGACATTCTCTTCTCATTCATCTCATATCTAACAAAAATTTTCGCAAAAAGAAAAATTCTGTCCACGCGTTTTGACAAAAATCGAGTTTTAATTAACCGATGTGCAGCAAAAAAAAAAAAAAAAAAAAAAAAGTGGTGCGTGCGCATTTGTCAGCTAGACGCGCTCTTGGCTTTCTCCTGCAAATATCACAGTTTTGGGATCAAATTGACGAACCAATTAAATACCTTATTACTATCTATATAGCACTGGGATAGCTTAATCATGTTTTGCAGTTGGATGATACAACTGGGAATCGTTTTAAAGAGTCACCTTGGAGGAAATTCAATCACCCTGTCTTTAGCCTCAAAATGTCAGAGTGTCTGACCAGCCCCATGCTTTGACTCCGGTGAGGTGCAGTGTTTCTATCACCAACCCAAGGCATCCTAAATCCTGAATATATTGGTGAAGTGTAATTCAACTGTGGAACTTCTTTTTTTTTTTTCTCCGATGGGTATTGTCAGTAAAGTCATTGTGAGTTGAGTGTCTGTGGAGATTTCAAGTAAGCCTGTATTGTTAACCAGTCATTTGTGTGTTGTTTCATTCATCACTTAAACGCCCTTCAATTTTCATGGATTGGCACAGACAGCGTCATCCTTTGAACAATTACCCGCAGTGAATCCTGTTAATGGTTGAGATCCTGCTCTTCTATACACATGCATGTAAATCACTCAAATATTCATGAAACTAAGGTTGTACTGTATGGCGAGGATCCTTCCAAAAAAAATAATAGCCTTTGATGACCTACTCAGAATCTACAATGTCCAAATTAATGCTGTCAGTCATCCTTGGCCTCCTCATCACCCTGAAGGCTGAAGATGTTGAGACAAACCCATGTCCCAGATTACCAAAATACCCGTGTGGATAATGCAATTCAAGAAGGCATGTACAGATTATAAAGGCGCAAAAACCAACTAAGTGTGAAGAGTGCATTACTTGCATGGTTTCATATAGCCTGCCTAGGTATGTCCGATGTGATGTTTTCTTGCTTAGCAAGGTCACACCAACCATTGGAATACACAAGCTTTGGCTTCCCTTACGTATCTAGCTAGTCTATTTGACTCACTCAGTGTTGACAGCAGTATTATCTTAAACAGAGAGTGGTCTATCGATTCGGAGCACTAGGCCTACGAGTTCTGGATCAGACCTACCCCATTCACGTATGCACATTCCTCACCAATTAAGGCAAACTCGACAGAAAGCCATGTTACCAACCTCAGGACCTTGCCGATCAATTTTCAAAGCATCCATGGCAAGAGAGATTTAGGAGTTTATTCGATGCTACCAAACCAGAAGTCATTTTTTTTTAATGTGAAACCTGGCTAAAACTAGATATTACTTTAGGAGAGATTTTTCCACTTAATTGGCAACAATGTGTACAGGAAAGACCGAGAGGAGTGCTCCTGGGTGCCTCTTTATCCGTAGACAGTCAAGAGATTGAAACTGATTCAGCCAAAATAAATTATGGTAAAGGAAACCTTGCTGTTGGTTCACTTTATCGTCCACCATGTAGCAAACAACCTTACATGGAAGTACTGACCAACCTCACTGAGAACATAGCAGCCAGCAACTTTGGTGCTCCAATCTGGATAGCAGATAATAACAGCCTTCCAGACATCAAGTGGGATAAAGATCAGGTTATCAGACACCAGTACCCTAAGGGAATTAGGGAATCAGTGAATTGTTAGCCCATACTGGTATGGAACAGCTCATTGGCTTTTATCAACCCGAAAAAAAAACCCACACACATTTTGGATGCTATTATCACCAATCGTTCATGTGTCCTAAACCAATGTAACTAAATGTCTGGATTGAGTGACAATGAGGTGATCAATTCAGAATGGAATATCTACGCAAGCAGACAAAAAATATCTCGCCACAAGATCTACCTGTGGAAGCACACAGACTTTGAATCGACACGTGGAAAGACAAGAGAATGTTCAGAAGAATTTGTTTCGAAACACTCTCGAGTTACACCGGTGGAAACCCCAAGCCAGGACATTGACAAACACATAAGGAGAATTTTGAGTAAAGATTATCCCTCTAAATTCAGTTCTACCAGGCACAACCAAGCTTGATTCAACACAACAACAAAAAGGATCTGTCGTAGGAAGACAAGATCATACAACAAGGCAAAAGGAAGCAGAAAGAACGAGACTGGAAAAGGTACAGAAAACTGAAGAGGCAAGCTCAGATATCTTGTCGCACAGCTTACAATAGGTACCTTAATGACATCATCTGTAGCGAACCAGGTGCTAGTAAAAAACTTGGTGCCATCATCAAACTAAAACGCTGTGACCAAACTGGTCTTGTTCATCTAAAAGAAGGTCAACAACTGTTTACTGACACCACGACTGAGGCTGATCTATTGAATCGATAGAGTGCTTCAGAATTTAGCGACTCTACATCAACCTTACCCAATCTGGGACCATCCAATCAGCCGGCAATGAATGACATCGCCATCAGCACCAATGAAATTGTCAAGTTGCTCAAGAACCTAAACACATACAAAGCCTCATAGCCAGAATTATATGGTATCCCTGCCAAGCTCCTGAAGGAGTGATAACTGCTGAAGAAATAACCCCAGCTATTACCCTCCTGTGTCAGGCGTTATTCGACCAAGGGTCTGTTCCATCTGGAAGAAAGCGCTCAACGTCTCTGTCTTCAAGAAAGGCAACAGGTCATCACTAGCTAAACAGACCGATATCACTGATGAAAATACTGTGTAAGATATGTGAATATGTAGTCTACAGTGCCATCTTCACTCATTTGGACGAGCACAGGATCCTTAGCGATACTCAACACGGTTTTCGTAAACGAAGGTCATGTGGTACTCAACTCATTTTGGCAATCTGTGATATGGCCAGAGGTAGAAAAGTCAAGAGCTAAACAGACCTTATCCTTCTAGACTTGCCAAAGCCTTCGACAAGGTATCCCACAGGTTGCTCCTTCATAAGGTACTTGGAGGATGCAGCAGCATGTAATCCGGGGTCACACAGAGAAGTGGGTGGAAGAATTCCTTAGCAGCCGCACGCAGCAAGCCCTTGTAGAAGAAAAGGTCAGCTCCCAATCTAACGTGGTATTTGGAGTCCCCCAAGGCAATGTCCTTGGTCCTCTGCTGTTTTTTGTCTTCATAAAATACCTACCAGACTGCATCAAGACCTCCACAACCCACCTTTTTGCAGATGACTGTGTATTATACAAGAGGATATCATCTGAAGATGATGCTGTACTACTACAGGGTGATTTGGATTCCCTGCAAAAGTGGAAGCGTATACCTGGTGCATGCAATTTCATCCGACAAAATGCCAGGTGGTTAGAGTCAACAAACAATGCAAAATATTTTGCCTCTCCTTCTCTAGCACCTCCCTGCTCTAAGAGTAGAAGATCAAGGAGATGACCTACAAGACATTTGTCGGACCCATTGCAGAGTATGCAACTGTTTCATGGAATCCCCACACTCAAAGAAACATCAATAGGATTGAAGTTGAACACATACAACGAAACAGTATACCAGGTATGTGACTGGCAACTACAACCCAAGAGCAAGTGTTAAACGATGCTGAAGAAGCTTGAGTGGCCCACACTTCAATGCAGGCGTCAACAGATCCGTTTGACAATGCTGCACAGAATCCGCTTTGACCTGGTTGATATTAAAGACAATATTTACCATTTGCAGATGGAACAAAAAACCCAGCTTTAATGCTTAAAAATAGTTCTGGAATGTGAGTTAGGGATAGAAACAACCAATGTAAAATTTTGAATCACTGTAATTAATGAAATATACAAAATGTGAACAATAGTTATACAAAATGTGAACAATAGTTATACAAAATGTGAACAATAGTTACAAAAAAGTGCTTCTAGACTAAACCGTCTACAATCATGGTTTAGTGGGAAAATAGTGGTATCTACTTACATTTTAGGCTTTATTACAAAATTTTGATGTGGTTGGATGTTTTGTGATAAGACTGCCCTACACATACTCGAAATTTTTCAAATCACTGCTCCCAATGGTAAACAGTTGGCCCTACCTTTAAATAGGACAACCATCTTTACACCATTGTCTTCAGTGACCAGGGGCCACACATGCCGTTTCTGGACCCCGTGTATACTTCTCACGTCCTGGCTTCCTCCTTCCCGAGCACAAATTAAATAGGGATGAAATGCATTTTAAGAGGATCCAGCTGACTTCCCATCACTTGATGCCTTCCGAAAGGCATTACGGGAAGTCAAACTGTAGCAAGTAGGCCCCTATTAACACTGAATTTTTAACTGCACCTCACTGTCGACTGTAAATATGTGCATTGAGAGCCCATCTGTGCTCACAGTTTTATTGATGTGCGCGCACCACTCGACAGTGTGATTAATATTCAGACCCTGTTCCAAGGATACACTTCAAATGGAAGAAGACCCACCGAAGCACGGGCGCAAATAGGTGCGCTCAATGTGCCTGGCTGCCGCACAATCGGCCTGATCCGACTCGAAATTTTCGCTGCTATTTTTCTGCGGCTCTCACATCTCCAAGCACGGAGCAGCCGTGAAACTGAAGTCTAACGTAATTTTACCTATGTTCGTAAAGGAAAGAATAAAATCAGAACTAACCTGTACCGGCCGTACGAAACGTTTATAGCGCTAACAGCGCATCAACAGTATCGATAACGATGTTTTGGCCGCACATTTAATAAGCGTAATGTTAGTCGAATTCACTAACAGCGCTGTTAGCCCAACATTTCAAGGCTGCACAGAAGCTAACAGTAGTGGTAATGTTTTGATAATTCAATAATAGTGCCAGAGGCACTAATAGTTACAATGTTAGTGAATAGTTTCTTGCGTGCGCTGTGACTTGTCTCCTGCTTTGATACCAAGTAGACCTACATCAAATAGGCCTAGACCTATAGAATAAGAATTTGGCGAGGAGCGGGTGATATGTTTCGCTGATAACGGCACGATTAGACCAAGATATGATCCTTTTCAAGAAGAAAATGAAAATGATTTTTTTTTTTCAGGAAAGATCGGTTTTCCAAAGCAGCATTTGAAGACCTTTTTGACATTGTATAGGCCCTGCATTAATGGAAAGAAGTACGATACGGTGAGTAGCGATTTCCGTACCTTAAGTGCATTTAAGTTTGTGTAGAGTAGGCCTGTATGAATTGCTGTAATTAAGCTGTACAATAATGTAGCTCCATGTTAAACTGCCCTTTGAAATCTCCAATGGTGCGAAACAGGGATGTTTATAGGCCTACTGTCATCTGTCCTCTCCAACCCATTCTTCACTTGTGTACTCAACCAAGCTTGCGGGAACTTGAACTTGGAGGGATCACTTTTTGACCTGCGGAGACTGAATGCAAGAACAAAGACTGTCTGTCGAGCGACTCCTTCAAGAGGCACTTTTTTGCTGATGACTGTGCCCTCATGGCGCGTGCAGAGAATGCGCATGACCTCCAAGCCATCGTCAACAGGTTTGCCGAGGCCGCTCGACTATTTGATCTGGCGATTAGCCTTGACAAGACAGAAGTCCTCCAACAGCCATCACAAGAACCAAATCAGCCCTACCAACCTTGGCAGACCATCTTGACAAACTCAGGCACTCGGTTGAAGGCTGTTTATCAGTTAAAGGATCTTTGAAACATTACTTCCTCTGACGATAGTCTGGACAAAGAGAGATCCGCGCGCATTTAGTCACTTGGCCTCCTTCGCTCACGAGAGCTGAGCCACAAGAACATCAAGCTGAAACGAAGATCAAGGTGCACGGGGCAGTTGTCCTGCCAATCTTGCTCTATGGATACTAGGGCCACCTACTTAAGCACCAAGACAAAAATGACAGGACGGAGTAACAAACCTAGAGGTCCTCAATAGCACAGGTTTCTGCACTAATGAGTCCATGGTGGTGAAGACCCAACTCTGCTGGACTGGACATAATTCGAATGGATACCAACCGCCTCCACGCCAAATTCTCTATGGTGTGCTCTCCCGTGGACAAAGGCGACTTGACCGGCCAAAGAAAAGCTACAAAGACTTTATCAAAAACACTCTCAAACGTAGCGACATTTCTCCACAAAAACTCGTGGTGTTTGCTGGAGATAGGCAGAACTGGTGCGACCCGACAAGAAAGTCCCTGTCTACCTGCAAAAATAAATGCCGGGAGCGAATCAACAGTGCCAGACAACGTAGGAAGGCCTCTATCTCCGCAGCACCCCACCAGCATCATTCCAGTGCCCACACTGCCCCCGAATGTGTGCCTCAAGAATTGGACTTGTCAGCCACATCCGGGTCACTGAGAGACGGTAGCCCAACCAAGAATGACATCATAGACTCGATGGTCTACCCATGCAAACTAGCAAAACCATAGTCTAGATTCGTCTGCTAGTATACGCATACGTGGCACAAGCAACACAACGTACGTTAAACGTATGTTCAACAAAAAGAAGAGCTTGGCATGCTTTGCAGCAAAACATGCACCGGTGTGTCAGATTCTTTTTTTTTTTCGGGATCTAGCTATTTCAGGATTGTTTGGGAAAGATTTGTAAACTACCCCTAATTGGAAATATGTATTCCGGGGAAAACAAAAACTCCCTATTTTTAGGATTTGGGGGAGATTTTTTTTTTTCCATACAAGAGCTGAGTCCCGAAAATATACCCCTTTCCCGAACGCGTATATGCAGTACAGATGACCACTGAGTGTGTATGTGTGTATGTGTGTGTGTGTGTGTATGTATGTATGTGGGGAGGGGGTCAATTTCAAGGGGCTGATCCGTGCGTTGAGAGGTGAAAGCCGCAGAAACACAAAAAGCGACAATTTCGAATCGCATACAATGAATAGGTGTGTGTGTGTGTGTGTAACGGAAAATATCACCGTGCGAACTTGCGACCATTTATGGTATGTGAAATGGAGGAGAAGTGAACAGCTGCCCTCTTGAGCATCCCGGGGAGAGTCCCTCATAATGAGGACCTGCTGCTGCTGAGATGTTCATGAGGGGGAGTTCCCCTCACGAGCAGGAGCCCCCCCCCCCCCCACCCCCCTCATTTCGGTTTCCCGAACTGATATGGATACATTTGGATATATAGGCTATATAAGTATATATATATATATATATAGAGAGAGAGAGAGAGAGAGAGAGATTTCTGTAGTGTTCCTGTGCTTGTGCCAATTTTTTTAATGTCTGTGTGCATTTACTTCCTTTGCGTGCAGGCAGTGCCAGTCAGTTTATTATGTGTATATTCTAGTGCATATCATTACAGTAACCTGTTTTGTTGTTGTTGTTTCAAAAGTCATTGTATTCTATTAAGTGATGAATCGAATACAGACATTGTTTTTCGATCAATTTCATTTCAGGTATACTTTGGAGTGGAGCTGCTGCTGACTTCATGGTAATGTCATTCTTTCTAGGTTTGTTAACGTATATTACGTTCATAGCAGTCATATATATATATAATCATATATATATATATATATATATATATATATACATACATATATATCATACTCTATAGGTTTACCGTGGAAATCTTTGCCATGTTTTGGTAGACTCTGATACGTTAAAAAGTAAAAGAAGCAGCTAGAAAAGTAATAAATTTGTTTTGGAAGTGTCTAAGGAAATTAACAGGTGCTTTCGAACACGCGCCTAAAGCGTAAATACCGTATTATGGGTTATTGAGTGCAATGTCCATTTGAAGGAATTTTAAAATAATACGGTTTTAGTGGAGATGGGGAGGGGTGACATCCCTAGAAAAAAAAAATGATATGGTTAACCAGCATTGTAAATGTCACTCCTCCAACCTTTTGTTAAATGTTAAATCAATAATCAAAATTTTGATATACCATTTCAGAAATAAATCAAACAAGTAGTGTTACCATTAAATTCAATTGTGAAAATTGAGCAAAGAAATTATGAACAAAGGTAGACCGTATTGTAGTCTCGTTTGCTGTGACGATGACAACATAAGGTGGGTACCAGACTTCAGCCCTTAAAGTCCTTCTATGTTGATTTTTACAGAGAAAAGGTTATTGTGATACAAAACACACACATAAAACACCCCACACAACGAAACAGAAATAAAATGAATTTGTAATGTGTATCTGACGACACTTTCGTAAATTCCACATTATTCTAAGGGATAGTACAGTTCTGGTTTAGATGAGGATTCAGGTCTTAACTTTTTGTAAGATAATCGAAATCCACTTATGCGAAGTACTTACAAGCATACAATTCTAGGAGGAATTAAAAGTTTACTATTGATTATGATGAAAATCGGTTTGCAAATGGCTGGGATGTCTCAAATAAAGTAAAAGAAAGATGTCCAACTAAAAGTAGATGGGCTATCACATTTTGTTAGGACCTCTTTCTTACTTTATTTTGGATATCTCGGCCATTTCAAAACTGATTTTCATCAAATAAACTTTTAATTCCTCTTAGAACTGCATGTTCTCTTAGCAAGTCATGAATAGAGCATGATGTCCCCTGTTAAATCCGCTCGCAAAAGCTCGTCGCGGTTACCCTTGCTGCATGATGCATTTTATTGATAACGTATTTGACATGCTTGATGGTCAGGTATCTGATGTCCCGTTACCGTTCTCACACTATCATTTACAAAAATTTTCATTTTCTTAAGCAATTTCTATGATGTAATAAGTGATTAACCTTAAAGGGAAGCAGTCCTCACGAAATTTAAAAAAAATATGTTGTTGTTGGTACCTCCAATGAACTACTTTCACCGAAAAAAAAAACTTGCAAATCACCAAATAAGCTCGTAAATTTTGGTTGAAAAAGTGTGAATCTGCATGGTGAATATGCTAATGAGCAAGTCCTGGCGGAGAGTCAGACGTCACCGAGGCACAACTCTTCCCAGCCGTGTTCTGCTCGTTATCCGTACGCTCCCTAGTTACCCGGATGCATGATAACGTCGGTGGCTACTACTGGACATTGTTTCTACGTTGTGTGTGTGTGTGTGTGTGTGTGTGTGTGTATTGTGTATTACATTCGCACAGTACACGTGTGGAGGGTACAACTACACAGTCAGACCGCAACGCTGCTGTTAATGAGCTCAAATCAAAAATTTATCGTACGCGCAGGTATTTGCGCATGTCCTTCTCAGCACCCGAGATTTTGCGAGATAATTCAGAGACAAAGTGCATGGTCTACGAGATTCACTTATTGGCAACATGAAGATCTACTATCCGTGACTAATTGACATGGTTTGTGAATATTTGAAATAAATCACACCTTTTAATGCTTACATTATACAAAATGAGCTTATGATACCATTATTCATATATCTGCATTATATCGATATTTTCCAAACGACCCTGAGACAAATTAGAACAAGGCTTTCTATTTATTGCCAACCCGACCCGTTCATAGGTTGAATCACCACATGAATGATAGTCAACGTTTTAGATATACCTGTTATAATAGCACACTAAGAACTGAATTGGTCCCTCGCTTAGAAAACAACAAAAATTGAAAATCTCGTCGACTAAAAATCATAGTGTGGCAATATGAGATACATGCGCTCCCAGGGTATCATTAGATAAATTACTCAGCGATGTATTCAGTGGATTAATAAGGAATAATTATTCTAATACCTAAAAGAGAGTCCCAAAGAACTCATGTGTGCAAACACAGTGCTAGATCTTTTATTATTGATTTATATGCTATTTATTAATGCACTCTACTCTTATCTAATTTTGCCGGCAAAAAAAGTTCAAGCCAAAGTTGAGCTGTCGATCAGAGTGGGGTGTTGTTCTTGTTGTTTACGTGGAGATCTTACACCAGCTGCAGTTGCCTGAACCTGAGCGCGTATGCGCGCACACACACACACACCATAGGGTCCTACACTGTCATCTACACACAGTGTATTACTGTTATGTAGAGTACACGTTTACTGTCATTCCGCGAGGTGCGTTCAACTCTCCACTCAGAGGGAATTAACCAATCACAAACGCGTATTCGCGGCAAACTGAAATCTCGTCAAAAATTAACTGTACAACGCAATGATTTATTCGCCAACCTGACCCGTTCATAGGATCAGTCCACATAAAGTCATTATGGTTTCATAGAATGATATTTCCTCTTTCATTTTATACCTCTTCCATTTTGGTCCACCTTAATTTCGTCGGTCTAGTGTACCCCTTAAGAAGAATGAAAAATATGCAAATTTTGTGTTTTATAATTTCCTTGTTCAGTATATTTTATATGTCATAACCTATCAAGTGGTCGAATTTCATCAAAGTACAACTCTTCAGCTTTTTATCGATATATAAATCATGAAGATTGATAATGTCGTTTAGATTTACAGACACTCTAAAAATGTGGTCTCCCAGCTCATTACGTATTCATGTCCGCGAGGTCCATGCATACGCGTACGATAAATGCGAAGGCTTTTCAGGACGTTGCGGTCTGACTGTACATGTAGATCTACGGTAGATACCCCGTACGCGGTTTGCCCTTCACACTTTTCCAGTCTATCACAAGCGCAGCTAGCTGCAGAGCCCTGTCGCCGCTCATGCATGTTCTAGTGCGTACAGATTGTAGGTAGACACGGTTCTACACAGCTACAGGCCTGCATTGTAGTACACTATAGGGGCGACCGCATTCAGCGTCGTCTGGTCAGGCTATCTTACATCAGTAGTTTTGCTCGAATCGTGCAGAAAATTTTCCAGGAAAATCCTTTTTTCCGTCCAAGACCCACAAAAGTATCGTGAAAGGTGAGCTGTATAGCTGGTACAACGATGCCGAACATAAGAAACTTAGGGCCTACAAAATCTCGATATCGTGTTGTGACCTACCTGTGCGTGGACCATTTGAGAAGCGATGTTTTTACGTGGACCGGCAGGCTGTGGCCCTCGGTTATAAACCGAGAAAACTCCTGAAGCCAGATACAATCCCGACCATTTGCTCACTCGAGTTATAAAACAGAAACACCTCGAGCATCGACTTCGAAGAGAACCGAGGGAAAAAAGCGTAGAGAGGTAAGGAAAGTGGCTAGCTAATAATATATGTTTCATTTACCGTGGGGCTGCAGCCGGGGTTGGACTAGCCTTTAAACAAGGCGACTCGCTCTGCGTGCCCCCGTGTAGCGCTATACCCAACAAACCTGTTGGCCGGCGAGTGGACCTCCTGTACTACTCGCCGGCCAACAGGTTTGTGGGGTAAACGCGATATACGGGGGCACGCAGAGCGAGTCGCCTTGTTTAAAGGCTAGGGTTGGACTGCAGTACAGTGCCACTGAGCTAGCTGCTGCCAGTGCCGACTGGACATGCACGGCAAAGTGGAGCGAAATCATATCCCTATACGACCCCCTGTGTTTACCCTTCCCGGCTCACGTCATAGTTTTTTTTTTTTTTTTTTTTCGAGGAAAGGTGATATCTGACTACTTACAGAAATATTGAGATACAAACAATATTTTCTTTGAAGAATTCGACTCTCTCATGCACAGGTTATCTTCGGCAAAATCAGCTAGACGGAGTACTGTGTACATTAGTATGGTAAGAATTCGCGCGCGAGAGTGGTTTCTACGCTAAGAAGTATGCAACACGGACGGAAGCTAGAAAAAGACCGTGCCTACTTGATATCAAGTTCATTGTATATTTGGCTTAAAAATACATATAAATTTATGTTAACAATATCAATTTGTCATGAATTATATATATCTAAGGTTGAAATATTTTGTTTGAAATAATAAAACCACAAACTTTCATATTATATGATAAAATTGCAACTAATCATTTCAACACTTAAATTGGTTTTTAGAGGCACGGCTGTCAACTTGGTGAGTAGGGCATGCATGACGTACCATCTTTTTGCCGGCTCTTACACGATCGCTTGCAGGAATTATTTTTCAAAAATCGCGTACAGAGACAGTTTTTCATTTCCACGCGTATAAACTGGTGAAAGGTTATGTTTTTTACTCTTCTTAATTATCATTACAGTGAAAATCTCAGGACTGCTTCCCTTTAAGTATTAAACAGTCCGTGAGCTTTGCTTTTATTTACAGCATACTTTTTTTTTTTTAAATGAAGCAAAGTTTGATTAACGCATCTGATATCTTCTGATCAAACCATTAGGTTTCCACGGCTTCGTAGTAGTTTTTTTTTTTTTGGGGGGGGGGGGGGGGGAGGGGGGGGGGGCAACAAGAGATTCAATGAATAAATCATGATTCCATGTATGCGTGAGGTTAACTGTGTTTAACAAATCAAATTACAATGCTATGCGGCATTACTTTGATCTTCTCTTAAGAGTCTCAAAAAGGGTAGCGTATCTCACTGCGATTTTGCGACATGATACAGTATATGATCTCCTAGAGAAATATCAAAACCTCATATTGTTATGTAATATTATTTGTCATTCTTGAAGGGCAATGGAATAAAGTACAAAAGATTTGATTTAAATGATATGTTAACTTGTTATATGAGCACATCATTTTCTGCGACATGGGGTATTTATGGTTGTATCAAACTTCGGATTGTATTTCTACCATTATCCCGGATGTCCCAATAACTTTATTGATATATATTCTACAGGTCCAACCTCTCGGATGAATTGAACTAAAAATTTTGATTTCTAATTAGGGACAAAATATCAATTTAAATTGTATGAACATGCTGGTGACACAAAAATCGCAGTTTTGCACACTTTTTGGGAGAATGGCCCCTTATCTTTTGACTGTCCCCATGGTTTGTGCTAATTAGAGTAGGCCTACGCATAATTCAGGGTGAGAATAGATGTGAATTAAGTTGTATTTCCTTCTTAAGATAATTATATCGTACTCATGCAGTTATGATAATGAATTTAAAGTTGTTTATGGACAGACGAAGAAGCAAAGAATACTGGAATACGACTACTGAATTCACCTTAGGAATCTATAATCATTCAATCTCTAAGTTTGCATTCTTTACAATTTACAAAACATAGGATAAAACAGAGAACATAAACTGCAACAATTAATCAAGAGTTTCACGGGTTTACACTCACTAAACAAACTAATCAATTTTGAATAATATTTCAGAAAGGGATTGAAAAGGTTTCACAATCTGATCAAATTTTGAACGGACTCTTTCATGCACCAGTAACAGGGGCGGATCCAGGAATTCTGTAAAGGGGGGGGGGGCGTGACTAATATTTCTGGTGCCACTTCCGGGTTCATTTAATTTTTTCTTTTTATTTCTTTTGTTTTTAACGTAAAATAAAGGGGGGCGTGCGCCGATTGCGCCCCCCTCTGGATCCGCCACTGAGTAACTAGATTTTGATCATATCTGAAAAGAATTTCATCTTCGACCAGTCAAATGCTACAGTATAACACTAGCATTCGCTGTGATCTAAAGGAATGTCTCCATAATGATACTCAAACCACTCAGTGGGGCTCACACCCGTAAATACAATGGAATGTCCCAGACCCCTTCACAAATTCGTACCAAAGATACCAAAATAAATGAAGGAAAAAATTGATTAAAAATCAATGATGTAGTTTGGCAAAAAACTGAATAGCTGTAGATATTGAGTATGAATTCCTCTACAAACTGCATTTTGGTTGGAAGATGAAAGCTTTTCTGATAGAATTTGAGGGGACTGTATTTCATTGGGTACGTTTACGGAAAATAGGTGACTTTTTGAGTGACAAGAACTCGAAGTCTGGCTTTGCGGACCCCTGGACAGAATTTGGACTGAAGAATCCACCCTGAAAATTTGATGGATGAAAGGGTATATCTCACTTATTCAGGTTAGTGAAGCTGAAACACCTCATTTCTCCCAGCTATTTTACAGAATTTTTTGAAATTTGATTTTTAACACATATCCCTATGGGGAAATATTTATGGGTGTGAGCCCAGTAGGGTTATAGGCCAAATCGTGTTTTTTTTTTTTTTTTTTTTTTTTATTACCGTTCACTCGCGCTTACTGCAGTAGGGTTTTAATAGGCCATTTCGTGGTTTTATATTACCGCTCACTCGCGATTACTCAGTAGGGTTATAGGCCAAATCGTGGTTACCGCTCACTCACTTACACTAGTCTATGGAGGTGGGACGAGCTAGTTGCCAGCAGTGACGAAAAAAGTGAAAACAGAAATAACAATGCTGCCAAGAGCTTCACATTATACCTGCATATCGCTTCATCGCACGCGAGTGCATCGCCTGCTTGATGCACGGCGAGCATTAGTCAAGCAGGCGACGTGTTTAGTCTAAATCAGTCCCTGATTGCCAGTCGATAGAGGGCGCGATGGTGCTGAAGTCTAGTCGACTAAAAATACGTCTAGTAAGAAACCTCCGAATAGAGGCGTGGAACCGGACGTGGAAAGACAATTGTCTGTTATCAAATCTCGAAGATCCATTGGTTGATCACCAGTGTCAATCGAAACGCATCGCAGAGCCCAAAGGATTCTAGTCTACTCTCCTAGGTAAAATACAGATTGTCTTTCTATAAGAAAAGAATTTCCCTGTCTCTTTCACATTAATACAGTTTTTGGTCAATCTTTCCCATTCATTTTGAGGTGTTTTATATCTCACTTTACTTCAAATAAAAGAGTGATAGCAGTCAATGTACCAGCTACATACCTTTGAAAATTCATAAGGGTTCTGCACGTGGAAACTACTCCAAAATTACTGCCGAATGCAAACCTGTCATTGTTGTAAAGTCTACGAGATATTCACTGTGATTGTCAGTTTTGACAGTGTAATTGATGATATTTCTCCCATCAGTATTTTTTTTTTTTGGGGGGGGGGGGGGGTGATGTGAGAAAAAACATTTACTGTCATTACTGTCGTACTGTTCAGAGAGCGCTCGAACACTCCCGATCTGGCATGGTATGGTTAAGTTCGGTTCGCTTTGGTCCGCTTTTGAGGGTTCGAACGCGACCAGTGAATGATATCCTGGAAAAGTGATCATGCTAATAGTGGCATATTTACATTACATGAGATTGTGCTGCATTGACCTCATTATCTAGCCCACACACCAAGTTTTAAAGAGAATTTACGAAGAACAACAAACCCTTGTAACAGAGTTGGACTTTAATTGAAAAAAAAAAGTAACGTGAGGAAATCGAAATAGTTGAGGTACACTTACCCAAAGGTCATAATGAGGTCCACAAACATAAAATTAAAATGGATTTTGTCATGTATGTGGAGAAGTATGAAAGAAGTGCCGTCTTATTTACCCAGGGTAACCTCTTAGTTCGAGCATTGTACTCTTGGAGGACCTTGTCCTTATTATACTCTATGACATTGCCAGCCTATTTACACACCTGGGTTACATCATCTTGTAGAAAGATGAACGCACTTGACATGAATCGAATCCCATAACTTCCGGTTCAAATCAAGAGTTTTATTCACTATATGCGGCTGTTCTCTCATACTTCAATTTGTTCTTAAAGGGTTTTAATTCATTTAATCTTCAACGTGAGATTTATTAGAACGGAACGTCGAAGCCATGCACATTTTTCCTTGTAGCATTCATGTCCTACGTATGTGTCTCTGCAATTCAACATCTTAAAGACGAAATGTATTGTGCTTGGTATACCAAGGAGGTTTTGTGCATGGAGTTCTAACTGGCTGTAATTATTCAAACAGTTGTGAGATTTCTATTGATAATTCCACAGGTGCACTTGTGTCTTTGATAATCGATGTTCGACGCCGCCATCTTGCTGGGCAATCTGAAGATTTATTTTGAACGTTATCATAATGTTGGCCATATTTTGCCTATTTATTCATTAAATGAAGTGAAATTTCACTTAATGATGAAGCATGTAAAACAAAAGTCAATTCCGTCCAGAGATTTTCACAAAAGTGTGAATCAGAGCTGTATCGTGTGAAAATGTTTAAAACTGTACCATCCTGGAAAGCTGGTTTTATCACTTTTCGGCTTAATTTCCCCAATTAAAAGTAATATGGAATAATCTTCAAGTCTAATTGTTTATATATATATATATATATATATATATATATATATATATGTTCATCTTGGAATTTTCCACGTGTTGGACTTCGAATGTTGTAATTATTAGAAGAAAGAGTCTCAAGTACGCCATGGATCCAACGATTACAAAAAAATTTTATTACAAAATTTTCGGTCTGCCTCAGACCTTCGTCAGTGCAAAGACACTGTCTTTGCACTGTCTTTGCACTGACGAAGGTCTGAGGCAGACCGAAAATTTTGTAATAAATTTTTTTTTTTGTAATCGTTGGATCCATGGCGTACTTGAGACTCTTTCTTCTTATATATATATATATATATATATATATATATATATAATATCAGATTAGTGCCCGCATATGCCAAGTCGAGTAATTTTCAGCTTTATTTCAGCATTTTTTGCTCAATTTCTGTTTCCTACCAACTGCCTACCTTTAATTAAGAAGGGGTAGCAAAAAGTAATTACCATCACATAGACATTTATCTTCCTTTGAAAGTGGCTAGTGATTATGCCATGAGACACTAGTCAGTTGTCTTCCTATCTGTGAGGCAGCTCCAGTTTAGCACATACTTAAAATATTTCTTAGTGGCGGCTACAAACATGAGATCAAAGGGAATAAAACTGTTGTTACTCCATGTATAAAACCTCCTTGAGTATATACATAAATATTTTATATAGGATGTTTCTCCCCGGCACCATGGAATCTTCGTTCCTGTTTATGAACGCCCTGACTCTGCAGTTCACACTGGCATCACTCCTTCTACCAAACTCCAAGGAATGTGTCACCATGGTAACTCAAAATTTAATAAACTGCTTATGATGACTGGGGATCGAGAGGGAGGTTTAATACATGCGCTATATATTTCGTGCGTTTCTCTCGGAGCAGATGCCTCCTATATTATGTACTATGATATCCAAGCATCTAAGCAGTGCCTAAATGGGCATTATTATAGTTTTCTGTTGTGTCATATTTTATTTTATAGGTACTCATTCTTTAACATGTTTAACTTGTCGTGAATAGTTTAAGATAATATGCAAAATTGGGCGAAAAGTGGTAAAAATGACCGCCTGTATTTATCATCACGATTAGGTGATGACACCACATTTGCTACGACAAATAATTGCTCGATCCGGTCTTATTTTCGCCAAGGACTTATGATGCCAGTTGGGAAAGATTTTAGGTTTAGTTTGATGTGAGGATGATAATTGGGGTTAAAGATTTGTTTGTGGGTAGAATCTATGTTTGGCTGATAATTGGGGTTAAAGATTTGTTTGTGGGTGGAATCTATGTTTGGCTGAGCAACAGGAGCAAATTATTTTCATGAAACCCGAGAGGTATATATACCTCATACAAATCACATGCCACCTTAGTAATGACAACTTAAAGATCATATTTTTGATAACATTGTATCAAATCATATTGGTCGCAGCCCTGCACAAATCAGATGAGAAGATTAACCGATTCTTTCACTGATTTTCACCAAAAATATCAAGTTTGAAAAAAAAAAGCAAACCCTAAAGATATCTTGAACTTTTCACATGTGACTTCACATAATTATGATTATTACACACTGCAAAAAGTCCGGTGTTAAATAGTGAACACCAAGCTGGTGTTAAATTTTCGGTGCTCATTTATGGTGGTAAATTAACACCTCCGGGTGTCATTTCCAAATATAAAACTGTTTTTTGAAGAGTTTCTTAGTAACTGCACTTCTTGATGATTTTTAATTTAAACAAGACGATCAAGAATTTTACATTAAAATACTAGATTTTTGAAAAAATGTGAAAATAAATTTACACCACAGTAACACCAGCTGGTGTGGTCTCTTATTGAAGCTGGACGGGTGTTAAACCATTGATATTAACACCAACAAATATCAAATCAACACTATGTGGTGTCATTTTTTAATTAACACCAGTACAGTGTCAAAATAACACCAGGTACAGTGTCAAATTAACACCACGAAGCGTCAGGTGAACACTTTTCAATACCATCACAGTGCATTTTCTACACCTGTGGGTGTGGTCCTCTATTGAAGTTTGATCGGTGTTAGATTTAACACCCATGGTGTTAAATCTAACACCGATGATTTTACAGTGTAGTGTTGCGATAACTTATGTAGCAATAAGGATTTCAAAAATGCCAGGGTTATAGCCTCCTCCAAAATCATTTCTATCATTTGTCTGAAAAAAACCAACGTGACATTGGTGTCATAACCTCCTCGTATTTGATGCAATGCAAGCTATATGTAACTGTTTCGTGCAAGCTTGCGAAACTGCAGAAAGTCTGACAACTAAGTTCGTTGAAAATACACACACACACACACACAAACTCTCTCTCTCTCTCTCTCCCTCTCTCTCTCTCTCTCTCTATATATATATATATACTACTACTAAATACTACTATTTAAAGCATACACTTTCTCGCAATCTCTTTGGGCACAAATTCTTCTATACACCAAACATTTGGAAGAAATGCAAAATACATTCGAAGGGGTGTTTTGTAACACAACTCTCTGTGAATAGGTTATTGAAGATGGAAACGATAGCAAAACACACCCTTTAGACGTCTCCTTGAAATGTATCTCTGCCATTTTATTAGCTGTTTCATAGCACTGCAACATTCCCTCATTGTGTTCTATTCCCCCAACACGCGCCATGTGCACCTTTCCAGGTTTACGTCTACAACATAATTTCAGGCATCGCAGAGCTCCTCTGGGTGTTGGAGCACTTCGTTCAGGGTGAGACAGGTGACACCTGAGGGAGATTTAACGTAGCATCGAGATGAACTACTCTTATGATAAAGGAAGTACAGATTAGTAACACTTCTAACATCTCTACTTTCGGACTTCTCACTTTAAGATAACAAAGGGTCTACTTGTGTGTATGTATGAGAGTGTTATCAATGGCTAATACATATTGTCTTCGATATTAATGGGATAACCGTAACTCTCATATATCAGAAGTGTTTCTTTACTTTACAGAATCTACCGATACCATGAGGATGTCATTTCTTGCAAATATATTCTTTCATAATTCCAAGTAATTTTCATCACCACCTTTGCCGTATATGGTTGTTATACATTGTTTCATTGGCACAGGACTAAAAAAAAAAAGATGTTGAAGCTAATGTGTAGTTTACACAGGGTAACGTCATTCTATTCTACATCGATTACTTTTCTTGATTCTTTGTTGCTAGGTGCACGTGGACCAGATGCGGTGACTCTTTCATCTGAAGTGTATCCTTTTGACAAAAATGTAAACAGGCATGATGTATGTAGGAACCTAATGTACTATTGGATCTTATAGGTTACACATAATCTTCCAAAAAGAAATCACACGAATGTTTTCATCCTTGTAGGGCTTGCCAGCGATTTCTGTCTGCAATTTGCATCAATTTGAGGATGGCCTTGAGAGTGGTTTTTTATATCGTTTGTTGGGACGGCCTTGATTGCGACTCCAGTGCGTGTCAGCTAGCTGTAATAAAAAAGATAATAAAATAAAATAAAGTAAAATAAAAATAAGATAGAAATAACCTGGGAGGGATCCTCGATCCTTAAGTGCAGATGACATGGCCGGACCATCGAAGTAGTGACTTTTGACGCAATGTTGCCAACGAATAAATGCATTATAGAACGCTAACGAGTGCATGTTGTTCCAACTGTTTGGCATGTCTGCGGTACAGGGTTCATGTTTCCCAGCTGAAAAGCAGAGAGACATGAGGGGACTACAAAGTCTGCGTTGTACACCTTCAGTTGGGCTTCGGGGCGAACGTTCCTGTACTGTAGGACTTTCGTGCGTAGTCTTCCACGTGCCAAATTGGCCATCTGCATTTTTGCAATTTCATTGTGCAGAATACCATCCTGGAAAGTCTAGTCTACTGTTCATGTATTTGAAGCTTTTGGCTATTAGGATGTCGCAGATGAATTTAATCATATGACTATCGGGTTTTTCCTTAATAACTGCAAAGTCAAACCCTGGTACCACACAGTGTCATAGGCTGTATGCGCAGTGAGGTCTCCAAAGATGGTGCCAGCTTTGCGTTTCTTCTCAAAGCTGTCTTCGATGTCATTGGTCAGCTTGACAATTTGGTGGACTGTTCTCTTACGGTAGCGGAAACCCGCTTGCTCATCTGGTAATTGCTTGTCAACCACAGGTTCTAGTTGCGACGGAAGGAGACGTTCCAGGAGCCTGTAAAGGACACACGGGAAGGAGGCATAGGGCACGGCCGTGCACTATACCGAGATTTTCACACGTTCAAGGGATGCAGCTAGTCTATCCAGTCACAACGCATATTATTCTCGACGTCTGTATACTACATAAAACAAGAAATGGAAGCATCAATTTCAATTTTTTCATCCACTATAGACAATAGCTCAATCTTGTTGCAGTATGCTTCCATACGATGCACCATGCGCGTAGTAATAGATTTCATTCATTTGTAATAGTACCCGTATATGGGTCAGAATTTTGAACGATGTACAATTGAGCCGAAACAACACCAAATTCTAAAAGTAGGAATTACTCAAAACCACTTATTTTACCTGAAAGAGTATAACACAAGCTTTAATATGAACCCAATTATACCAGGATCTTCCCAGAGGAACAAGTTTTTTTATTCACCGCTGAAGTTCACCATGTCCAGAGCAGCGAACTTCCGGGGAGGAATACTTCTGTACATACATTTGAATACCATTTAACCCTTCGTGTCCGAAGGGTGCTGTGGCGGATCCTAAGGGTGCTATGGCGGGAGCGGATTGTTCCAGTCAGCTGGTGTGTGGTAGAAGGGGTATATATCCCAAAGGAGAGGGATACCAAAGGCATTGCCCACTTTAGGCCGATTTCGCTTCTCAACGTGGATGGTAAGATCCTCTTTAGTGTCTTAGCGAGACGGTTATCAGAATTTGTCATGAAGAACAAGTTTGTGGACACCTCTATACAGAAGGCAGGGATCCCGGGTTTCCCTGGGTGCACGGAGCATGTCCAGATGATTTGGGAGTCAATCCAGAGGTGCAAACGTGAGAAGGAGGATGTGGATGTCATCTGGTTGGATCTTGCAAATGCATATGGATCAGTTCCTCACAGGTATCTCAGCTTTGCTCTTGAGTTTTTCTGGGTCCCTAGGGTGATCCGCGAGATGGTGCAGAGCTACTACAGCCAGTTCAGGATGAGATTCACGACCCAGACTTACACAACAGAATGGCAAGCGCTAGAAATTGGCATCCCCATGGGGTGTCCAGTCTCGCCGCTGCTGTTTGTCCTTGGGATGGAAGTGTTAACCCGGTGTGTGGCCCCGAGAATTGTAGGTTTGATGCTGGCTGCAGATGTGGTTGTGCCTTCGATTAGGGCTTTCATGGATGATCTCACAATCGTGTCTGGCAACGAGACCCAGGTCAAAGATGGCCTCCATAGGTTAGAGGAGTTGGTGGCCTGGACACGGATGAAGTTCAAGGCCAAGAAGAGCCACTCAGTGTCAGTGCGGAAGGGGAAGGTGGTCGCAGGGAGATTTCAGATTGGGGGAGAAGATATCCCTCAGGTCACTGAGCAGGGTGTAAAGAGCCCTGGGCGGTGGTATGAGGGCAAGTTGAATGACAGGCACCGAGGAGTTCAGATCTATGAGAAAGTGGTGGAGTGGTTGAAGAGGGTGGACAGGACACTCATCCCTGGGAATGCGAAGGTGTGGTGCTGCCAGTTTGGCTTGCTACCACGGATCATGTAGCAACTGCAGGTGTACGAGGTGGCAGTGTCCAGGGTTGAGAGGATGCAGCAGAAGATGAACTCGTACTACCGGAAGTGGTTAGGCGTTCCAAGAATGCTTACAGATCTGGCATTCTTTTGCAGATCAGGCAGGTTGCAATTGCCTATGACGTCAGTGGTGGAGGAGTTTAAAGCTGGCAAGGTTAGGCTAGTGATGATGATGAGGGAGTCAAAGGACCAGGCAATAGCAGGAGTTAGGCCACCGACCCGCACAGAGAGGAAGTGGAGGGCGGAGGAGGCTGCGGACGAGGCAGTGGCAATGGCAAAGTGGAAGGAGATGCAGGGTGTGGTTCAGGTGGGTCGGAAAGGGGTCGGGTTTCATCAGGGTGTTAGATGGTACAGCAAGCAAGGCAGGAAGGGTAGGAGGGAGTTGGTGGTGGAGGCGGTTAAGGAGAAGGAGGAGGCGTGTCGCTTTGCCAAGGCTGTACAGCAGGGAGTGCAGGGAGCATGGACTCGATGGGAAGGGGTGGAGCAGAGGAAGGTGTCATGGAATGACCTTTGGTCAATGTCCTCTGGAGCTGTGCGCTTCATGATCAGTTCCACCTTTGATGTTTTGCCATCTCCAGTAAATCTTCAGAGATGGGGCATTGTGGAGGATGGTGGATGCAGGGTTTGCAACAAGGCGAAGGGCTCACTAGAGCACATTTTGTCAGCATGTGGAGGTCTATTACAGGCCTATACACGGAGGCATAACCAGGTGTTGAAGGAGATGGCGGAGGTGGCGAGGGTGGCAGTGGAGGCAAGGAAGAAGAATGGGCCTCCTAGGGTGAGGGGAATCCGCTTTGTGAAGGAGGGGGTGAGATGCAGTGTGAGAAGGAAGGGTCAGAGGGATGATGGTGGGGGATCTTAGCAGCGGGGGATGATTGGGAGGTGCGGGTGGATGAGGGAAACCGTACAGTGCCAGAGGAGGTGGTAGTAACTGCCCTTCGGCCGGACATGGTGCTGGTGGCTAGGTCTGTGCACAGGTTAGCAATGGTGGAGCTGACTGTGCCATGGGAGACAAGGATGGATGAGGCAAGGGAAAGAAAGCTGGATAGGTATGCTGAGTTGAGGGAGGAGTGTGAGAAAAGGGGGTGGAGAGCGGAGGTGCATACTGTGGAGGTGGGGTGCAGGGGATATGCTGGACGATCGGTAAGGAGGTGGGTCAGAGGGATGGGAATAGGTGGTAGGGACGGGGAAAGGTGGATCAGGAGAATTTGTGGAGCAGCAGAGACAGGATCTGCATGGATAGTAGGGAAGGCCTGGGGGTGGTGGGAATAGGGGGTGTAGAGAGAGTGTTTCTGGAGTGAGGAGAGGTGATTGATGCCAAGCGTTTTCTTTTTTTTTTTTGTCTTGTTTTGTGATGTTTTGCTTTTTTTTTTTCTTTGAAATGCCATGGGGGTGCTGTCAAGGGGATCCCAACGCAGCACCGGCCAGCCAGGGGGAGGTGTACAGCACTTAAATGGCCGAAACACTGGTGATCCCTGGTGTGCTGCTGACGACCCATGGCATTTGCGGAGTTAACATCTTTCCGTTTATTATCTCCTGTACATACATTTGAATACCATTTAACATAGCTTGCAATGATCTGATTCAGTTCATAATCGTAACGAAATATTTTTCAGGGATACACGCATGTGTATGTGTTCGCAGAATATTAAGATTGTACTCTTAACCTGTAAGTAATGGTAGACAACTGAAAATTTAACCAAATTAGTTATTTCTGTTGAAATATTACTGTTTCGCTAAACACTTTCTCCACTTTACGGGCATGTTCAAAAACGTAATATTTCGACCTCATATTTCACTATCCCATACTTTCATCCTCACTCCCAAATAATAAGATGCTTTTTTAAGATGTATCCGATCCAGGCTGTCTCTATAACCCAACAAACATAGCATAGTTTTCATCACGGAGGCTTGCATATAGCTCACGGACGTTCGGAACAAACAAGATATTGAACAATGCAGTTCTCTGGAATTGGAAACGCATTCTACTTTTAACAAACAGTGATTTCATATCGAGAACAAACTCCTCTGCAAAATTCTAAATAATTATTACCAATTCTCAATGGGAAAAAGCTTGTTTATCTTGTCATGCTGAGGAATCGAAGAAAGCACTTTTTCCATCTCTCGTATAGATGAACGTACAGACGCACGTGTAATCTCAGTGACGTAGTACATCTGATGAAACATTACGCTTTCGGATGTTAGTTTGTTCCATCAAGCAAATCAGTGAACTCGGTAATTATAACGACTACCATTTGTAAATTTACACTTCAGGTTAAAAAAAAAAATCAAATGAATTGTTATGTTTAATCAGTTGTAAGCAGGCCATCGGTAGCCTCTGAAAATTGGGGGAAAAAGCTATTTCCTCACACATTGCTTTCATTACCATTACCCAAATAAATTGGATGATGTTTGTGACAACAAGTTTTATTACAATTCTATATAGATGTCTTAACCGAAGATCGATTAGCAACCCAAGTCCGTCTGAAAAAAAATGTAGAAGAAGATCGCTTTAAGAGTTGAATGATTTCAAAATTTAACGTTCAAAGGGAAAAAAACATGATCTGAGCGTGCGCAGTAGCGCGGGTCAAGTTGACGCACGCTTCTGCGCACGCTCAGATCATGTTTTTTCCCCCTCTGAACGTCCGCGCGTCTAAACTCTACAGCTCCCAAGTAGCGGACGCACGTCCGTGACGAAAAATGAGTATAAGTTTGCGTAAAAGAAAGTTACATCCCATGTACAGCCAGCAGACGTACAATTTTTGCAGGATATGTACATTAGATGGAACACCAAATTTTCGTTAACATTACAGTTGGGGCAACAAAGTAGAATTTGCAGCAGGGATAGAGATAGAACCATCACGGACTTTCGCCTGTTTAGGACTTTGATATTTCAATTGTTCTCTGTGAATTTTATTCTTGCTCGTAGAGTTCTTATAATTTTCTGGTACATAGCAATGATATGACAGATTCAGAACATGGTCAGACAATACATGCCACGTACATTTAAAAAGTGACATTATTGGTTTGGAAAAAAAATTATTGTGAAAATTTAATTTTTACCGTAATTTTAGGCTTTAAGTCCTTGGCAAATGTAAAATATTAGTCCAAAGTACACCAACCCATACATTTCCTGAAAGGAAATTCTCCAGGCTTTAAGATGATATGAAAGAATCTGGTTTCTAAGATCCTGGTGTGTTCTAAGGGAAAGAGTGTGACAAGGTGCGAAAATTTGCAATTGTACATCGTTCAAAATTCTCACCCATATACTCGAATAATGGAACAGTAGTATCCTAACGCCATTGAAGTTAGACGTGACACCATGCTGCCCGAGTCCCCGCCACGCTTATCACTTGAGAGCATATACCCCCTCCAAAAAAAAAAAATACACATTACACATATAGGGACTATCCGCGACGATAACTTTAAAAATAGTGATTCAATCCAATTACGCTATCAAGGTATGAAACTATATACTTATCATCCACATTTAAAGAAATTCCCATCCGATTTGCTTCAGTGGTCAAAGAGAAATATCAGGAATCCCTTCCCTCCAGGTTCTGTCCGTTGTGTTCACACATTAAAACACAGTTCCAAGAGCATCCAAGTGCTAAACTTGGAAGAAACAGAGCCATGGCATGCTTTACAACGATCTACATTTCTCTGTGACACTAAAGGTCTTAACCAAATTAATTGGGGTTTTCTGCAAAATATAGGTAAGATGTTATGTCTTTAGACCCTGAAATATCATTCAGACTGTTAAATCATATTGAAAGTTATCAATGCGGAAATCCCATTGTAATTTTTTTGACAAAACCTACTGTAGTAGGCCTTCTACATAATTTACTGACTGCAAGGAATGCCATTACGTCGCTAGCAGGAAGCGGAGGGGTCCTGCCTTCTTCGAAGAGAGTGTTAGTGTTCTTGTTGCTGTCTAATTTCATGGTACTCATCACAATATATTAAATGATTTTGAAAATTACATAGAAAAACTCTTTAGTACTGTAAGTCTCGTTCTTCCCCCCTCATTTTTTTCCCAGCCGTATTTCAAGTATCATAATCCGTTAAGCAAACTTTATTAGCGTGATTGTAGTCAGTGTTGTAAGTATTGTATTGTAGGTTTTCCCCGTCAATTTCATACTTCTGTCATTCCAATTCATGAATGTGCATTCAAATTCACACAGCGCACGCACGCGAAAATATTCGGGCATGTTTTACAGAATCCGAGCGATCAGTTCCATTTATTTGACTTCTATTTCGTTTTCGTCAAATCAAATTCAATTTTCAATGCCAGCGGAATGTGAGCAGTGCATTTCCTGGTATACTCGTGCATTCAAATTCAAGCGATATTCATGTGATAGTCTCGATTAGCTTGTTTGGAGCGTTCAGTTTCATTTTCAGGCGAAATTGGAAAGTCCAATCAACAGTGCATCCAAACAATACAACGACAATTTCATCACATTCCTTGATGATTCTGCATACTGACAACTCCCCAACACTGACCACGCAATGACAATGCATCAATTTAAAGACACACTGACACACAATGATCTCACAAAGTCCTGCAAAGGTAAACCAATACGATAGCAATAAAACAACAAACAAGACGTATACACTGTTTATGTTATCAGTTTCAATGTAGTCGAAATGTATTTTTCTCCAGAAAGTATCAGTCAACCTTCCCTATTATGCTCGTCTGTAGGCCTATACAGTGCCTAATGTGTCTGTATATTCCGTATCTTGAAGCCCGAGTTCAAATTTTAGAACAGGTGAACAGGTGGACCTACACGTGTATACTGCAAAATAAATGATCTTCATCATAGATCCCAATATATTCAAAGGTAAATGAAAAAAATGACACACTTACAGGGCCCGAAAGTAACTAAATTCAGGACTTCTTTGAAATTAAATGCAGTTATTTTGAACATGGTTGCATATTCCCGAATTTGAATGATCGACGAGATTCGTCGCCAGCTTGACATGCTTGAGATGAACTTAAATGCTCATTGCTGAAATGCGTGCTCCTTTCTTGAATTTTAATGCTCCGATAGTGAATTCGAATGACCGGATTTTTAATTTGATTGCTGATTCAGTGCTGTGAGCGTGGAATGCGTGAAACTGAATGCTCGGAATATGAACTTGAATGACAAAAGTATGAAATTGGAGTATTATTGATGACATATATTTTCACAAGTATCATATCCGTAGTGAACATGCGCGTATAAACATGTAACTTGAGTATATAATTATCATAATCATAGTCATTAACATCATTGTATACATGTAATATATTACAGTTGACGTTAAGATATGCAAATGAAATAATATCCATGTGTGTTTATTATTTTACAGATTTTCTTCCTTGATGTGTAAATCATTCGATTTGCAGGGTGTGCTTGGTGGACGTTTTGTCCAAAGTATACTTTGTAAACCTAATCCATTCTGAAAAGAAGAGGAGGTATTCGAGTGGCGTAGAGGAGAGAGAGATCACACCTCTTGTGGTAAAGTCTTGCTCGCTGATTGTCTATCTTGTCTGCCCATTAAATGGCAACAGTTTGATAACTAATTTTTATGTGTTATTGATGTGCATGCTTATTCAAAGGGTGGGGGGGGGGGAGGAAATCCATAGTTCTCCGATTTTTAAGTCGGTCCCATATAATTATTGCCAGTAACACAAAATATATTGTCTGGTTGAATTATTAATTCTTTAATATTTGCTTTATAATTAGGACACTTCACCTAGCACTCAAATTTTATTGCTTACAATATCAGCTATCAAATACAGAGTTAGTTCCCCTGTTTGAGGTGACAACGTGCAACTCACATACGTGACACTGATATGAAAATCTGTAATACAAGACAAGATAACTGTGCGGCTATAGTCAATTCTAGCAGGAGGAATGGTCTATGAGCTGTAGGGTCCTACTAGTCTGTGGGTGCCACAGGCTGAACCTTGTTTTACCGTTCGCCCGATGTTTGTTTGTTTTTCCTTTAATGGTTTCACCCTACAATGCCTTATTTATGTTGAATCCAAATCTGGATGACGCAGCCCTTGTCTTTTTGAAGATTTTGAGATATTCAAGATAGCAGCCAAAAAGGCCACCGGAAATCTTGACTATCTTAAAACATTAGGATGAAAGAGTTGCATCAACTAGATTCGGATTAGGCATCCTATATAGAAATGAGGTAAAACCAATAATCTATTTTCATTTTATCCTCAATTATGAGGGAATACTTACATTAATATTTTATTTAAGGAGTTATTTAGGATATATCACACAGGGGATGGGGAAGAGTTGCATCATCCAGATTCGGATTCAGCACCCTTGAATTAGGGTGAATACATCAAATCAGTGTAATTTTTCAACATCTTTTAAGGAAATATATGGGAATTTCAATTTTCTCTGATCATCTTGAATATCTTCAAATCTTCAAGAATGAAAGAGTTGCATGATCCACATTCAAAGTCACCACCTTCAAAATAGGTTAAAACCATATTTTTTCTTTTCTTTTCGGTTTTTATCAGTTAAGAAAGTGCAAGGAATATCAGATTTTGGCGGTCATCTATTCACGGCCATTTTGAATATCTTTAACCCACAACGATGCAAAAGCTGCATAATCCATGGGATTTAGCACGCTCGAAATAAGTTAAAACCCTCAAAGAACATTTGACGGACGCTAAACGAAACTAGATTCAAAACCTGACTCTACGTGGCACCGAACTATACTTCACGTGTAACACGTACAAGTGGTTTATTTCCGTGACTATATAGGCACTATACTACGTATATGCCTTGCCTTGAATATCGAATGGACAGGCCGTCACATACAACAAATTTCATGATGATAGTCTTCATCAGCTTATAGTTCAGTTGTTTAGTTGAGTTAGTATTCTCCGGTCATCCACTGCTATAAAACAAACAGCAGACGCTGGTTTTCAGTGGATCCTTGTGTTCAAAATTGTATGTTTATGTGCATGAATGAAAGTATATAACCTTACATGAATAACTCTACATAAATTATAGTATACTGATTAAAAAAATCACACATGGAGCTATTTAAGAAGTAATTAAAACATAAATAGTCGAGTGCAAATCTTTAATAATATATATCATTCATTCTTTAACTTTTCAATTTTGTTTAGGTTACCCTGGCTGTGCAGTACATTTTGACGGCGTGGTAAGACAAAGGAATTATTCTCATTTCAGAATTTGAATACGTTGCAAGGGCATGCTTGCTAGCCCTTACACCAAACTTCCTCCTTCTTGGGGGTGGGGTATAATGTGAATGTCCCGTCGAATTTCTTTTATTATTTCCCATGTTCACACGATATAAGCACCAATATCTGCAACATTCATCTTCGAGAAATAAAAAGTGAGAAATCAGGTAGGGCCTACGCGGTTCCACATTTCTCGTCTGGCTATTCAACAACCAATGTAAAAAGTGAATACCAGTCCTCGTAGATAGTTTGTTATAAAAACGCATAAGGTAATGATACTGATGATAGTAAAATTTCAGTGATTTTTTTTTTTTTTTTTTTTTTTTGGTTAAACAGCAAATTTTTGGCCTTAAGTCTTATGAGTTTCATGGCAAATTTAACATTATGTTACAAAAGTAACTCCGGTATTCATTTCGCGTCAATACTAAACAGTTAGTAACAGACATCGATTTGTCACTATTGTGTAAATGCTTTAAAGGCATAATTTACCATTTGCAGATGAAAGCATTAGTGCTTTAAAATAGTTCTAAAATGTGAGTTAGGGATAGAAACAACCACTGTCGAAATTTGAATCCGTATAATCGATGTTAAGTGTTGTTAAATACACAAAATGTGAACAATAGTTAAAATAAAAATGTTTCCTGACTAAACCGTATACAGTTATGGTTTATTGAGAAAAACCCTGATATCTCCTTATATTTTAGGTTTTATTGCAAATATTTCATATGGTAGGATGTTTTATGATACAACAGACTTACACATATGCATCAAATGTGATATCTGGAACATTTTTGAAATCACTGCTCCCAAAGGTAAACTGGACCTTTAAAGTCGGACGATCGTCACCCCTAATGGTGCGTTATTTCGTAATCTCCCGAACGACCGAAGTTTGTGCATGCAATTGCGCAATGCCAGACTCGGTGCACCATAAACGTGTGGGACAATGCTGCCATTGAGACACGTGTGTGTGTGTGTGTGTGTGTGTGTGTGTGCGCGCGCGCGCGTGTGTGTACGCATCATAAACAAACATTGTGACCGCGAGCTGCGGTGATTGGAGGAGAGAGGCCAGTGCACGTGGCTCTTTTGGCCTCTCTTCATGCGCATGCGCACTGAGAGTGTGCGTCCATTCGGAAGCTCTCGTGGCTCGGACAGCCATTTTGGGTCAGGAGATTTGTAGTCTAAAGTGTTGTTCGCTGGCCCATTGAGTTAACAAAAAAGGAAATAAAATCAACCTTCACAATCCCCTCCCCAATAAAAACAAATGCAGAACCAGCATACTTCAAATTTACTCTTACATGAACTTCTTCTTGACATGTACAGTGTAACAATTGAATATTAAATCTCCGTTTCTTAAAATAGGTAACTTATCATTGTTTAGCAGTTGAATATTCTAAATCATTTTGCACTTTGATGTATGATTTAAATCAAGCAAAAGAAGGTATAATTCTTTGGAAGTTGTGAATATAACTAAGAACAGGGGTTAAGAATCTGTCATTTGCAACACAAGCCAGTTTCTATACAGATGAGCTAAAATAGTGAGAATGATGGCTCCTGATCAAACAAATAAGATCGTTCCAAATTGGCTTTTCTACTTCACAATCCAAAATAAATGGATTGATTTTTCTTCCTCCTCTTTGTCACAAATCGAACATAGGAGAATCTCGCCTCTTAATCTTGTACAAGAAACTGTACAAGAAACTGCAATGGCATTTTGAAAAAAAGTGAATTAAATTGGTTTCGGTTTATTCAACACTTTCAGTAAACTTAGAAAAAAATACAAAAAATAGATACCACCATACAGTAACAGAAAAAGAATTATTACAATAGCGCAACAATAAACATCAATATAACATTTGGAATAAAAATCACATTTACGAATACGACTTACATTTGAAAGTGTGTCGGGACAGACAGAAAGGATATGCTTTTTATGAAGGCCTTGTCCGCATACGATTTAATTCTTATAGTATCAAAATATTGTTGATTTAAGAGCATTACTACATGCAATTGTACACACATGCACACACACAAACACACACACACACAGAAGCTGATACATTATGAAGAGAACAATTTACTATAAAAGTTCAGCATACTGATTTATGAATTGTATAATCTTCATTTTTTAAAACACATTCAAAGATTAGCTTTGTCTTATTTCAACCGGAATGGTAATCCAAATTTTGGATCCGTAAAAAAAAAAAAGGAATTACATGACGGCAAGGTTTTAGGCATAGGGCAGTGTACGTTGTCTTTCGTTCTCATATCATATCTTCCATTATCACTCAAATGAAAAATCATTCATCAAAAGATGTGGGAGCATTTTTCTAGAACATAAATTCAGGAAAATACAAATAAAATATATCATTATCTTTTAAAATCTTCCAATTAATAGGCGATATCTGGGTAGAAAATTATAGTGATAAATAATACGGACCAAATTTTTTCCTGTCATAAAAAAGAGAGAAAAAAATCTCCTGGCATTGGCCACATCTGAGTTTTCTCCAGCTATTGAACAATCATTTAAACGAGGTAATATGAGAGTGTTATAAAGAAGAAGCAATAATGTGACAGAAATCGTAATTTATGAAATACCCCTACATTCTTTTTTGACAATCATTTGCAGCAGAAAAAAAGAAAGAAAAAGTAATCTCGTTTGAAACCAAAAAATACTCCGAATAAATACATTATCTATTTGCAAGGGTTAATCACGATAGAACCATGAGGTTGGGCGTGGACTGAATTGGGAGTCAGTATTTACATGTATTTTTTTTTTTAAAACTGCATTACCAGTGTAATAAAATGAATGGACACCATCCCCCCCCCCCCAGCTGTCGAAGCTGCCTCCCTCTTGCCCCCCAACCTCCAATTCGCTAATGTTGTTAGGTAATAGTCTGCAAGAATGCGAGGTAGATGAACTTGTGATACTCAGGTGAGCGTGAGACTCCCGGTGTCTCTTGTTTGTTTTCTTTTCTTTTCTTTTTTTCTAGTGGCTGCCTCGACAATTTCATGGGCTGTGGATATGCTTATATTAATGGCTTGATCCTTGCTGCTGGAGTAATACCCACCGCCATCAGAAACAGACATGCTACGACTTGCGTAAGGAATTGAATCATTTACTATTATTTGATACATGATGGCAGCATCAGAAATGAATGATACCAAAATATCAGAGAGGAACCGAAAGTAACGAATCTAAATCTTTACAATACCCATGAAATATTCTAATTATTGTTTTCTCTCCTATTGAGATGAAATACATCTTTTTGAAATGTTAACTTGAAGACACAGTGAGAGAATACATGGTAAATCTTGGACAAAATTCCATGTAACGTGTGTTGGAAAAAGTAAAACTTCCCTTCTTTTTTTAACCGCTTTTGTACACAGAACATTGCAGGGATACTTGCAATACAGCAATGCGAGCTAATTTGAAGATTTGAAATTCTCGAATGCTAATGTGTTGGAGTTAGACCATCACTTATAGAACGCTTATATGATCATGTATACTACTGCATACTCTATATGAAGTGCATTCACCTCGGCTCTTTATTTTTTTTTCTCTCTCTCTCTTCTTTCATATTAGTTCATCGCGCTCGAGTTATGCGGAGTCGTCTCAGACCTTTTGTATTGTTATTTCAACAAATATCACTGTGAGATACAATTCTCTACCTCAATCCTGCTAATTATCAAAGATATCATGAAAAGATCCTCGTGTAACATACATTGTTTTCCTCTCTAAAAACTTATTTCACAAAAGAGAAAAAAAAAGGCACTTCGAAATAAGAAATGGTATCGGATTTTACTCCGCTATTCTTAATATTTTACAAACGAGTAGTTTGGGTTTTCATGTAAACAAACAACAACTGCAATGCTTTCTTTTTCAAAGGCTAGATATCGTCTTTAAAGAGACTGAGGTGCCCGTGCTATCTTGCAGGAATAAATATATAACAATATCTGGGAGTCATCAAGCATGAATATGACCTTCATCGGCACTTTTTATTGCAACATTCAGATTACACCACCATTGAAAAAAAAAAATCTTAATAAATCTAAATATACCCATAATAATTCCGGTTTACGTTTTGGAGCAGGTTAAAAAACTGTCATTAAACGAAATTTCAATTCTAAATTAAATCTTTATTTTGTTTTTGATATTATTCATCCACCATTGGAATACACGGATTTTAATCTAACATCACATCGCATCCTGGTCGCTGATGAAGAATGCTATGACTAACCTGTTTGGTGTCTTGTTTATAAAACATGCGCTTTCCTCGCCAGGTTAAAGCGTTTTATATAGATCTATGCCATTTTAGGTTTTTATCACATATATATAGTCCTATCATATAATATACATGTATAGCCAGCCACATAATTATGTAGGCTATATGTATTGGTTCCACATAGGGTAAAGTGGGGTAAGTGGAACACTTAAGCCTTTATTCGTAAATCAGAAAAAAAATAAATAAATAAAACGCGCCAAAAAATATTCAAGCATCAGTTTGACCATTAACTCAATAAAAATATGTGATACTGTTTTGGGTAAATATTATTCATAATTAAGTTCAAGATTACACTTTAGTCATGACTACTCTATTGTTCCACTTACCCCGAAGTACTGGGGTAAGTGGAACAGCATTGTACGCATAGGATTGTCTACACAAAATGAGAAAGGTGAAAGTACGCAGAACTGACAAAGTCACCAAGCCGTCCATTCATTAATACACTTACCCCAACTCCATGGGGTTAGTGGAACAGGAAATGCTTTAATGCTGTAATTGATGGAATTTAACATTTTTCTCCCCTAATTTTGACAGTTAATTAAATAAATAGTTCCCTGCAAGAAGTTTTGGTGAAAAAAGTACCACCACGAACACGATTAATATTTTTAAAACCAATTTTCAGTAGAGTGTGCATCATTTCGATTTTCAAATTTACCGCCCTGACGTCATGGTCTTATACAGGACACAAGATGCAATTTCTATGAGTAGTTTAGTCCACAAAATAATAATTTTTTACTTAAGAAATAATCTTCTAAAGATCAAAATGATTCTTTTCAGGGGCTTGTGCCGAAAGGGTGGATTGGGTGGTGGCGCGTCGCTTTAATGGGAACACCACCCTTCGTCCAAAGCCCCCCCCCCCCCCCCGGTTTTGCCGAAAGGGTGCGTTGGGAGCGTTGGGTCGCGTCGCGTTGACTGGAACCCCACCCTTCGTCCAAAGCCCCCCCCCCCCCCCGTTTTGCCGAAAGGGTACTTTTTCTCATGTAATATTAAAAGACGAGTTTTGAATTTATATTTAACCTTCAAACAACCATTTCAAAGAGGCTATCGTCCGGATCGGTTTACACTCTATTACCACTTGGTCTACAGCCAGTTGGTCTAATAGACTGTTTAATATCAGTTGGTCTAATAACCAGTTGGTCTAGTCATCATTTCGTCCAATTACTGTTTGGTGTAATTGTTATTTGGTTTAATCACTATTTGGTCTACAGTCAATTTGTCTAATAATAGCCATTTGGTCTATTTTTAGTCTAACACCAATTTATATCATCAAATACCGATTTGGTCTATTATGAGTTGGTCTAATTCCATTTCGTCTAATCATCAATGGTCTAAAATAAAACCAAATTTGTCCAATATAACTTTGGTGTACACATCATTAATTTTGGTCCATTGCCCAGTTGGTCTAGCATCTGTCTATCATCATTTAGTCTACACCCATTTAGTCTAAAAACCATTGATCTTATTGTCATTTGGTCTAATAGCCAGCCTCCTGGTCTAATCAGGTACCATTTGGTCCAATCATCGTTTCGTCTATATGACCAACTGGGCTTTTTTTTTTTTTTTTTGGGGGGGGGGCCTTTTTCTACGACTACTGACTACCCTCTGACCTGCATTGAGGGAGAAAACAGATGTTCATACACAATAATATGACAGTCATGAAATAAGATTAGGGTAAAGTTTAGGGTCCCTCGCCCCTCCCCCATGGTGCCAGGCCAGCACCCCCAGCAGCTGGACTATACATGCATATAGATAAGCCACTGATTATCCACATGATCCATGCCCTGTAATGTAAAACAGAAACGGATATTAGACCAAATGGATATTGGACCAAATGAGCATTGGACGAACTAAATATTAGATCCGGACGATAACCTCTTTGAAATGGTTGTTTGAAGGTTAAGTATAAATTCAAAACTCGTCTTTTAATAGTACATGAGAAAAAGTATTATAAAATGGGTTCAAGAATGTAGCCAATAAGAAGCGCTGAAATGAGTCACGTGTGCTTCCTTTATTCTAGTCCCATTGCACTGCGTGTTAAATCCTATTGCCGATCGCGGCGGCTCCTTTGAATTGCATGCATACGCGCTGTCAATCCTGTAAACAACTTCTAGTTCGGGCCGCCGGCCGGCCGGCCTTTCGTGTGCATATCATGTGTGGTGTACGTATACTCTTATACGTACAGTACTTATATGTGCGGGATTTTGGGGCGAACATCTTCGGACATTTTGACCCACAAAGGTACGTGAAAAATGCTGTTAGTTTTCGACCCATTTTATAAAACAAATGATGCACAGGATTATTTCGTGGCGTTAGTGGAGATGCAGCTCACTCTCGGGTATTTACAATGTAGTGCAACATGCACTCGGCTTCGTCTCGTACATGTTTCACAATTGTAAATACCCTCGAGTGCGCTACATCTCCACTAGCGCACTCTATCACTATCCTGTGCATCATTTGTATACCAACGCACCCTTTCGGCAAAACCGGGGGGGGGGGGGGGGGGCTTTGGACGAAGGGTGGGGTCCCAGTCAACGCGACGCGACCCAACGCTCCCAATGCACCCTTTCGGCAAAACCGGGGGGGGGGGGGGGGGCTTTGGACGAAGGGTGGTGTTACCATTAACGCGACGCGCCACCACCCAACCCATCCTTTCGGCACAAGCCCTTTTCAGGAGTTTTCGGACCTGTAGACTTGTCAGTGAAATATGTTGAAGAAAAAAATAAGCCTAAAATGAGTCTGAATAAAACAAAGCACTGACAGGAAGCTCTATCACCTCGATGATGACGTCGCTCTCAACACGCCGTCGATCAATATTATTTTAATCTGAGGAGAAAATGCCCGATATTAAACTAAAAGATAAATGAAGAAAAAATTCTACTTACGTTTTGTTAAACATCTAGTTACCTGTTGTACAATCTTTCAATCACGACACAAAAATACGCTTTTTTAATCAAATAGGATACCAAACACTACCACGTCTTATCCACTGTTGTTTATAAAATTAATAGTTATGACGCAACATCTTGGAGTGAGACTGTGGGATGTTCAGGATTTTTGAAGATTTTAGCTCTGATAATTCTAATTTTTGTCACAATGAAGGCATCCATTTTGTTTCTACGTAATTGTTTGTTCGCAAAAAAACTTTTACTCCACTAATGCCTTCTCCTAAACAATGAACGTACCCATTATCCTTCAAGTGTTCCACTTACCCCAGTGTTCCAGTTACCCCACTTTACCCTAGAGATTTCAATAAGATATAGCATAATGCATTTATTGGCCAAAAGTATATAACCAGTTTGTTCTTTAACCCTAAAGGGCCGGGGGGGGGGGGCGGAATCCGCCCCCCCCCCTCGACGTTTCGCGCTATACTTCTGTTACGCGAGAAGGCCTCGTCGCGAGGCTTCTTGACTTTGTTTGTTCAAGTCTCGCGCAACTTTTGAGACCAAATTTGCGACGTCCGCGCGTACTTTTGCGAAGCCACGCTCATTTTTGTAACGGAATGTCGCCCCAAAACGGGCACAATTTTGTGATTTTGTGTACATTTCCTATGGAAAACAGTGCTCTGTCGTGAAAGTCATAAAAACCTGATTATTTTTACAATTAATTACTTTCATTGATTAGTTTTGTGCTAATTATGGTAGAAAAGTGGTCAGTGACAATTTCCAATGAAAAAACAAAGAAAAAACAAAAGTTGAAAAACAAAGAAATACATAAGAAATTCTGAAAACAATAAAATACATAAGAATTGAAATGAATTTTGGAAGTTTTTGTAATGTACAATTGTTGAATATGCTGCAAAAGATTTACAGACCAAAAATTAGACTCTCAATGCTTTTAATTAGGCTAAAATATGATCTTGAGCTTAATTTGCATAATTAATCAATTAAAATTAGAAATTGATGGTTTCAAAAAATCTTATGACACAATCTTGTAGATTATGACGCAGGTCTCACGCATGCAAAATTTCATCGCGATCGCGCCACCGATGGCCGAGATCTCGGGGGGGGGGGGGGGGGCGGAATCCATCCCCCCCCCCCCCCCCCGGCCTGAGCATAGCCAAAAAAGCCCGGCCCCTTTAGGGTTAATTCATATACTGGTAGGCTTATATATATATATATATATATATATATATATATATATACATACATGTGTTACTGTGTATGTCATGCGTCCTCCTTTTGTAATAGTTCTCAACCTCTTTTTTTTTCTTTTTGTCAAGGAGGAAAGAGGCGTTGTGAATTTATACTTTCGGACCGCTAAAGACCAAAATGAATAAACGATCTTGCCCCTAGAAAAAGAAAAGAACATATCAAAAATAACGATTATAATAAGCCGAAAGACATCTCGTGTTTCCTTTCAATCATTTGAAGGGCTTGATTTGTTTTATTTTATCTCCCATTATGCGGCGCTTCAGGTGATGGACAAAGCTGCATTTTACGGATAATTGCTTATGGGTATCCTTTGAAAACATGCATATGATTAATGTATGACCCCGTTTACAGTGCGAGGCTCGGCCGCGGCTCGGCCGCGGCCGCGGCCGTGCCCAGCCCCGCTTCAGTGTAAACGCGCAAAAGGCCAAATGCGAGGCCAAAATTGGCCTCGCATTTGGCCTCGCTCTGGAGGTGGTCTCGGCCTTTTCTTGGTGTAAACGCAAACTGGGCCAAATGCGCGGCCAATTGCGCGGCCAATTTTAGTCTGGCTTCCAAACCCTCTGCATGTATATTTTGCTATTCAGAACATTTACACCCTCAACGTCGAAAACTAGTATAGTGTAAGGTGGTTTTGTCCTGCAAAGGATTCTTTCCTTCGGCAAAGGCCTTTGCCCGAACGGCGACTTCGTCGCCACGGAATTCATTTGGCAAAGGGTCTGAAAACCAGACAATACCAAATTGCATTTGTTTACAAGCAGAGCGCCACTACGACAAAATATTGAAAGGTTTGAATCAAAAGCGCGGCCGAGCCCGGCAGTGTAAACGGACAAAATTGCGGGGCCCGGCCTCGCAATTGAGGCTGGGCTCGGCCGCGGCTCGGCCGCGGCCGAGCCTCGCAATTTTGTCCGTTTACACTGCTGGGCTCGGCCGCGCTTTCGATTCAAACCTTTCATTATTTGGTCGTAGTGGCGCTCTGCTTGTAAACTAACGCAATTTGGTATTGTCTGGTTTTCAGACCCTTTGCAAACTGAATTCCGTGGCGACGAAGTCGCCGTTCGGACAAAGGCCTTTGCCGAAGGAAAAAATCCTTTGCAGGGCAAAACCACCTTAAACTATACTAGTTTTCGACGTTGAGGGGGTTAATATCCTGAACAGCGAGAGATACAGGCAGAGGGTTTGGAAGCCAGACTAAAACTGGCCGCGCAATTGGCCGCGCATTTGGCCCAGTTTGCGTTTACACCAAGAAAAGGCCGGGCTCGGCCGCGGCTCGGCCGCGGCCGAGACCACCTCCAGAGCGAGGCCAAATGCGAGGCCAATTTTGGCCTCGCATTTGGCCTTTTGCGCGTTTACACTGAAGCGGGGCTGGAGTCGGCCGCGGCCGAGCCGCGGCCGAGCCTCGCACTGTAAACGGGGTCCAAGTTTCTAAGAATTAAGAATGCGGCCAAACAAGTCGCTCTGGCATGGAAAGAGTATGAACATGCTAAGTTTGGAGAAGATCACATCACACACACCTTGTTTATTCTCCAAGTCACTTAAAAGAAATGCTTTCTTTGCTGGTTCTTAATGGTAATATGCATTTACAAGTTTTCATAGGTGCATCGGGTACACTGTACTATCAATTCCTTGACCACAGAGGTAATCGTTTCGCGCAGATCATGTTTCGTGAACATCATATGGAAACTTTTCTTCCCTTGCTGCTTCTTGTAAGAAAATTGAGGAGATCGAGATTTCAGACTGAACTTCAGACGAGGGCACAAACATCACATAGGTTACAACATTTACAAGACATGCGTAACAAGGGCACGAACTGGCGCAACTAAGGCTGCGTACGAGTAAGAAGAGAATGACCGAGCAGGTATCATACGCCTTAGTATGACAGAGGAGGTGTGTGATAACTAAGTATGATTGCCCAAATCGTGAACTTCGCAGCAAACCACCACTGACTGCCCTCCCCCCCCCCCCCCACCATGCGTTTAAGTGCGTGTTAAAAAAAAAAAAAAAAACCCGAATCTCCATGGATGACTGCTTATGTTTCTTGACAGAGACAAGCTAAAAATTGCCTTTAGATTGGGAAAATTAAAAGAAATTTGGAACTTTTAATATGAAAAAAATTGAAACAGGCGGTGATTGCACGAGAGAAATTAGGCAATTTTGAAGTATGAGATACGGGGGGGGGGGGAGGACTCGCAAATCACTTCAGTTAATGAAATGATCCTGTAAATGTCTAGCAGATTTGTTTAATCTTTATTTTGTTAATAGGACAAAGTTTAGAAAGTGTAAAATCTAGCTCGTTCGTTAATCAACGAAAGAAGCGAATCCATACGGCTATGGCTAAAATAGTTTTTTTTTTCTTCAAATGCATGAACTGTCGAAGTCAGGAAAGTATGCTTTATTAGAATCACTTCCTATTGATAGAGCTACTTTACAGGCCCGGATAATATCCCCGTCAAGCTATTGATATGCATCGCATCTTTGATAGCTCCTCCGCTAAAATTTGTAATAAATCAGTCATTGCTCGTGCAACTCAAGGCTCATGTCATTCATATTCACAAGTGAGGCAGCAAAGATGACAATGGCAATTATATAGAACTTTCTCTGTATTATTCCAATTGTTGGCAATATCAAAGAAAAAGTTGTATATTACCAATTTTTGACATGCCTAAACGATAACCATATTCTCACAAACAGTTTGACTCTGGTCTGTAGCACTCCATACAACATGTAGGGCCTATTGTTAAAGGAGACCTCCGGATGATTTTCAGATTTTTAAATTTGAACAACTATAAATTAATTATACTGAGGACAGAGTTTCAGAATTTGTGATAATTGGGATGAAGAATAAGAATATTTTCAAAATTTAGAACAAATTCCAATGAGCAAGGATGATGACATGGCAGAGTTACCATAAGAATGCATTAGTTGGGGCTCAAGGAAGCAGAACAAACGAAGAAGGCATGCCTAGATTATTAGTCCATGGGCCAGGCCAGATATTGGTACCACCTGAGGTGGCAATACCTTTTTGGTGTCATTTTGTTTGTCGGGCATAGCTATGCTTATCAAGCTATGATAGCATTTCCAAATGAGTAGCTTAACCATAATAAATGAATTTTAAACCAATTTGGTCTCGTTGTTATATCCCTATACTTCTGAATCGAGGCCAACCGATATACAAAAAAAAAAAGAGCACTGTTTTCTGTATGTTCACAGGTGTTCTGTTGTAAACGCGGTGCGCTTAGTCTTTATTCAAGGCAGCGAAGGGAATATCCAAGGGTTATGATGTCCACAGTGCTTAGTCTAATATTCAAGACGGCGAAGGGAATATCCAAAGCTTACAATACAGTGTATATCCCTTTATCTAAAAACAACAACAACAACAAAAAGCAATTCCTTGTGAATTTTACCGTATTTTTCAATTATTTATCATTTTCCGGTGAAAACGCTACGGTGAAAACGCTAATACCACGCCAATGTCGCTTTATTTCCATCCAACAATGAAAGATAATGCAAAAACAATGTATCGGTACACTACATATTGTAATAAATAATGTTGTAAATGAACAGAGTGATTTTTGTTTAAAACTGATGTATTTGTTGAGAGGATGGTATAAAAACAGTATAGATAATCCTTTTTATTAGGAACTTTAGATTTGATAATGGTACATTGTTCTAGATAAAGACTAAGCGCACCGCGTGACAGCTGTGGACATCATATCCCTTTGGATATCCCCTTCGCTGCCTTGCATAAAGACTAAGCGCACCGCGTTTACAACAGTGCTCTTCTTTGTATAGCGGTTTAGTTTCGATTCAGAAGTATAGGGATATAAAAACGAGACCAAATTGGTTAAAAATTCATTTATTATGACTAAGCTACTCATTTGAAAATGCTATCATAGCTTGATAAGCATATCTATACCCGACAAACAAAATGACACCAAAAAGGTTTTGCCACCTCAGGTGGTACCAATAACCCATTTTTCGGGTCTTGGCCCATGGACTATATACACAGGTGAACTCGCAAGCAAGCGGTATTGTAATGGAATTACACTGCTACATTACTGAAATAATTATGTGAACCTCCTATGTCATCATCCTTGCTCAGTGTAATTTATTTAAGGTTTTACAAACTATTGTTTCTCTGCTCAAGAACCACAATAAATTCCACAAATCTATACATGGAGTTGTCGATTAATGTACTACATGATGTGAAATTGTGAAAATCATCTGGAATGTCCCTTTAACTGTAACAGAAAAATTGTTTGAAGTTCTTTACTGGATATTTCATTGGAGTAGTAATGATTGATTTAAAAGGTTTATGATACCGTATAACATCGTATTTTGATAACTAGACTACAAGATGGGTCAGATGTAAATGATCCAATGGTTTGGAAATTATTTGTCGAAGGGACACAATCTGCACGTGTCAGATTAGGAAAGCAAAAACTGTCGTGTACCACTGTCGCAGGTGTGACAGGGATCCCTAATATTATGACCTTCACTCTTTTCTCTATGTGAATGAATGAATTGTCTTATTTTGCTTAGCGTGATTATATACATTGATTGTCACTTAACGCAGATAACATATACCCGTAAAATATGTTTCCTTTGCTCTGCAATGAAACCTGATGATACTGTCAAACGCTTAATTAATAAAGATCTCATTTCTGTATCGCACTGGTTATCGGATATTTAATTATTTATGAATAAGTAGAAATGTGAACTAATATAGGTTTTCCCGGCCAATTTCGCACTTTTTTCAGTCCAATTCCTATTTGGTGCATTCAATTTAGCACAATTTAGCCTAGACGGCATGTTCAGTATTTCAATTTTATAATCTTTTCATTCAAATTCATTTTGGAGCGTTCAAATTACCTATTACATCATTCGAATCAGCACTTTTTCAGTTCAAATTCGTAAGACAAGCACCATTTCGCAAATCGTTCATTCAATTTAGCACGATATAGTCACGTGATCACGTATACGCTGCGCTCGTTCATTCGAATTCATTCTTGGGCATCCAATTTCGCATTTACTGCAGTCAATTTAGCAGACACGTTTATGCTTTCATTCTGATATCACCTTTGCAACAGTACTTTCAAAATATGTGTATGTGTTTATAGTGTTCGATAGCATTATTTCATTCACAGATACATTGATCTTAAGTTTGTTTTGTCAATAATAGGGAGAAAGAGGTTTCAATTTACATCGTGATTATTTCTTTCATCTGCATGTTTCATTATTTTCACTTGGTGGGTGCTAGATTACGTTAATTATCATTAGGAATAAATAAAAGTTCTTGGATCAGCTCTAACCATCAATTTGTCAAGGTTATTACCCTCAAATGCTTCTATGATTCTTTCCCTGTCTTCTTGAGAGATACGCCTGTACTAACTCGTGCTGCCATGACTGGACATAAGAAAGTGAAGTGAATCTATGGTATAACTGGTGCAAGCATGGCATGTATAGTTCTGATAACATGTATGAAAGAACAACAAACAAAACAACAAACTTGAGTTATTTAGGATCAAAGATACCTTTACCATATACTTAACAGTGTGTGGATGAAACAAAAATTCACATTTAAATACATATAAATCACGGTTCTCACCTTTTCAAAATAGAAATAACATTACGCCAATTTGAATGAACATGTTTGGAATTTGACTGCCCATACGCGAAATTGAATGACTGAAATACCATTTTCCGCCAGTGCTGGCGAATTTGAATGACTGAAGAGCACGTGCCAATTTGAATGCCCGTTTTACGAATTCGAAAGGCACATGTGCGAATTTCATTGACAGAAATGCAAAATTGAACGTACAAGTTGCAATTTTGAATGACAGAATGTGCAGTGACGAGGATTTTTGCTAAATTGAATGAACATTTTATCAAATGGACTGACAAAAGTGCGAAATTGGCCGGGAAAACCTATATTTCTTAGGGCATCACGCCTGAAGGAGATCGAAGCAAATGCGAGTACTATGAAAATGATTTCATTCAGAGAACCAATGTAAATACCTGGCAGTAATGATAGATTAGAATCTGCAATGAGATGCACGTGTTGATTTATCTTCATAAGAACGTTACCAATTATACACGAGCCTATAGCTTTTAGAGAGAGTTTGATTAACGTGGTTCATTCTTATAAAGGAATTCAATTACATTTTTTATCATTCAAGGTCGTTTAGAGGAACATAGAAAAATTTATATAACTGTGATGAATTGCAAGTTCTCAAAACACAATTCTTTAGGAGTTGTTCTACAACACTAACTGTTCTTACTTCGTAATACTTAATGTTTGTGGACCCCTATGAAAACCATCTATGTTGATGAAGGTGTTGTGGCCCGTGATGTACTTTTCATATTGTAGAACATGGCATCTTAATTGAAAAATTGGCTTTGATGAATCAAGCATGGAGCTACAACACACTTACTTCTGTTATACCTGCCTGAATCAGGTATACTCTGGCTTTATAGGAATTACCTGTCTGATCGAAAACAATGCACATGACTGTGTGAATGGGAGCTTCGTCTCCACCGAGTCAGTTTGAATATGGGGTGCCACAGCTAGTGTTATCTGTTTTGTTTATCAACAACATCCCAGAGTCAATTAAGCACTGCAAAATTGTCTCTCTATGCTGACGACACTTCGAGCGACACTTGCCTGTATAAAATTATGTCCTAAGGTAATCCACACCTTATACCAAAATGTATCGATGATGATTTATTGATCTCATTCTTAATGCAAGCGCGACGGATTAGATTATGACAGGATCTCGCAAAAGAAATATCAAATAATATTTTCATGATTCTGGAGTAAGATTTCACGTAAACGGAGAATATCTGCTGGAAGTTAATTAATATACCTGTCTCGGTTTCATTTTTGACCCATATTCAACCTGGAGATTTGTTTGTTCGTTTGTTTTTTTCTTTCTTTCTTTCATTTTTTTTTTTTGCTTATGATATACATAGGAAAATGATTTGAATAAGAAAAAAAATGCGATATGAAATCTTTTATAAGAAAAATCAGAAAAAGTGTGATTTCTTAGTTTACGCAGCGTTACTTTTATTGTTCCCTGTATGTAATCATTTGCTTGTACTTCATCAGTAGTAGCGCATTCTCATACTATACTTCGTTTAATTTTATCTAGTAAAAAAATTGTCTTTGGATGTTATTGTAATGTATAAAATATGTTATATTCGATGCATAATACGCTGTTATTGTCTATGTAAATGGATTGTAATTCGTAACTATTAGACCGTTTTGAACGTCAGCGACTGCTGAAAGGGCTTCCAAACCACAAGTGGAAATGAATTCATATCATGTAGAAATAAAATCAATTCAATTCAATTTAATTCAAGATATTACAGAAATCAAATAGTCTATTTTTGTGCACATGCATGGGTAGGACCTATAATCTGTCTACTTATTGTGTGTGTATGGGGGGGGGGTGGGCATGGGGGTTGCGTGTGTATGTGTGTGTGTGTGTGTGTGTGTGTGTGTGTGTTTGCATCTGTGTAGGAATGAGTGATGACCCCGGCGGTATTTAACGGCAGGAATATTTTGTATAAAAGGGAAGAGTATAGCTTACATTGTCATTCATTATGCATAGGATTAAATGGGCATTTAAAATGTATGCATTTTGCAAAGAAGTCTGATCAATCCCGTTGCGTAATTGCAAAGTTGTAGCATTAACGACAACAGCTTACTTAAGATATAAGATATTTATCATGTTATTCCAACAATTTAGTTAAACCAGTCGAACCAGTTTACCAGTCTGCATGCTTGCAGACTGCATGGTTTGACGAGAACTACAAAGAGATTTTATCACTCATAGACCGCAAGGACAAATATTTTCACGCACACCTGGGAGATCCAGACAACGTTTCGCTCAAATCCAAACATGACACATTTTGTTGCCTACTTAAAAAAAAAAAAAAAAAAAAAGGTATGAAGAACTGGTTCTCCGACAAGGCATCTGAAATCCAGAAGTTTGCGGATATAGTATGCATGATACAAAGGGCTTGTACAAAGCCATGAAATCCTTATGGTCCACAACGGTCTGCATCCATGCCACACATAAGCAAAAATGATGCAACCCTCAGCACAGACAAGCAGTCAATATTAACATTAGGTGGAAATTTTTAAACAAGAACTCCATAGTTAGTGATGCGACCATGGCAAGCATACTACATCGTTCTGTCGTCAGCAGCATAGATAGCCCTCCAACAGGTGAAGAAATTTTCCAGGCGGTGGAAGCAATGATCGAAGGACAAGGTAACGGGTTCAGATGATCTTAACACAGAAGTAATCAAGCAATGGGGTGCCACTTTGATGACTAAGTTGCACTCATTTATTCAACATTATCTGGGACACTCAAACGATACCGTATCAACTGAAAGATGCCAATATCAGCAAGCTGTACAAAGGGAAGGGACCAAAGTGTGAGTGCAGCTGATATCGCGGCGTTTCTCTTCTCTCAGTAGCTGGAAGAGTATGGGCAAAGATTCTTCTGACCAGGCTTATTGACGACGTAATATGTGAAAATGAACTCCCAGAGTCACACTGCGGCTTTCGTTGTCAAAGGAGTATCACCGACATGCTGTTCACTGCCCGTCAAATCCAAGAGAAAGGGAACAGCAAATGCCTCAATTATGCTATATTTGTTAATCTGACTATTAAAGGTATTCGACGCTTTTAACCGACGCAGCGTATGGAAGATCCTTGAAAAATTTGGATGCCCAGATAACTTATCATCATCATGATCATTGTCAGACAGCTGCATGATGGCACGGTTGGTAGAATCTGCCAATGGATGGCGAGCGCTCTGACCCACTCCCTATATCAAAAAACATATGGGGTCAAACAGGGCTGTGTCATATTGACCTTTGCTGCAACGCTGCAAGAAGCTCTCCAAGATTGCAGAGACGGAGTTGCGCTTTGCACAGGTCAGCTCTTCGATCTTGCTCGTCTGAAGACAAAGACGAGGGTTACAGAGGTCCATCCAAGAACTGCTTTATGCAGACGACTGTGCACTCGTAGCTAAAAATCTCAGGAAGAAGTCAAACCCACTTCGACAACACAAGAGCAGCACCGAAGTTTGCTGTCTTAATCAGCTCAAAAAGACTGAGAGTTAATTTAAACCAATTTCTGGTCAGCCTGCCCAGGAACCGGTCTTCCAGGGAAGAAGTGTATAACTGGGCAACAACGTGGCGCCCATTGTCTGTCAGCAGCTGGCTAGACTCGCTTTACATACGGCATTGGGGATTAGTCGAATTAAAGAGTGTAGACTGGAGGAATATTGTATGCAAATACTTTGATATTTTCTTTAATGAAATTTGCAATTCCAGTCAAGAGTATAGACAATGATTTTCCATCGCGATAAAAAATACGGAAAACTTTTTTTAATTCATAGATGAGGAAAAAAAATGAAAGAAAAAAAAAACAGGCAGTTTTGGCCACATTTGCAAAAATTGAAACAATTGAAGATGGTGATTATAGATGTATACATACATAATACATAATTTATGTTTATATACCGTTGATTATGTAACGCAATTTTTTGAATTTGTTAAAAATTGCCAAATTACAGTGTAATGCCACATTTGTGTGGACGACGTTAATAAAACTGCTGAAAATTGATTTGTAAAGCATGCAAGTATAAATCAAATCAAATCGAATCAAATCAATGGTGTAGAAACTGAAGGTTAAAAATAGATGTTCAGCTCGATTGTTTAAAGTGGATATCTCGTTTGTTATTTCTAATCTTTCTAAACGTCGCACGTCCTACCTCTTTTTATCGTTGTTTTGCTGTATAAATTGCGGGTGCGTGCATGTCCTTTTTCGCGTTTTCTTCTGCTTTTTTATGGGTTTGGTTAATGTGTGGATGTGAGTAGGGGTGAATTTAATATGTGTAGAGTGGTTTAAAGTCCGGGGCTTAATGTGCATGCTAGTGGGAGTGGTCATGAAAGTGGTATTGCAGGGGCATTATGGTTGGTACATGCAGCAAGTACACAAATGTGATTGTTTTTGTTTTGCATTATAAAAATCAGGCATAAGGGGTAGGATGATTATGTTTCACAAAATATGGATGGTATAGTATTGGTTGAGGTAAGGATTCAGCTTTTATATTTTTGCGAGAACTTAGAATCCACTTTATGAAATGTCAAAGAGCATACAATTCTGAGAGGAATTCAAAGTTTACTTGAAATCGGTTTTGAAATGACTGATATATATGTATGTATATATATATATTAAAAAAAATAAACAAATCGATCCTAACAAAAGGTAGGTCCCACCTTTTATTAGGATTGTTTTGTTTTTGATATCTCTGCCATTTCAAAACCAATTTTCGTCAAATAAACTTTAAATTTTTCTTAGAAGTATGTGTTTTTTCATATTTCATAAGAGATTTCTCATTATTTAAAAAAAAAAATCATCAAAAGAAGTTGGAAACCTAAAGCCCCATGTCCCACCTCAAACGCAACTGTATCATCCCTTTAACATTTAAGTATAATTCATGCGATTTTAGTATACTTCATTCCTATGATATATATGTATCGGTTTGCAAAGTTACAATCAAGATGTTTGATGATATAAATTTGTGATGTTTCATGTGCAGCATTAAAGACACAAAGCATGCAGGTTTAAAAATATGTTTAATGCTTTGCTATCTATGTTAAGGGAAAAAACAGTAGTTACCGTTTCTTGTCTGCTATTACATTACCCATTCACTTTATGTTTAGACACCTTTATCTTTAATACCAAGGTGGACAGGAACTTAATTTGCATATTCAGCAGTTGACATGACGACGATCTTAGTTTTCTCATGGCTACTGACACTTCTTGATTCTTATTTTGTCCATGTTCGTTTGTTGTTTGTCGTATTACGATCTGGCAAACCACCCATTCTGTGTAGAATATGCGAGATTCATCAGTTCACATTAATATTGAAGTCCCGGGTAACTCAGTAACCTGCTGAACGTGCATAGTACACGTGTGATATGTGTGGCATGAATAGTGATGTTATTTGAATTTGCGAAGACCGAAATAATCATGCAGATCCTAGTTGTTTTGGTCAGACATCATAATAAGCATTATACCAAACTTTGGCGTAAGTTGATCAAACGTACTCTCTTTAAACAATGTCTTCAAGCGTTTAACACATGCCACATATAAACTATACCAAATGATTCTGGATAAAACGCTCTTCCATAAGATGTATATTTACTGTTCATAAATGATTCCAAAATAAATTGCAGTGTTCTTAGTGTAAGCACACACACTCTCTATTATATAGACACATACAAACATGCATACCGCTAAGCATGTGCGTAGACACCCTCTCGAACACTCTCACGGCATTACTCATTAAACTTCGTATACCGAAGTGATGATGTCATAGTCCTTAGTTAAAGCTTGGGTTGGAACCAGGTGCGAGCATAAACACACTCGGGCCAGGTGATGTTGTTTAGAACCAGTTTCCATGGCGATGAAATGGCTATGACACCACACTTTTGTACTCTGTAAAGGAGAAATGTACTTTTTTGCGTGACAAATAACGCAGTACAAGGTTTGTGTGTTTAGGTTAAACATGAATGTTAATATGAAAGTCATATACACGCAAATACAAAACATCGGGTGCAAAGTTTACACAACATGACTTTACATTCATTTGTGATTCTCACTGTCACAAGACGAAAGCTTGGTAATCTTTTAGAAATCTGCATCTTGACACGTATGAAAATTACCATCTTGGTCTTTTGAGAGCGATAACCGTATAATATTCACTCAATTCTTCCACGAGAAAACTCTTACACAAAGCAACGTGGACTTCGTTGAATTTGCGAACGATATGATTTCACCTTACAATAAACACCTCATGTGTATTACTGCACACAAAAGACAGAAAACTTTATCCATTGTAAAGAATCAACTTGCTTCGTCTTTGAGGTTGTGTGATATTTTAACTTTCTTTTGTGCGGTGTAAAGAATAAAGAATCGAAAGACTTAATTTCTTTCTCACAATAATGTGCAATAATATAATACTATTATTGACAACATATTCACCGCCACTAAGACAGTCATTTTGAGCTAACCGCATACACTGGTATAGGAAGATCAGATATTGTATGGTTTTTCTTTACGAAAAAAAAAAAAATCATTTATCCAAACTTGTATAACCCATGTCGCTTTTGATAAAAGTGATGTCTATTCCGAAGAGACAAAAGCGCATGCATTTCTCTTCTCTGAAATCATGTTATGGAGGGATTGAACAGACATGGGCGTGTGCAGATTTCTGAGACTCTGCATTATTTGCAAACTTGCCGAGCTCTATACCTCCGGAAATCACCCGCCGGATTTAGCATTTTCTAAAGGCCGTGTCACACCTTTCCGGGCAAGCTACGCGGGCTTGTGGCGAGAAGGTAGTTTCCAGCACGTAGGAGATTTTCCGCTAGCGAACAAGAATGTTTGCAATTTTCGCATTTGTTTCTTACCTACTAGACACGTGCTACTCAGCTTCTACTTGCGTGCATTCCGTGTGACCTGCGGGAGAGCCAACTCCTGCGAGGTGCTGCTGGTAAGAGTCTCCTACTGGTGTTCTGCGTGTACCTCTGCGAGCGAACCCCACGACTCACTCGGAACAAGTTTTGAGCATGCTCAAGGCCTTGTTATACCGTACCTGGGGAAGTTTTGCGGCTTAACTTGCGAGGAAACAAATTTGCTCCCTGGAGCTCTCCGCAGTTGGTCCGCACCTGACAGTACGTAGCGCGTATCTTCCCTGTAGTTGCCCGGAGGTGCTCACGCAAGTCCGATTTAACCGCAGCCAAGTTTTGAGCATGACCAAAACTTTTTCCGGGTGAGTCGCGGGGATGCCCGGAGAGGTCCACGCAAAAAACGCCAGTAGGAGGCCCTTAGAGGCAGCACTTCGCAGGCAACTCCCACGCAGGTACTTCGCAGTCCCCGTATGCAGCCAAGATATTAGGGAGCTTTAGATTTTAGACGCGCGGACGTTCAAAGGGAAAAAAAAATGATCTGAGCGTGCGCAGTAACTTGATCCGCGCTACTGCGCACGCTCAGATCATGGTTTTTTTTTTCTCTTTGAACGTCCGCGCGTCTAAAATCTAAAGCTCCCCAATGACATTCCGTGGGACCTCAATCATTCCTTCAGAGGAATTCCTTCACTGAGTTGTCAGCCCCCACGCGACTGGTACAAAGGTCACACAGTATACCCGCAAGCAGAATTAAGTAGAACGCGTCCAGCAAGTAAGACACATGCACTGACTCGCCCAAATCCTTGTTCGCCCTCAGAAATTCCCGGTATGCTGGAAAATCCCTACACGCAACAGAATGCATAGCTTGCTCGGAAAGGTGTGACAGGGCCTAAACATGGTTGCGGGTAAAAAGATTTGCGTGCACACCTCCGGGTGACTACGGGTGAGATGCGTGCTAGGTACTGTCATGTGCTGCTCATTCCGGGGACCTCCGGGTAGTAAAAATAGTTCTTTGCAAGTCACACGCAAGGCTTGCCCGGAAAGGTGTGACACGGCCTTAAGCGACGATGCCAATAATAGTGTATAACACTGCACGGACCCATCAGGCCTGTACCTCTCATCTTTTGAAAGTGATGCCCGCAAACTTATCGGAATCTCAACTGATTTCACACCATTCCACATCATGTTCACAGTCAAGCTGACTTTACCTAAGTAGGGTACAATCGGACCAAGAGAATGATAGACAGATAGAGGTTTCATAAAAAATCGGACATAGAATGATAAAGTTATTGAAATTTGGAATATCCCATATTTTCAAAGAAAAGTAATAGTGGTCACAACCGCGGGTGAAAAATTGCTGAGGTGATGACGTCATCAACTCACTATACCTCATAATTGTTTTTTACAGAAAGAATCATCAAAACCGTATTTTGCGTCGATTATTTATCAGGGATACCATTTTTTTTTTTTTTTTAATAATTAGAAACATTGTAAGGTTTCCAATTCGATTAAAAAAAAATATGTGAAGCTTTGTGTTTGCCTTTATGAAAGAATTGTCTGCTTGACACAAAATTCTGCTTTGTTTTTCATAAAGACAATTAAACAATTAGAATTCCATAACTCTCTTATTCTAGGTTTTATTTTGATAAAACATCTACTACTCCATTTCATGTTTAACTTTAAAGTATATCAAAGTTGATCGAAAGTCGTGTGGAGTTGCATTTCAAATATCACTCCAAACCATTACCTTCAATACTGAACGCAAGTCTCTCGATTATTTTTCTGCCCTGGTAGTTTATGCATTAATGACCACTGACTCAACTAGATTGTGTAGAATTTCATAACACACATTATGTAATCACAAAAGTCAATAACTGTGATAGTTTCAACGACACTTTACACTTTCACTTGTCGACTTTACATGGTAGACTAACCTCACTTCACGCTCGACTTAAGTTAAAGACATTGCACCACTTAACGTCCATTTCAAAGTAATTACTTTCAAAATATAAACAGAACAACGTAAAGACCCTCATGAAAGTTCATAATATATTAATATAAGAGACAAGAGACTAAAACTGAACACACAATGAACACAAACTTATGATTTTAACCTAATCAGTATGTTACAAAATATACAGTTATTGTCTACAAAAAAAAAGTGAATCAAAGACTCAACATTCTACAGCTGAAAAGAAGAAACTACAATGTATAGGAAAAACGAAAGTTCACATCTTGTGCAAACGTATTTCTATTGTAACTGACTGGCAAACAAACAAACATAAGCTTCAGACAGATCGAAGCGATATTTTACCATTGTTGTTGATTTACTGATACTGAATCTTCAAAATGCTACATTTAAAGTGCTATACAATCAAGACAGATTATGATAAAAATTAGTTCCTATAACAGCGAATAGGTTGATTCTCCCCTAGTTTATCTACAGCAACTGATCCTCTTTTTAAAGTAAAAAAGTAGGTTTCTAAAGAATTATTATGCAAATTTCGACTTTGGATAATGGGTAAGGGAAACTACAAAACTGATATATTTTTCTTCTTTTTCTCGTCGTGTTCAAAACACTGCACCTTGTATAATCATAATATTGCTCCTTATACACAACAAACTTACAAACTGATGTCGACAGTTGGGGCTTTTGGTTTGTCAAGTCAAACACACCTGCTGTGTTATGACGTCATATCAAACGCCTCGCGCATGTCGTCTATTGGCTAAATGTCCACTCGTGAATAAAGAATGTTCGGGGGGGGGGGTGGAGACTGTCAACAGTATTGCACGGGGAAGAATAGCATGACGCATGCGCTAGGATTTTGACATGGCGCTGTATTGTTATATCTCAGTCCATGTGGTCTGACGAGACGATCCAAAAGTCTCCATCGTGTCGACTGTATGTAAATTGATAATCATTCTAAATAGTATCCAGGGCTGATCGCTAGTATACATAAACATGACAAAATAAGTTCAGCAATCAGAAATTTAAAGGGCACTATGACCTCACAGGCTGTAAAACTGATACTGGTAAACCAACAACTGTATTTTTTTTTTTTGTATCAGTTGTTACAATCCACAAGGTCGTGGCCCTTAAAATCGCTTTAATAACTACGATTTTTATAAAGGTTTGGATATTGAATCGATAGAGTTGGCGAAAATTAAACCTGCAAGACTATCCATAGATACGAAGAAAAATATGCAGGAAGAAACGTAGAGGGAAACGTAGCTATCAAAATGTATATATATACGTTTTCTGCAACAAGTTACCTTTACTAATTAAATGGTAATGTGAGAATGAAGTGTGCGATTGTTGTAGCATACAAGCGGTCCGCAAACACAGAACTACGTCATCGCGAAAGAAATGAAAGTGTGTAGTTCGCCATATCAATAAGTATTGATGCACCTTTGTTATGCCTTTTTTTTCCGGAAGAGACGGTTGCTGACGGATAAACAAAGGTGTGCAAGTCATGCCGACTTTAGAATTTTCTATAAATACAAACGATGCATAAAAAACTCAGACGATATTGAACAACGATTGAAGAATGAATGCATCTGCGCGTGCGTGCATTGTGCGTGTGTGTATGTACTCATACTCATTCACGTTCGCAAAGTGCGCACATAAAAATATCATTTTCCGAACACGCGGGCGACGAGAAACTGGTGAATATTTTGGAATGTTCAAATCAACTCTATCCCTCTACTTTCCCCCAATATTGTATCGATGAAAAATAGCTTCATGGTTATGATAACGTTGAAAATGGCTCATGATTACAGTAGCACTGGGATTGTAATCAGGTTTAACCGCATCAAAATTTTATTTTGGTTTTGCCTTGCTTAGTACAAGTGGGAAGATGAAAGATGAGTTGACGATAATTATGTACAGAAATAAAGTCGTGGATAGAGGAAATATTGTGGGCAGGGCTGACATTACTCCATGCAATCAATTTATTTTTACCAGATCCAATCTGTTAGGCCTAGATGTCTGATAGAAATTGTGTCAAGGGCTGTCCATGCAAGATGCAAATAAACTACTCTCCAAACACTCCGGACAAATCGTATACAACTGCTGTAGAGATAAACTGAAACGTGTGACAAATCGTATCCTAAGTCCTGAAAGTCATTAGATAAGGTGATGCTATGGAATGTTAGGCATAGTTACACTCATATCATCTCATAGGCCTCTCCATGTTCGTGTCAAAATCGAACCGTCTGCGAGGACATTGCTATTTGTAAAATGAAACTTGTGTAGGAGCCGACAAATCCATTTTATTCACGAAGAGCAGAAATTAAATTTATGATGGATCCGCAAATTAGCATCCGTAGTTAGGCACTATAGACCAATTCGGTTTTGGTGCTGCTTTTTTTTTAATGGTAATTTCTATCTTGGGGGCTTCAGGTATGCCTAACAAAATGATCATAAGTATCATGCACTAGCTGACATAGGAACGCACCTGGCTCATTGCATAACCCATTGAAAGTGCTCTTGTTCTTCTTTGGAAGCCCCCCTAGTTATGGCCGCCATAAGTTACAGTGCTCTGAAGTCGAATTCATCTATACATGGACAGCCCTCACGCGTGCATGAAATGTTTACCCATGTAAAGTATGTGAGAAGCCCATGGCAAGCACGTATAAATGCGCGCGTCGACAGTCTCTTCAAGTGGATGGCAGGAAGGCTGGGGTTTTTACTCGGGGACCTCGTTATTCACGGCTGCGTCCGTCGCCGCTGTTCCGGTGACGTCCTCGGTTCCGTGATCAAAGATGTCCGCTCGCCGACAATGGCCCTTACTGAGTGACCTCTGGCTCTTGTTCTTACTCACACATGTCAGACCTGACGTCAATTGGACAGATTGGGGTAAGAGGATGAGAACGAGAATTTGAAGAGATTGAATGAACATCTTTGCAATTGAAGTCACGATAGCAACAATGAAGATTTTTCTCTCGTCTGATTGGCTGCTTCAGGCTACTGTCATTGTGAGTGCATTATTATACCCTTATACAATAAATGCAAACATCTTGATTAATAAAGCCCTGGGCTCCGTTACATATAGTACAAGTCATATATGATAGGGGGCCTACGTTTTGTAATCCCATGGAAGGTCATTTCAAACTGTATTGTGTGGCTTAGTTCAGATGTAGGGCCTATACAGGCGATGAAATAAGATGTTGTAGAATTTCAGTGCGGTGTATGGAAGAATTAAAGTATGATACGCAGGAAGTTTAAGACAGAGAATAATCCTTTTCTAGTTCAGGAAGCGTTAAAATTTATATGTAAATGGTGCACTACGGCCTGAGACTCCGAATCTGATATTGTGCATTGTGTCACAAATGTACACACAAGTAGAATTGTACATGTTTAATGTATCAAGGCTGTATGCATGGTTGTTTTAATGTGAACATTGTATGTACACAGGGTGACCAGATTAATGGAGAACATTCTATATGATATAGATATAGTACATACAGGCTGACCAGATCAGTGGAGAATTTTCTATGTGGTATACAATGTAGCTACAGTACATGTATGCATGTGACAGGAGATACATTATAGCTCACTCAATCTAGAATGATTTAACCCATTCCAGAAAATTCTAGGAAGTGCTGGCTGAGTGAGGCACTGTCCCTGTAGCCCAATGTGATTGGTAGTTAATTTTGGCAATTATGTTATGCACATAGTTAGACAGTGAGTCATCCAGGATTCCTGGAATTTGGACTTGCTAGTATGTTCAGGTGTGTGGCCCCAGGTTGGAGAAAATTACAGAATGTTCAAGAAAGGGGTGAATGAATATATAAGCCAGAGAAATTCTGCAGTAGGCAGAGTACCCAACACCTCTGCTCTGAGAGTTACGTCACTTCTGGCTCTGAAGCGACTTGTTATAGTCAGTCCTGTGTTACCTGCTGACCTGCTATACAAACTGTGTTTGTGGAGATAAGGCCTGGGAGACATTTTGCCTGCAGAGAATTAATTTGCCTACGTTGGAGATAGACTCCATATTTTAATGTCAACGGACATTGTTACGGCAAAGCTGTGACGGGCTGGATTCCTCGCTGGACATTATAAAGTGAATCATCATTCAACGCATCAACTGGACGTGGTCGTCATAACATCTGGATTTTACACGTTTCGCTGTGAACATTATACCGTGGACATCTATCGTGGATTTTACCCCGGATTTATACTGTGGATTAATGCAACCTGTGCCTTTGGAGTTACGTCGGAGGAATCATTCATCGGTGCGTCAAGGATCATTCATCGGTGCATCGAACATCGTATCTGAACATTTTCAAAGGATTACCTGATAACAAAATATGTAAGTGATTCCATTACCGATTTGTAATTGTTTCTATTGATCATTATTGTACTGATGTGAAAACCGATTACGAGTCTGTACCCACAATATCACTGTTAATAAACCGCCTGAACATTAGTTGATTGTTTCTTTTGTGCGATCATTCTCAGAGTGATTTTGGTCGTAACAATTGCTATATCCAGAATGTGTTTTTGTGTGTGGTAAAACGATGAAGAATGTATATATATATATATATATATATATATCTGTTGAGGTGACGTCATATGAAATATTCCAGAAATGATCGGACGGGGTCTATGTAGCTCTGTCATGGAGAACATCTGGTAAGTAACTTGACTCACTCTCCCAGTATAATTTGGTGAAAGTGACGGTCCACTTGGGTTCTGGGCTCTTTATTTGCCAAGCTCTTTTGCTGCGACAAGCAATGATTACTTTAAATGGCAGGTGGCTCGCACATTTACCAGGTTGCTGTCAGGTGGTTGTTGTTTTGTGTTTTTTTTACAGACCATGCGAAGTTGACAAAATTTAGGCCTAATTAGACACTTGATAATGCTGTCATACTGCCAGTCGTGAAGAGATGAACCAAAATAATGTCGGCACCAACTCTAACACTCAAAGATTATTGAGAAGTGGGGGAAAAAACGTAGTACATGTATTGGCATTGTTTAAATACATAGGGTCCATAAAAACCAAGCATTTATCTTTGCATTTTTTATCCCCTGAATTGAGTTTTGTGGAACATGGTGTTTTATTTTACTCTACCAGTGCCAGGCATTATTTTTTATGGATTAGAGGCCTATCAATTCTAAATTGAGACGTATCCGTTGGTAAATAGCTACTTTGTTGATTTCCATGCGATTTGAGCAGTTAGAACCCATGTATTCATGAAAATGCTTTATGGTTCAAGTATCATTTCGTTTTTCAACGACACCTAAATCGTCATAACATGGAGTCAAATCCAAAGAACCTACAAGTGTTTGATTTTTTAATATCATAAGGACGTGTTGAACACGTATTTCCTCTGTGCTCGAAAGGCCGTTTGTCAAAACATGGTCAAAAGGACGTTTTGCAAAGGAAAATACTTGTGCCTATAAATCACGTAAATCGTGCGCTGTTCATGTCACAGCCTCAACACTAGGCACTACTGCTAGGTCTACTTCACCGTTACCTTGGCTACACATGCAGTCATGGACGCAGTGATGTCCTTCCGGTTTGTCGACCACGTGACACACCTTTTTGCTCCTCCTCAGTAAACAACACTGACCTAGTTGAATTCGTGGAGACAAAATGGAGACAGGAGACTGTGAGTTTCAATGTTTCCTTTGCAAAAATAATAGAATAGATTGTGTTCATGTATGATATAGGACTACATTGTATCATCGTCAATTCTTACAGGTATTCTAACCGTATCAATGTATATATCTGTTCATTTATGACATTGATATAATGCATCCTATATGATCTCCACACTGTACCTTTTGCACATTCCTCGTGGTCGGTACACGATATCTTGGTGGCGTTCTTCTGTTTGTAACCCATCCTGCTTAGCTTCCTCTCCAGCCGCTGTATCTTTTTATCCGTCCTCGACATTTCGCGTTCTTTCTCTGTCTGTTTGTGCTTCTTTCGTCTCTTTTCTGATTGGTTGGGTTCGGGCTCCGCCTGGCCAATGAAGAGAGAGAGAGAGGGGGGGGGGGGGGTGGGGCGGGGAAACAGAGTATGTCACGCGCTGGATCATTCTGAAGTAACAGACAATGTATATGATTTTATATACTGTATCTATACACAACTGTGTAAGTTCAAATTTACCTAAAGGAAAAATAAGTAATGACTGTTTTCAGATTTCTGTTAAATGAAACTGACTCCGCTCATGGAATCACACACACAGTATAAACGAAAATTGTTGTTGGGATGGGAATATTCAGGGTGACCTGCGGTACTTTGAAAGGTAAAATAAATATGTTTTGTAGTGATCTCCAATAAACAGTCTCATGAAGTCCAATGTCGTTTTGACTTCAGTTGGTAATTGCTGTAATATCCGAAATCTTACCCCTTCCTGCTTACACTATAAGCCAGTTCGGGGTTCCACTTTGAGCATGAGTAGAAAAAGACCATTTGTACCAGCAGAGCATGTTGGTTTTTAAATTCACTGAGATAAGCATCTGTGATGCAATGCTTATTCAAGTAATCCTTGTATTAAAGTGGTGCTTGCCATCACATCCACCTGGCAGCAAAAGCAGTATTTGGCAATATCAATAGAAGAAGATTGTCATTACATTCAATGCAAAATAAATGGATGTTTTCCTAAGTGTCAATTGATGGATCATTCTGATCACCTAGTCTACGCGAGTACATCCTTTGTTTGAACATGACTGATCTATGAATTGTTAAGTTGGGCAAGCTAATGCATTCTGTTGCTTGAAGACTAGTGGAGTGCCTAATCAACTGAGAACATTTGGAGAAAGAAGAAAGGCCATTTGCACCCATCTGTACATGAGCTAACCCCGAACTGGCTTATTGACATGATTCAGTCTCCAGCGAGAAAAGTTTTCACAATGTAATTTCCATGGAGTAAGAGAGTATGATGTCCTAGCCATTCATCACCATGGAAACTGGTTCTAAACAACCTCACCTGGCCCAAATATCAGTAAACACTATTGTTGCTAACCATGCTTGCACCTGGTTCTAACCCAAGCGATAATAAAAGACTGTGATATCATCACTTCGGTATTCTGTTGAGAGTTTTTTGCACCTGGTTGTGATACGCGGTTAGATGCATACCTATAAGGATTGTTTGGTCTATTTTCAGGTGACTTTCAATCGATGACATTACAAAAGACAATAACGATTTTTAGATTGTTATTTTTAGCAATAGACCTTGGTTTTAGATTGTTATTTTTAGCAACAGACCTTGGTTGGCGCAGAGAAAAACAAAAACAAAATGGCATGACTAGAATCTGTAAAAACTTATCATTGTGGAATAATTTCTGGATTTGTGATAATTATGAACACTCATTCACTTAAAGAGCAGAAATCAATATTGAATAGGCCGGTTTAAACTCCTTGGTATATATATATAAAAAAAATACACTGTATCACATTCTTATGCTTTCCTTTATAACATTGGTTCTTCCTGACAACCACGGATCTTTCCCCGATGGTGTTTGACAACACTGATGCATGCAAACTGAAATTCAACTACCGAAATGTATTGAGTATGTATAGGTGCTATGGAATAGCTTGTGCGAAGATCTCCCAGAGGAAATTATCCATAAATGGTTATTTGTATGCATTAGTAAACCGGTCTGTTTAATTTCGGGGCTTCTTTACAAGAATCCAGCAGCAACTCGTGTCAAACCGACCCAGGGATATCCAAATGCATTGCGAAGTGTCAGTTGTGGTTATATCTCTAACAAAAGAAGCGCATATCACCAAAACAGAATTACGACTTGCGAAACTCTAAGACATAAATATTCACGACGCGTCGCGTGGAATCACAACGGTCGTCAAAAACCCATATTCGCGAACAGTAGTAAATTACATCCACGCAGGGCTGCAAGTTACATCTGCTCCAGTATTCATGACGAGATGAAAAAATATTCACAACAGTCGCTGTCAATATTGCGGACTCTTCGCTGACGACAAACGCAAATATTTGCTCTTTGTTGAGAAATATTTGCAATCCGTCTCGAATATTCACAAACTGACATATCGGTGCACTAGCCGAGTTGTGATGAAAATGGTGTGGAAGCGTTTCATTCTAGCTATAGCAAAAGCCTTGATACCTGCAACGTAGATCAGTTTCACCTCTTTTTAGAACTTTTTGACAGTTTGCTATTAGGGCAACATAAATATGATAAAAAGACATTTGCAATCTCTGTAACGATTATTACTGGGAGTGCGCCGGTCGCAATTTGGTACCGCATTTGGCCCAGTTTGCGTTTGCAGTGAGAAAAGGCCGGGCCGATCCCGGGCCGAGCCGCGGCCGAGACTACCTCCAGAGCTCGGGCAAATGCGTAGCCGATTTTGGTACTGCATTTGGCCTTTTGCGCGTTTACAGTGAAATGAAGGGCTTAAGGGTCGGGTAAGGGTTGTGAAAGGGTTTTAGGTTCAATGTGATGTGAGTATTAGGATTAGGGTTAGGGTTATGTTTGTGGGTAGAATCTATGTTTGCAGATGATGCAGATATTTCATGGGAGCAACTGTCGCAGAAGCAAATGTCATGAAGCCTGCTGATAGGCCTATTTCTTTATAAATGATTATCGTGACAATAACAGCGTGAGAAAAAAAAAACATACTCTCGAAAGTTTTTTTTTTTTAATCCATTTGAAAATCATTGTACGGATCAGTCAGCGAAGTTCGACGTTTCGTTTCGTAAATAAGCCCCATGATGTTCAGGAGTGACAAATTTAAATAAGAATCAGCTTTGTTTTCGTCTTACAATTGAAAAGGCTACCCCGTGCGAGCCTACCTGTGGTGGCTGTCGCTGGGTTGTTTGCAGCGGGGACGGTCCCGATGGTGTCAGGTTAATGCCGTCGGCCACTGGAGATGGCGTAGGATTTACCTCGATGTCGGTTCCGTCAGCTGTGGTAGAACGTAAAACAGACCAGAGATACGAAGGAACATCGATGACACAAACAAGAATTTGAGGGCATATTGCTATGGTTTTCAAAGAAAAATCGTTTCTCTTCATTTTCAGTCAATCTGCACAAATCTTATACTCTCTCCTCTAAACTTCAACAGAATGAAGACTTGTGATGAAAGCATTTTGTTTGGAGGTCCGTAAGATGATGCACAAACATTCAATTCCTAAATGGCTATCTTAGGTTTTTTGGTGTTTTTCTTTGTGTTTGCTTTCTTCTTCTTCTTCTTTGGGGAGGGGATGTCAAAAGTTACATAGTGGGGCTTTATACGTAAATCATCAAGCATAAAGATGTTGTATCATGTTATAAATTCGGTGGGTGGAATCGGGCTGGAGAGAAATATATTTCTACTTTGAGAAGGACGCCCTCACTGTTACACTAATCATCTTACTTGACTCCACAGAGTTGTGCTTCCGGTGTCCCTTCTTCTTTGCATTTTTGTCTTTGTTTTTCTGCTGTTTCTTTCGAGCCCTGTGAGCCTCGTCATCGACCCGCATGCTGTTTTCCTGTTCCCGTTCTCGAAGTCGTTTTCCTTCACGGTTCTTGCGGTGCTGTTTCTTCTCCCGCTTTGACGTCGACGACGGCTCGGGTTCGGCCTCGACAACCACATCGGGTTCGACGATTGGGTCTCCCTGCATCGACTCTGCGTTAGTCGACGTCTCTGGTTGTGCAGCTATGAAGTCGGGTGTGATTTCCATCATGTCCGTGGTCGTTTCCCTCGCTGTTTCATGGCCATGTTTCTTGTTATGTCGTTTTTTCTCGCCTTTATCCCTCTTTCTCTCCCTCCGTCCTTTCATTGCATGGTCACTGCTCTCGTCAGCTTGTCTCGTCTTGTCTCGGTCTCGCTTTCCTTCTCGATTTCGATCACGCTTCTTCTGACGCTTCGACTGCGAAGTCTCGACCTGAGGAGCAACGGCCGGCTCGACCGCCGGGTCATCGTCGTTTTCTCGATCGTTGTCAGGTGAAGTGGTCGTCGAACCACTGTTGACGACAGGTGGTGGAGGTGGAACGACCTGCCCGTCTGCCGTCGATGACAGGTCAGCGTGAAGTTTCTCTGTCAAGGAAAATAAATGAATAAACAATAAAAGAATAAGCACTGAGATCATGTAAACATGGCGGTGTGTGATTGCTATAGTACATAGTACTACTAGTATAGAGGACACGACCTTTAAACCTTTACCCCTATTCAAAACGTATAAAAATAACGAATATGACAACATGGGTATTATGTTTTCCAAAAAGGAAAAAAAAATGTTTTCGAAAAAGCTAGTTGATCAGGGCGCTAGCTGAAATGACGTATTATGGATGTGGCCTGATATACCGACTGACGTAACAACCGTCAAACTCGTATAAATTATGTAGTTCCGCGTAGGTGACATGTCTCATGAGTGTAATAAACTCCGGGCAATGTAGCATCGAATGCCGCTGTTGTGCCTGAAAATTATACAACAGAGACACACAAGATTTTGCTGTGTGAATGACAAGCTGCTCTTGCACTATGTAGTTTGTGCGTCCCTTTAGCGACGCTGAAAATCAGAACCTTTTTAAAAGCTGGTATATTGCAGAGGTAGGTAATACAGACATTTCCTTGGAATAATCAAACTGGAAACTTCTTTTATGATTGATGGGGAATGAATACAGATTTACAGATTTCCGGGGAATTTATGCGGAGCCCGAAAAAAACTTCGACCGTTATTCTCGGTACAAAAGGGAAGCGTCTTCTCGAGTGACATTGGGGTAGTTTTTTGTTTCTTAAAAAAAAAGAAAAAAAAAAAACTCTGAGGTGTATTACCATAAGATTTCATACATGATATAACGAGACATTATTCTTCAACCACTGAAAATTCCATGACGTCTGCAAAAGGAATATACGACCTTTCAAAGGTCAGAGATCAAATGCAAACTTGCATCGAGTAAATTCTCGTCACACTTCGCACACAACAAACATCCCAATGATGAACGCACGCTGGCAGGTGTATGGGCAAGGTACAATGTGCGTCGTATATTTTTTTTTTTTTGCTTGTTTTGGTCCTTGGACTAAATTGAAAACAATGGAGATAATTTCAAACTACTTTGGGAGCCCCCTTCCATCTCGAAAATGTCATGTTAGGCTGGAATGATTTCAGGAGAATGCCATGTTTTAATGGTATGATAAATTTGAGGCATTGCAAACGCAGCACTACTCCAGAGGAAGAGATAGACAGATAAATAAAAGATAGATAGGTGAATAGATGGACAGATATCGATAGATAGACGATAGATGGATGAATATATAGATAGACGGATAGACAGATAGAGATAGATAGATAGAGAGATAGATAGATGGAGTTATAGATGGAGAAAGAGAGAAATTCACGTTTCAGACGAAGCGTCCTTTTTGAGAGATCGATAGATGAATAGACGATAGATGGATCGATAGATAGATAGACGATAGATACATGGATAGATAGATAGATATAGATAGATAGATAGATAGATAGACAGATAGAAAGATAGATAGATAGATAGATAGCTAGATAGATAGATAGATAGATAGAGAAAGAGAGAGAGATTCACGTTTCAGACCAAGCGTCCTTGTTGAGAGATTACACCAACCTGCCATACTGCCAAATTTCCCCTTTTCTTTCTTTTCCTTTGAACATCTCTACCTAGATCCTTGGCATTTGCTTAGAGTCAGGTGGCAGTGGATAACTTTCACTGCTTCGAGATATTACAGACTGAGTGATCGTATGAAAATACGATGTGTATGAGGAAAAAAACACGAAACGTCTTAAAGCCAGGCTGCGACAGCAACACATAGTTACAGGCAATGAACAACTCGGTCGTTTTTCACACTGCATGAGAATAAAACGGCTTTATATCTCGGCGTCCTTCTCGGAAATTAGTACGAGTGTTGCGTCTGCGATTTACTGTGCAGAAAATGTTATACGTCTGTCGCCTGTTTAGTTTTCTCTAATCTATAACACTTTGTCATTGTCGATGACGCGTTCTGACATGATGCAGTGGGCATTTTTCTTCTTTCTGGCCAGTCTCCTTGCACTACCCAATATTTTTATATCCCTTGGAGATCACGGGTTTTGCGATGGCAAAGTGCATGTTTGTTTGTGTGTGTGTATTCTATTGCACATGATTATGAGTGTGTATAATGGTCGTATATGCACATATTAAATGGCCATACGAAAGTGATTTTCGGCTGAAATCGTAATTACAAGTACCGCCAAAATCAACAAACAAACTTTGGTAGACAAGTTCTGATTTCCTTTGTGCGCAAAGGGGTCGAAACGGCTGAGGACAAAATCCATAAGCGTCATTTCCATTCAAAAAGCAACATTGTCCCTAGCTTGATTGCTTCTGGTGATTTCATGTCAGTCGCCATCTCGGGTAGATGTGGAAAAACTGGGCACTCTTGTGTCACGGTGGGTGAACACTTGGCGACGTCATTTTGTTTTTCATTCAGTCAAGGAGACTTAACCAGGCAATACTGAATTATGAATTCGCAACGGTGTATTTCATCGTATATCGTTTCTCATATAATAATGACTGAAACCGTGAAGCTATCGTACAATTGGAAAGAAGTATTTATTGAATCATAATCATGATAAGTGTAATCAGAAACATCATTAATGTCATTATGCTTCTTACTGGTATGATACGAAAGTGGTAATGCTTTTCATGAGACACTACTCTGTCGCACATGAAACTTTTTTTGGTTAAAGCTACTTGAAATTAGATTGAGTGGACTATCTCGTAAATGCAGTTTCATTCAGTAGGCCTGCAGTATATATACATGAGAAATCGGATTAAGACGAAAACGATATATAATTATATACATAAACATATGTATATATATATATATATATATATATATATATATATATATATATATATATATGAAATTACACCCTTGCGAATTCATAATTCAGTATATTGCCCGGTCTCGTCACCCTGACTGAATGGAGAAACACATTGACGTCATCACGCCTTCATCCACTATAAGCACAGTGTGCCCAGCAGTTCGTCCACATCTACGCAAGATACCTCCTTTTTACCTTTCCCATCTTTTTCCCGTTGTTCTCCTCCTCCTCCTCCTCCTCCTTATCATCATCATCATCATCATCACCATCATCATCACCATCATCACCATCATCATCACCATCATCATCACCATCATGATCATCCTCATCACACTGTTTTCAGGTCATATCTAAAGAATTTTATCCCAGGTGTGACTCGTGTATTGTGTTGTGTATGCTCAGTATCTTAGAAATCATACCCTTCCAACAAGGCAACTAGTCATAAATTCATCTCGAAATTATTAATAACTCCCTCTTATTGGTATCTAACTTTTTCAGAGATATTTTAACGTAGAATGCTATAATTTCTCGTACAGTGTAGTAAGAGTGTGCGACATGTGCAATGTATGTTTATAATTGAATGAAATAACGACATAAATTAATTCGTTGCTACCAAGAAATGATGGCACCCTATAGATTTAATACAGGGTACAGCCGTCTCCCGTTCTCAGCAGGTTAACTGAAAGCCGCCAGCTTTCAATTTCAGCCTCGGGAGCGTAAAATTTCTCGGCTGCAGATTTTCATCTAGGGATCCTAAAAGGCAGGTGTATATAACCTTCGTGTTCACTGGGTGGAGCACGACTGGCGTGGATTGCCCCAAGGGATTCGTGACAGGCATTATTTTTTTTTTCCGTCATAGAAAAAAAATATGACACTTTCCAGGAGGGCTTACAAGGAAACGCTGAATACAACAGAGATTATCAACGTTATGATCTCTCCGCTCATTATTTTTCCCACGTCATATATGCAGCATCGCGTAAACGTTCTAGCATAAAAAAATTGGTAGCTACAAGCGCTGGATTCCATTACATGACATGGATGATATTTAAAAGATGTAAAACCATCTATAGGAAGAAAAAGAGGAAAAAAAGAAGAACAATTTTCAAAGGTACACGTACTATACAAAGAGAGAAATTGAGAAAGGGAGATACCCCCCCCCCCCCATTTCATGGGGGAGGGGGAGGCATCATGAACATGTAGCTTTCGTCGCATTACTAACTCTGTGCAGTGTCGTGTTGTGAGAATTTTCGATTTGGGGAAAGGTGTAACCTTGTACAACGTAATAATCAAGTTGCGCCTAGCGCAAAGTGGCTACGGTGAAAATGACGACAATAACTGAATTATGAAAACGCCGTGACAAAACTCTCACTTTATGGCATTTTGAAGTTAACGAAAAGATTATCCACAATATTTGTTTATTCGATTTGTATTGGTAATGACGATTACATTTAGATACCTTTCAAATAACTACCTTATTTCCGTTTTTATTGTGGCTTGAGATTGACTTGTCGAAGGCATTCTATTTGCAGGTAAATGCACGTAAGTCATAAAAAAAAAAAATCTTCCATTATTGGTGTCGACTGCACAGACTGCATTGCATTACAGCATACCGCTATAACTGTGCTCGTTAATGTACACGGCATCGCTCGAGGTTGAGGGGGGAGGGGGAGGGGAGGAGGAGAGAGAGGGAGGGAAAATAAGACCAGGCTCTTTGTTTTTCCAGCGGGAAAGAGGCGAACTACCTGCTAGAAGTATCACATTACAATTTTGATGGCGCGTTGGCTGTCTGGCATTCCATTCATCGGCCACTCGAATAAGCCGCGTGCATTTCCGAGCTCACCCTCCACGGGGTTGCCAAACGCTTCGTAGCTCCATTGTTCGTAACCCGAACTCCCTGCCACTTCCTGAGAGCGACATCTTTTTCTTGGTGCGCCGATTTTAAGGCGTGATGATTTTAGCCGTGCAAAATGAGCGCTCAAGGGGAGAAACTGTAGCAGCGAGTCGAACAATACCTCCTCTTTTCTCACTCACAATATTTGAATTATGGTGTATGTTTTTTTGTGTCTTGTTCGCGTACAGGAGGTCATTGTGTATCCTCGACCTGATTTGATACGATCATCTCTCAGGAGAAATTGGCGGGAAACAATCTAGATCGACAACAAACACAAGGGGCGAAGTACTTTCACAGGCAAATTATATCCCACATTTTCATAAAATCGGTTCTTTCTACAACAGAATTAGTACACACTGTGTTGGTTTAGTCAAGTATTCTTCGGTTTCCTAATTTCGATGCTTTAAACTATTCATCGACAATCGCTATATTCTTATAATGGAGACTGATCGAAATTTACAAAATTGGTTACAAACTAATACATGATAATATGATGCATTATGAGACTGCACTTTGATTAAACGACCCAAATGGGCTACGGTTTGGGTTGGTGTGATGTTTAATTGTTTTCTCCGGGTAATAAGTGAAACAAAAAGAGCAAATAATCCACGTAAGACACTAAACACAATCCCTCTTACCATTATTACCAGCCAACCAGGAGACAAAGTATATAGGAGGAATGAAGACATTTCGAATTCGTTGTCACAGGCATATAACAAATGGTACATATTATGTGAAATAGTTAATGATCGTCTTTTTATATTAAGCGTTAACATGACATGACTAAGATGAAAAATGAAATAATAATAGGGTAGTCCTCGTTAAGTATGAAATATGATTATATGAGTAATAACAACTTCGACGTTCACTGACGGAAATGTCATAAACTTTATCATCAGGGGTACCATACTGTATGAAATAGCCATCAGGAGAAAACTATATTTAAATGATAACGGTTCAAGCTTCTGAAAGTATGATGAGTGCGTGGTCTAGCATAATAACGATGCGGGATCAACACCCCCACGTCGATGGGGGCAGTCGCCTGGAGGGCAGTAAGCATCGTAAGGTTTCATCGGGAAAATGCACTGCAAGAAATATTTTGATTTTTCCAATCTATTGGCTCGTGAGAGCGAGCAATAACTGTCAGTAGACGATGTAAATGTAGCAGTATATCCTTCACTTTTTGACGACAATCATAATCTCTATGTGGGCCATCACCTTAAAAAGCCATCGAAGTGATACACAGACGAGTTGCTTCGGGTATAAATCAGTGTGTTTTTTGTTTCGTTACTCATGTAACAGAGCAAATAACCTGTTTGATAAAAATGAAAGTCGACATTGTATTCACATGAGTAATACATGTCATGCATAATAGTAGGCTTACAATGAATATATTCTGAGTCTCCCTGCCTCCTGAAAAGATACGTACATAATCATTATGTATGCACGTATAATACATATAAACAATGTATGTATGTATGTATGTATGTATGTATGTATGTATGTAGGTAGTCCATGATGACACAATTTGCTAGAAGTACACATAATAAATAAAATAGAGTCAATGAACTGCACTGGCCTGAGCAAACTCTCAAAATGAGCTAACGACAATGTTACCATAACGAGCCAAACCCCCATAAACGAACATGACAAATGTAATCGCGAAAATGGCTCGTTGAATCTACGGAGAAAATTGCAGTGAATGACCTGCAAGTAGGACGCCTTTGTAAAAACAAACACCTACACAAAAGAAGAAAACCATACACACAAGAATGATGCGGAGAATCACTCTTTGTATTAATGTGAAAGAGGTGGGGAAACTTTCGGATCAGAATTCAGTCAACTCGAAGAATAATATGCAGAGCTATCATATACCCTACCAAATTCCGGGAAAACATTTCTCAAACTCTGTATACAAATCGCTTCACATTCAAGATAAACGAACCATTAACCTTTTACCCATCGGTTAAGAGCAGCTGCCGTCCATCCAAATTACTCCCACTATCATATTTTCGGCGCCACACACCTCCATTTCGTGCGCCAATTAACCATCTATCTACACACGTATCTCCGTCACGTTAAGGCTGTATGACGTCATCGTAATAATGCGCTACGCCCCCATTCGGCACAGAGGTGTCAATGCGATAATCCCCAAATGATTGTTTTGATTTGGTCATGTGAGTACACACAAAGCATGCGCCGTTTTGTCATTAATAATGGAAAATCTGGTATCGAAATTCCAGACGGCTCAACGACCGGGTGATGGTGTATCCATGGGAGGGAGAGCGAGGTGGGAACAGACGACCCGAAATGTGACGCAATCGAGGTGCGTTTCTGCAACTCGCGGAATTATCATAATCCATTTGATTATACCAGTGGTTGACTCTTCCAGTCGCCACTGATAAAAAAAGAGGACCCGTACGGCTTTACCCCGCTTCATCTGAGAAAATTCTGTTCTCTTTAAAATGTCGAGATTAATTTAGGCGGAGATCTAAAGAATCATTGCTATCTCACTAGCTCAGTTGAGAAAGCAGCATCACAATAGGATAATATTAGTTCACTGACAGAACGGAAATTAAAAAGAAAAAAGCACTGGGCACACGAACGATGGTCTATCAGCCTCTTTTTTTCAGTTTATTTAAGCGCTCTGCGCAATGTTGGGTTTGCAATCTTTCAGGGGAAATTAAATACAGTACCACACCCCCGAAAAGAGATTCACTGAATCCCCAAAAATAGAAAGGGCCATCATCATTTTATCAAACCATCAATTGTCAATTACATGTATGACATGCCTCAGGAGTACTACGCATATCTGGAACAGGGAAACAAGGCCAACAAACAACGGAACGCGACAAATAAAGAATCGTGTGGGGGTTAAGAAAATTACATCTGGAATCTAACCAAAGGGTAAAAATACACATGAAGGCTTCTGATATTCTTGATTTTGTTATCGATATTCTAGTAGAGCAGCCAGCCTTCTCCATTTTTGCAGCGTAAATTTCACTTTTCAGTTGCAGATGTTCGCATGCCACAAACAGCATTTTCTTAGGGAACGATTGTAACAAAGGAGCAACGTTATAAATAGAAGCAAACCTTGCGCAAGCGTAATAATGAAAACATTTTGGCATTGTTTTTCCGAATAAGCGGGAAAATCTTACCCATAACCTCATGTTCGTCTCCACCAGGGACATGAAAGTTTTTACAAACAGAAATGCACTTTTCAGCTTCTTTGCTTCTTTTGAATTGAATCACTCGTTACTGAGATATCGTTTTTTTCATACACGCACATACCACCTTGTAGATATAATCAGGTGATAAAGGCAAAATGAAGTCAGGTGCTGATTCACGCATGAATCATTCTGGTCACAAGACGGAAGAAATAAAACTTAACTGCCAGCAGTCATGCCTTCACTTTATCCAGTGCGAGGATTCTGTAAATCCTCTCCTCATATTCAATGATAATTATGATTATTATCCTATAAGTCTGCAACATTGCTGTTCTCAAACCACCAGCACCTCTTAAAATCAGCATTCCTGAGCAGTGGTGTTGCTATCATCTCCTCCCGTTACAATTTTTCCCCTGTATGGTATCGGGGTTTTTTTCTGCGTTTCCGCAAAAACTCGTGACTATACAAAAACATCGTACTTAATTAAAAAGTTGTCTCCCACGGTTAGATGTTCGGCGTATTGACACCCAGTCATCAGCTCTTACGTGTTGTTTACGGATATAGCAATTATTGTATGCAAATGACGGTGTCCACACAATCTCTCCATGGAACATGCTCCCATGACAACGTGAGACAATTTCGACTAACATGTCTGTTGACTTGCATATTCCAATCAATCATCATCATACCTCGGGCCTTGGACCTATTCACAAGCTATTCCATCGACATTTTAATTTCCATCAAATGCATACCAATACTTGGAATGTGATGTTTGCATACAATGGTTGTTGCTTTGTCAGGTAAAACTCTGGTAATAACCTTTCATTTTTGTCGTTGCACTCTAAAAATGAAATGGTAAATCCAACATTTTAAATGTTGTCACTCCTCGAACCTCTTGCAAATATTAGATGAAACACTCAAAATGTTTAATTCACAATTACATTTTTAGCTAAAAATAATGAAATGGAAAAGCTCACATTTTGAGTGTTGAATTTAACATTTAAAATGGCTGGAGGAGTGTCACATTTAAAATGTTGATTTACCATATCATTTTTATATTGTAATATCGTTTGGTATGTTAACAAAATAATGTCGATTTGTCAGCCAGTCGGCTATTAGAAGAAGAGTTGTTCGTTGGACATGGAAGTACAATATGATGACTGCACATAATTATGTGAATATGCCAGCGAAACGTGTGTTTGGAGCAGGCAGGGAAGGGGGGAGGGGGAGTCGACCAGATAGCTTGATGAATTGGCTACGAATTTTAATGTCGACATCATTATCGTGTTCTTGGATGGATAGTACACCATTGGCGATTGGTTAGAGTTACAAAAGTTAAAACACACACACATACACACACACACATATATACAAGCACACACACAAAAACACATGTCTTCAGTACTGTGAACACTTTATTCGACCTCTATACAAGAATAGCACAACTGATGAGCAGATGGAATGCACACTCGAACACGCTCAGGATCGAACGAAACACTCAAGACATCAGAACACTGCAGTAGAATGAAGAGCAAATTTCTCCGATGATGTGAAAAACTTAAGTATAAAAAAAAATGCATTACGAAATACATAGCAAATCACGATGTTTTGATAATTTAGGCCTACATACATTGCGCACACACGTCGAGAAAAGGATTTTTAGTGATGGCAATAATTGTCCTTCACGCCTGCTCAACTAAACGAACACATCCGCTACTTAAGCCGCCAGATAGAGTAATTGCAGACGACGAACTAATTTGTATACTAAGTTCCATGGTGCAGGTTTCAGCCCGCCCCCACCCTTATCTCTCCCTTCCCGGACACCTCTTTATTCTATCTATCTATCTATCTATCTATCTATCTATCTATCTATCCATCTATCTATCTATCTATCTATCTACCTATTCATCTATCTATTTATCTATCTATTCATCTATCTTTTATCTACCTATCTATCTACATATCTCCATCTATCTATTCATCTATCTATCTATCTACCTATCTACCTACCTATCTACCTATCTGTCTACCTATCTATCTACTCGTATCTATCTATCTATCTATCTATCTATCTATCTATCTAATCTTCTTTCTCTTGAAAACTCATTTCTCTACCCCTTCTACTCTTTCCGTCATTAACAATTGCATCGTCTCCTTTTGCCCGTTTTCCGATGTCTATTTCATTTTGTATGTGTGTTTTGTGCAGGTGTAGACAAATTACTTTATGCAGTGTGTGTACTCGTCAATGTCGGGTATTCATACAATGGTGCATGTGTCTGACCATAATGTATGGCCCACTTTAATTATGTTTCATGACGTCAATAACACGGACTCCCAACTTTCATTTACGCTTTGCTACCACAGCCCCAAAGCGCCAATGTTGTTTTGTATATGCGCTCTTAAGGAATCCTTTTAAGGGCTCACCTGGCTTTTTGCTTTAGGCGGTTTTCACTTTCTCCATATCATACTTGTAACCAAATTACTATGAAATGTATGAAATTACAAGCAAGGAAATGCTACACTCTCTCAAGACTCAGTGATTTTACATCTTATCAACCATACCCTGGACATTACACAATCACGTACATCGGCATTGAGACCTGGATCTTATATTAATTGAGATTGTGACATTCCCATATAGACTTTGCGCGGCAGTCATGAGGTTATCCTGACGTAACGGGTTAATTGAGGATTGATGCAATAACGTGCGACAAGGGAAATGAAAGAAGGAAGAGAACTCAGTAGGATGTGGCAAAGAAAAGAAAAAGATGTGAGAAAGGATATGTGTGTGGTGGTGGGGGGGGGGGGGGGTGAAGATACGATGAGAGGGAAATGATTGGAACTCATCAATCCAGACACTCGTAACTGTTGGTGGAGGACGGCGCTGCGGGATGACAGATTAAAAGTAGCACCAGCCACGAGGGATGTATGGGGCCAGAACAAGAACAGATAAAATCTAAAGGCTGCAGGGAAGATGATAAAGCGAGCGTTTTGCCTCCGTGTGTGTGGTTCCGTGTGTGTGTGTGTGTGTGTGTGTGTGTGTGTTTCTTTGTGTATAAAAGTAGTGTGAGATGATGAGAATAATATATATATATATATATATTTATATATATATATATATATATATATATATATATACATATGTGTGTGTGTGGTTTTTTATGTATAAAAGTAGTGTGAGATGATGAGAATACTAATATAAAAAAATATATATATACATATGTGTGTGTGTGTGTGTGTGTGTGTGTGTGTGTGTGCCATGTGGTTTTCTTTCCGTGCGTAGGTAAAATACAGTGAGATGTGGAGTATGCAATATGTGTATGTGTGTCCATGCGTGTGCGTTTTCGTCTGTGTGAGGTCAACGAGCATGAAGGGGGTTCCGATCTGAAAATGCCAACTTAAAATCGGACAGATAGCATTAAGACGCCAAATGGTGACCTCCATTATGCCAATTAGTGGCGCTAAATTGAGAGATTATAAGCTGCCAGGAGGCGAAGAGAGATCACTAAGTTATATGTGCTGGCTAAAAGTCTTTTCTTATCTATAGCGCACGTTCCAGGAGAACCGAAACTTCTACCACGCCTTAGTGGGACGAAGAGTGACAAAGGTGTAGTTTGTAGCTAATACTATACTGTACAACAATGCCATACATACTAGGTGTTTCAAAAATCAAATGATACATTTAACAATACATCTTGAACATTTGAATTTGCACACACACAAATACACACACACACACTCACACACACACACACACATAAAATGTGAGGGTTCTGGAAGGAAATTATGTTCACAATACCATGCAAAGAACATTATACTTTGTGATTACACAGATATGGTGACGGATCTGCTTTAAACTTTTCTGAAACACTTCTAATACTCGAGCATCAATTCACAAAGAAGAAAATAAATAGAAGAATAATATATATATATATATATATATATATATATATATATATATATATACATGTATATATAATATTCATATATTGTTCACTCTTTGCCTTATGGTCTAAGTCTCGTTCTATAACTTGGTGGTTTCAATGTATTTTTTTTTCACATTGTCATCAGTATAAATATCATTCTTATATAGTTACTGTTAACACAGTTATTCTTCTTGAGCTTCGATCCACATATCACATTAGATAGTCTCTTATGAAAATATAGCAGGGCAGAAATATCTATCCAAATGTCTGACGACAGTTTAATGTTATAACGTTTTTGTGACTCATGGTGAGTGTGTCGTTTACCCTAATATCCTATAGTTTATTGGATAATCGTTTTCTTTTTGACTTCCCTCACATGAAAATCTGTCCGAGTAAATATTGGAAGTCACATTCAAGTTTCGCTTCTACAGGTGAAACGATGAAGAGACACTATATCAACCATTACTCATCGTTTTGTTCCGAGTAGTCATCCCGCTTCTTCATAAGTCAACCCATCAATTCATTCTACCTGTCTGAATTTTCTTTGTCACGATGGCCATGATGGCGAAGACGCAAGGGAGGAGGAAGATTGGTTTCTCTTATACAGAATTAAAATTATAAACTCGTGATGACAATAAGGAAATAGAAAGAAACTTTACTTTACAAATTTACTTTACAAATCTATTTATGTATGCATACAGACCACTCCCAGAGGCTGTAGACATGTAACAGAAACAAAGATGAGACCATTAAAGTTCGTGGCGAATAGAAAAAAAGGGGCAACTTACTCGAAACTCAGATATAAAAACATACGATATGATACAACTATCTTCACGGCATTATAAGAACGGTGTGTGTGTGTTTGTGTTTGTGTGTGTGTGTTTGTATGTTGGAAGATACTGGTACAATTACTTTACTATTTTCGTGTCCCCAGTTTTGGGCAATTTGCGAGAATATTAATGTGTGTTTAAAGAAAAAGAAGGATTTCGTTTTTGATGACATTCGAGTCATGATGTAAGATTCTGTATACGATTTGATATATCTGTGTACATTGCTTGTGTATAATGTTGTTTGTCTTTGTATAATGTTTTGGGTTCTGTTTTGTTTTGTTGTTGTTGTTTTTTTGTGAATGTGAATTATGTGGCACTGAAAGAAATTCGAATAAATCTCCCAGAAAAAAAAAATCTTCTATAGCTGAGGGATCTAAGTAAAAAAAAAAAAAAAGTCAAAGAGATATATAGACTGATCGATAGATAGATGGACAGAGAGAGAGAGAGAGGGAGGGAGAGGGAGGGAGAGGCACGCATGCCATGGCATATTATTGACAATGAAAGAGATTTCACCGATAGTAGAAAAAGAAGAAAAATGGATGGAAAGGAATGAACAAGAGATGGATAAAACTAATTTTGATGATACGTTAAATTACAATAATGAAGGGAGGGGGGAGAGAAAGGAGAGCCACTAAGAAAAATAGTGAGAGAGACAAAAAATAGAGGAAGGAAGAGAAAGATAGAGAAGACGTGAGAGAGAGAGAGAGAGAGAGAGAGAGAGAGAGAAACAAAAAAAAAAAGGCTCCGAGAGAAATTCGTCAGGGTGATTAGCAAAGACATTTTCCACTGACGAATTCATTAACCCTAATGGTTAATGGCAGAACAAAGGGGTGTTGAAACCAACCGCCAAAAATACAAAGTCACCGACGGTGTGTATTTTTTTTTCCTCCAGATAGTCTAAACAATGTGGAAGTACTAGTAGACATAATGACCTGACGCACATATGGATACAAATTCATACACACGCATCTACACACACAATGACTAAGCGTTGGCATTCTTTCTTTTTCTTTTTTCCTGACTTCGATCAGAATCGATCAGAGAAAGAAAAAAAAAACAATATTAGAGTACGTTGCGTTAACTCAGTACATCGTTCGCATTTCTGAATGCTAATACACACACATTATATGCAATCCACATCATAATTGATATTAAATTACTATCATGAATGAATAGATCCCCGGATAATCACAATTTATTATAACGTATCACTTGGATTGTTAAAACCATCTTTGGTGGACCCAGCATCATAAACTTTTTAAACCTTATTGTGAAATTCAAACCGGAGAAAAATCACCACAGAGGAACCAGTATGTGCAACTTTAAACAATAAAATAAAATGAAGAGTTTAGTGACAAAACGAGTTAACTCCATTCTTGTCAATTTCAGATATTTTAGATCAGACCTGCTAAAAAGAAAATAACAAAAATAATCATAAAATATGTTATATTTTTAACCATAACTTCACGAATATTCCTTGTTATGCAACAAGTGAAGTATCTTTAACTTGTTTTTGCAAAGATTTTATTTAGCTCTATCTGATGATGGACTTACTTTCAGAAGTGTTAAAAAATGGCGCTTAACCCGTCTTGCGCTCAAGCTCTTTATATACTTATTTCAACCAGCTCGTATTAGTCTACGCTGCTTTTGCGCATACTGCTTTCGACTCATTCAGTGGCATATAGTGTGGCATTAAACAGTTTCTTGTTGAGAAAAAGCAAAGCAAATTTGAAAATATAGTTTACGAAACCAACACACGATCATAGAACCTTTACTACTATCATGATTACAACTACAGGATTATAATGGGAAAATAATCAGGACAAGGCCTAATCAGGACAAGGCCACTTCCCCGGTGACCATCACTTTGTTTTTAACAAGGCAAAGATTGAATGCTCTAGAAAGATCATCAAAAAGGTCCAAGGCCAAACTGTGATATTTATTTTTCAGAGGCGTATTGAGGCCGTAATGAGAAGGGCGTCCATCTTGCTGGTCTTGTATTAATCCAATCTCTGCTATCCTACCATAAAGCAAAAACTAAAAACGCTGCATTCTCTCTTCAGATGTCCTTCCTTTTACTCTTTCCTCTCATATTGATAGCACATATACTTTGCCTTTTTTTTTTCATGCGTCGTATGACACAACTTGAATATTTTTTGTTCATGTGAACAGAGCTCTGATGTCTCATAGCGGTTGGAGAGAATGCTCAGAGAGATGTGATTAAAAATCTTGACAAAAATTCAAAGTATATGGAAAATGAGAATTTGATAAGACCGAGATATAAAAAAAAAAGTCTCTTTCTGTTCACTTGATTCATGGCAGCGACAGAACAAGCTGGCACAGAAAAAAGGATGAGTAATTGGAAATATAAGCAGTTCTGTAAGTGAGATAAGTATCACGTCGCTAAATTCTTTATCAGCAGCAAATAAAATCAGCAGCAGGATCAGATTTGTTACAAACCAGCCGGTTGGCATGGTGCCAAGACGAAAATGAAAGGAGATGAGAGAAAAAAAATGCAGTGTGGTTTAGATTACTTCACCCTGCACCCGCTTGGAAAATGACATAAGAGAAATGCAGAAGATTGGAAAATGTTGCGGCAAATATTTGCCTGGCTTTGACTGATGTGTCGGGCTGATTAACAATGACATTCTGGTTGCCATGGCTACGATCTGATTCAACGTGTTCGTTATTCCAAATACATATCACCTGCAGCTGTGTTCCTTCTAGGCTCACGCACAGACACTCACACACACACATACACACACACACGCACAAGCGCACACACACACACACACACACACACACACACACACACACAAGCACTGTTGTATGTTTGCTAGCCTTCCCATACGTAACACAGTCTGTCGTCTGCCGAGCTCTCAGTGTGTCGAAAGGCGGGCTTTCTTTCTACCTGAGATAAATCGACTTCGCACCTTTACGCACGTTTTTTTTAATAGAGGTCTACTGAGCAGAGTGGCTACTTTATTTGATTCGCCCGTGGCTGTATGTGTTACTGGAATTTCCCATGAGAGACAAAGTCTGGCTGTGCAAATGTCGAGTCTGTAATCCAGAGAGAAAGAAACGGGAGTTGCCAAGTCGGTCATCTAGCGAGAAGACAATTTCCATCATAGTCGTTTACGATTATGTCGTCATCGATTTGCAATTATGTGAAATAATCTCTTTTCCCGAATGACCAGATAAGACAAAAATGTTGTAGTATCGCACCAGAAAACATGCAAATTACATTGCTTGTTGTCACGAAAGACACATGACCCCCATATGACAACCATGTATAGCTCTACCTCATTTATAAACATAAATCGAAGATTATCTTGCTCAATGATCACAAAATGTCGACACCGCGAATTCACGAAATATTCTGAGAGCATTGTAGCTTAATTATGTGCTTAAACTGAAATGTATACGTGTTGTGAAGAGCAGGGTGCAATAATCTATACGAAACCAAATGACATTGTACGCTAAGTTAACTCAAGCCTAAAAGTCTGAACATTTTATAACAGTACAGAGATCTTTCTCCGTTTTGTTTTCTTTTAGATATCAAATAGTTGGTCCTACTGCATGAAGCTTGTCATGCTGGTGACGATGAAAACGACAGGGAATATCCATCACAGCATTGCAAAACTGAAAGTGTTAAAGGCAATAAACATTGGTTAAAGGAAAAGACACCATCATAACATTATTGATGTTAGCATTTGACTCTTACGCTGGTGATTCTCCCTTGGTTAATGGGTCATATAATCATATATGTATTGATCAAGCTTCGGGTACTGTCCTGCACGCCCCGCGTGTTCAGACTAGTCTCCATCAGGACTATAATATATGAGGGGAAATTCTTGTTTTCTTCTCCTCTCGGGAGACAAGTTTGAACGCGGCCCGAATTCACGAAGGTGGTACAAATGAAACCATGGTTTAAACCATGGACAAAAACCATGGAGCGCCAAGTGTCGCACGGAATATTTCGTTACGAAATCGGTCATTTCGTCGACAAAATGACCGTTTCGTTAACGAACCATCATTTCGTGGACGAAATGTTTATTTAGTTACAAAATGTTGTCATTTCGTTACAAAATAACCATTTCATCGACGAAAAAAATGACCAATTTCGTAACGAAATATTCCGTGCGACACTTGGCGCTCCATGGTTTTTGTCCATGGTTTAAGCCATGGTTTCATTTGTACCACCTTCGTGAATTCGGACCAAAGAGTCTTTCTCCCTCCCTCGTTCTCTGATATCCTCCCCCTCTCTCTCTCTCTCTCTCTCTCTCTCTCTCTCTCTCTCTCTCTCTCGATGTTTCTCTTAATTTCTCTTTCTCTGTGTTTCTCTGTCGCCTTGAGGATGACGATACGAAGGTGTTTCCCTACTACGTCATCAGCCATGTCGCACCTTGCCATCTCGGTATTCACCATCCTTTCTGCCCTGTTCCTAGATCAGTCTTTATTTTACATTGTCAACATCTTCAACAAATTTAGGAATAGATCTAAAGTGCTGTCATTATTCATCTTCTAAGGGGCATTCTCTTCACTCATTTTAGATTGATTACTCCCAACGTTACGATTCTTTTTACGATTCTTTTCTCTATAGATATGGTGCGTTGCACAGTAAACAGGGGGTTGTTCACGAAGAATTTAAGTCGAACTTAAAAGTTAAGACCGACTTGAATTATGGTATGTTATTGGTTTCTCTTTTCAGGTTTATGTAATGTTTTCAGAATCCACTTCAAATTGTTATCAAGATTAAGACAAAAATCCTTTGTCCCTTACTTTATTTTGTTGATTAATGCCTGTATGAAAGAGTCTCCACAATTTCCATTCTTACATGAAATTTAGAATATCATTGGAAACACATGGTGCAGCCTATATAGCCTAATTTCAAATTGATCTCAAAATTCAAGATCGACTTAAATTCTTGTGAAATACCCCCTCACATATTCGATCATAAAGTAAGGACGCAAATAGATCGTCTTCACAAAATGATCCCATAAACGATGTTTAGATGATTAAAGCGACATTCCAGACGATTTACGTGATTTTACACCACGTTTTACAGACAGTATATCAATAGGTCCATGTATAGATTTGTGAAATTTATTGCGGTCCTTGAGCAGAGAAACCTACTCTTAAAAAGAACAAAAAATACACTGAATAAGAATGATGACGCAGCAGGCTCACATCAATTATTCCAATAATGTAGCAATTTCATTGTATTATACAATACTACTTGCTGAACAACTTCACCTTTGTAGAATTTATGCACGCGTTCTTCTTTTGTTCTGCTTCCTCGAGTACCAAATAATGCATTCTCATGTGAAGCTGTTATGTCATCATCCTTGTTCATTGTCAATGATTGTGATATTTTTTAAATGAATTTTGAAAACATTCTTATTCCTTAACCCAATCATAATTAGTTCTGGAACTCTACCCAGTTTGACCGATCTATAGCTGTTTAAATGCAAAAGTCTGAAAATCATCTGGAAGTCTCCTGTTTAAGGGGTAGCACAACATTTGCTCCTGCGACGGTCTTATTTTCTTTAAGGACTTTATAGGGTTAGTGTTAGGGTTGTGATAGGAGTTTAGGTTTAGTTTGATGTGAGGATTAGGATTAGGGTAAGGATTATGTTTGTGGGTGGAATTAATATTGACTTAGCGTGCAGATATTTAATGGGAGCAATTGTCGCAGGAGCAAATGTCATGGAACCACTTTAAGGCCCACTTTCGCAAACGCATTTTTTAAAATCTATTTCACACTGTTAGAACACTGTGTCTACTTTCTCCTCAGCGAATAAGGCAATTCTGTCCTCCCCACGTATGCTGGATTTCGCGCTTGAATAATGTTTCATGGAGTAGTAATCTACACGCGATACCCATAAAAACGCACGTTCGCTATATTCAGCTCTAGCAGCTGCAACATCAAGTTTGATATGGAACGGAAGTCACATAATATTTGTGAGTGTAGTAGGGACTAACCAAACGAAAAAGAATCGACCTCTGCTATAGGGCGCATACTTTATCAGCAGTTTTTCCTATCCTTTTTTTTTCTCTCTCTCTCTCTCTGTTTTAAAGAATTTGGAGCATGTCGCCACGTAAAATTGTTTGCATGCATGCGACACGTTGGTGTGGTACGTTCTCAGCATCGAAACCCCATTAATCGATATTAAAGGTATAAAAAGACACAAAGCGAAGAGAGAGAGAGAGAGAAAAGGGGGAGGCAAATAACTGGAATGGCGCACACCTTTTCCACCTGACGACTCTCTTCACACGTATTGTCAACAACAATGGACAGGAACGCCACGAGGTATGCTAATTTCAAGTACCTGGCTGCTAGCAAGAACAGGTGCGCGTAGGAATGTGTAGGTAACTGCGTGCGTGTGTGAGTGTGAGTGTGTGTGTGTGTGCGTGTGTGTGTGTGTGTGTGTGTGGAGTTAGCTCATGTGCATAATTATGGTACAAATGACCCTTCTATTTTTTCTCAGTTGGTTAGATACTTAACCTGTTTTCAAAGCGACAGGATGGAATTTGTCAATCATGATCGAACAAAAATAGTAAACCAGGCGGCCAGAGTGGTCCGTCAATCAGCACTTGAGAAAGCATTCATTTCATTTCAATGTATAAACAATTCTTTCATTGGTATTGCACAATACCACTTTTGTTGTGAGTTTGATACGCTGGCAAGTACCATTTATACGGATTGTTTGAATAATATGCATCACATTGCAGACGCCTTTCTCATTAAATGTAGAAACCAACATGCCCTGTTGATATAGATAGTATTTTTCTGCTCATGCGCAAAGTGAAGCCCCGAACTAAATTATTCTCCTTCGTGAGACGAACGCGCAAATTAGGAAATTGTCAACGTGGTAACTTTGGCGGCCTATTTCACGAATTCATCTCAAAGAAAGATAACAAATCTTTATAACAGCAATAATAACCTCTGCAGGAACTAAAAGGCAATAGCATACGAGGCCATTTTACTTTGTTATGAGTTTATATCGAGGCGTGTATATTTCTGTCCGAAATTACACGACTGACGATTGCTTTTCTGCACCTAACACCAATCATGCTCGACATTAAAGAAGTCGATTGGATATACAATTAGCATTTTATCCGCTGGACATTTTTAGCAAATCTAAAACATTCCTTAGACGGTTTGCGAAAATAGGTAATATTACGATACAAACATTGACACATAGCAATTAGCAATATTGTCCCAACCTTTGCTTAAGAACGCAAGGTTAGATTTCTAATTTACACTGCTTCCTTGTTGTTTTTTACGTTTTTAGTCTTATTCATATAATGATATAAATAAATTAATGTCAGAACGAGCACAGAAAGCAACCACATACAATGATACAATAATAATGGGTACAACACAAATCAAATAAGAAATGACATTAATATTTCATCAACAGTAAAGAATTAAACAGATATGATTTTTATTTTATTGACCTGCTTGAAGAAGAGGAAGCCTGACGTAGGAGAAGGGGAAGATATAGCTTCGGAATCTGCGTGGTATACACAACAGTTCGATATCAATGTGATTTAGCTGTGATTATATATATCATATATATATATATATATATATACTCTGACATAAAGCAACAGTAGACTTCCATCTACATACAACTCAGCATGATCTGCTTGTAATAAGTGTTTGCTGCACCGAAAAGGTCTGTAGTGTAAAAGGGACAGCAATGAAAAAAACGCGGAAATAAATGTGACAGCTCCAATTTTATCTCGCATTTCGTACCCATATACATAATTCGTGTTTAAGCACTCGTAACCTAGGCAACGGTTTGATTTATTCCACGCAAACAATCTTCTGCAGCGTTGCCAGATTCTCGTTTGAAAAAAAAATGTTTATGAAACACCAGCTTACCTTTTCTGTCGCGTTTTCTGTTTTTCTTAGCCTCCGTCCCAGTCGCTAGAGCGAGTACGACGATAAAGGCCACCACAAGGACCCAGGAAATATTGCAGGCCTTCATATTTTACCGACGAGCCTGGAACAAGGTTCAGAGAGATATAAGAGTAAAATAATTTATACCCATCAATAGGGACAGTTATAACAATAATGCGAATCCTTGATTAAAAAAAAAAAATAGTGGGCAATGATTCAACTTTTTCAATCGTGGCCAGAACGATGCGAAATCGTATTTCTGGATTGTTTCAATATTACGGTGTACTGTATTTATATGATGTTTTATTGATACGTCTTACCACTTTATTTGTCCAATTTAAGTTGAGTAATAACTATTACGACTATTGCGTCTGGACATGATCAGGAAATCTATGAAAACAAGAGACCAGGGGAAACTTGTAAAACAGTGGAAATGCAAATTAGAAAATCTGTCACACACATACAAACTTACACATTGAATTACTCCCGAAACGACACTGGCCAACAGCGCCATAAAATCTCCGCAGTTTCTTCGAATTGCCAGTATCAGTCTTTTTTCATGTAGAAAATTTCCAAGTGCGGTAAATTGACACGTCGCCATGAGAACCAGAAGCACTATCAGGGTGTAATTTCATTCACCTTGACGATGAAAAGATAACAGGATTTGTGCTTTATCTTTCCTCGGAAGATATCTGATTTCTCTTGGTCGTTCGAAAAGGGACATTTTAGTTTGGTCTGTTGTTTTAATTTTCTTTATCGGAAACGGAAATGAAAAATTTACTGAAGATCTCAACTTTGAATTGTATTGTCTGCATCGGTTTACATGCCGCGCAATTCACAAATCGCATATTGGTCTCTTAATAAGAGATGAAGACGTATAGATAACAACAATTTGTCCCGTTTGGCAGTAAGTTTCCTCGGGGTAAGCTATACAGTAATAGAGTTATCGTAACGTTATCTACCCACACATTATTTTCAAGCAATCAGAAGCACATTAGAAAAGCAAAATTCTCGAAAATAGCGAAGACAAGCATTTTGAAGTAAATCCTCAGGGTGATTGGTAAGGTGATTATTTCATAATGACGGTATCTGTGACTATGTCATCGCCAATAAGTGCATAACTCCCGTCGAGAGAGCAGCGAACTTTAGATCTGCGACGCGGACGCTAAGACGACGCAGTCTCCCAGGTTGAATAATGGAAACAGCTGTCTCGCACATGTGCATAACACCATTTTGGGCCTAATTAGCGTCGTCTTTGCGTTCGCGTCGCAGATCTAAAGCTCGCTATTAGTGTCATTACGACGAAGGCGGCGACGATGATGATGATAATGATGAGATGATGCTGATGATGATGACGACGACGATAAATGATTGACAAGACCACGACGTCAGCTTTCATTAGGATACTTTGGAAACAAGTTTAACCCCAGTTCTTAATTATAGGCCCTACGTCCACTCCCATCACACAATTTTACACGGAAACGGTCTCCGCCTACACCTAACTCTTTCAGGACAGAAATAATACTGCTATAACCATTCCCGTTATTGTTATAGAGTACCGAAGTGATGATGTCACAGTCTTTTGTTATAATAGCTTGGGTTGGAATCAGGTGCGAGCATGGTTAGCAACAATATTATTAACATACATGTATATTCGGACCATCAAAAGTGAGGTTGTTCAGAACTACAGTTTCCAAGGCAATGCATGGCTATGACATTACAATTTGGGTACTGCTAATGTTACAACTGCAGCTAGCTCCGTCGGTACAACTGTTACTGTAAATGTGTCAACGCCTTTTCCAGCGTTCGACAAAAGTCATTATGGAAAAAAAAAACACATTATATCTGTAATGATGCTACCGTATCCTCACGCATCCATTCATTCATTTCACGTAATTTGGTCATTTAAAATAAAGGCAGCGCGTCTATCTAGGCTAAAGTTCCCTTTCATCGATCACAGCTACACGGACGTGAATCGCGAACTAAAGTTTGTAAGTACACGCACCTTCATACAAACACACACGAAACTTCACACCCACCAAGCGTCGTACACACGGACATGCATTGATTATAACTTATGAATGACACAAATGGAAAGGAAGAATATTTTCAAAAAGTTTCACATTGTATTTAGACTATGTAAACAAGAATGCAAGTCACGTTTATGAGAAGAAGATCAAACGCCCTATCTTGAGTAAGAAAAAAAAAATACATCAAGAAAATGAATGAAGTAGTAGGTTTGAAAGAGAAGAAAACCTCATCATGGAATACAATCGGATGCTTTTCCTTTACTCTCAGCTCAAAATACCGCAGCCAATTGACAAGAGTTCTAGCAAATTGACCATCGTGATTATGCAAACAGATTATTTCACACATTTCTATCCACTTCTGTGTATCCTCTGTCAGTTTCTCTACTTTTCTTTCTCTCCCTCGCCCCCCCTCTCTCTCTCTCTTTCTGACTCTCTCTCTCTTTCTGTCCGTGCCTATATTACTTACCGTCTCATCTTACGCTTGCTGTCGGAGCTACAGAGAGAGATATGGAATAACAAGTTAAGATCAATTGGGGGCTTGGAACAAATTTGAAATCCATGGCAACAATGAAAGGATAAAGTGCAAATTGATCTTAAACCCTGCTTTTGTGCGTCTGTCACGTCGTCATGGATTAGCGCTCGCAAACGAGAAAGGAGACGGCTAGGTTGCCACAGTTTCGTCCTTGCGAAACTTTGCTTAATCGTTCTTCACTGAAAATCAGACCCCATACCCCAGACATTTCACAAATTTACTTTCCGATGGTAACACTATTTAAGCAGCCTCCATAAATCTATCACATACTTATTTTTCGCTCTGTCATTTCCCCAATTCCAGGACATAATTGTTTCATATCTATGGAAGATGGTGTGTTAAGTTGTTAAAAGTGACGAACCTATGATATTACGTTCAATTATTCCGCACATCCACGTCGCTGTATAGTAGTCAAATCTAGCCCACCTATAACCTTATGTACATTCAACGTGATCATTTTACTCTTTAATATCTATGTGTATTCTTTCAACCTACATTATTATCATTATTATTATTGTTATTATTATTATTATTTTTATTATTATTATTATTATTATTATTATTCGCCGGAATTTGTTCGGCGCATAGTTTGCTCAACGAGGACTGTCCACACAACCAGTATAGGACAATGGCTGATAGGCCAGTAGTCTTGAATTCGTCTGAACATTGCCGAAAGAGCACGTACGTTGCCCTGGTTTTGAAGACACCAAATCATATCCGCATTTGTGTTGATAAACTGGAAAGAATATACTTCCGATTGTCTTCTGCGAAATGACCTTAAGAGCGAAAACATTAATATCTTGAGAGAGAAAATAACTGGTCAGTTTTGTTTCCGCGCGACTGCTTGAAAATATCTGTGTGTTTAAGGCTCGACAAAATATTTAGAAATTGTTTGTAGAGTATACATTGCAATTCTCAATTCTTGAGAGCTTTCTTTCTTTCCTCTTATGGACAACTTGTGCTGTTCGTTCGAAGAAACTTACAGTGCTATTGTATGAAATGTATCCCCACGTGTGCAGCACCGAGAATGAAAATTGTTAATGAAATGATTTGAAACAGCAAAATTCTGACGCAATCTGCTTGTGTGCTCTCCGACAGTCAATTACAAATCGCACGCGTTCTTCATACATTTTTTTGAAACTCAGTTTTGTTTTGTTTTTGTTTTGCCTCTTCAAGTGATGTATTTTCGCCTGTGTGTAATATTCTGCCCAATGTGCCCAAGGTCATGGATCTCAGGCTAAGACACTGATCAAAGATTTTTTAAATGTGACATTTCATAATCTCTGACCTCGATAAGTTTTAGCCGTTGACGCCATAGTCGCGTATACCATGAGCATTACAGAGACAGACGCGGCATAGAAGTCTGGTCCGCCCCCTTCGGTGATGTTTGCGCAATGTGACAGGGCAAATTTGTGATGTAAATAAAGCAAAACATTCGTTGACCTGATTAAAAGTCCGGAGAACTGTCAAGAATGATTCACATCGTAATTCATCTCGTCGCGACAAAATGTATATCACCCTGTTTTCCGGCGCAATATGTGCTCATAACAGTGTTTTGTTACGGATTGAGGAGTGCACCATAAAGACGATATTCTTATGGGTAATACAATTTGCAAGCGACATGACCATTGGTTGGTTTTCGTACGTTAAAATAATATCAACTAGTTTCTATGTAATAAAATATAATAATCTTTAAAAATGATTGATGAAGATAGCAGTCATGATTGATATTTTTGCTCATATTTCAAGTGCCTAGAGCAGTACTTCTCAATATTTTCTAACCCGCTCCTGATGTTTTTTCGAGGCCCAGTTAACTCAAAATCATTTTTTATTTCATTTTTGGCCGACATCGCGGCCTACCTGCGAGAACTTCGCTGCCCACCGGTTGAGAAGCGCTGACCTATAGAGGATTCCATGAAATTAGGTTGTTAGGTTTACTTATTCGGTCACCTTTAAGTTACTCTTCTATCGGCTTTATGGATAGAATATTTTCATGTGATATTGCTGACATAGAAAAGAAGATTAATAGGATTTATGTAAACCTAAACAACCACAAGGCAATAATAGTACCACCACCCAAAGTGAGGTTAAGAAAAGAAGATGGATGTGCGCGCGGGCGGGGGCGCAAGTATGTGTATGACTTTGTAAGTTTGTGTGTGTGTGTGTGGTGTATGTGTGTTTACTGTGTACTAGTATGTATAAATGACAGGCTATAGAGAAATTGATATCAGTCTTTAGAAATGGTTTTTGTATCAAGAGGCATGTTGCCATTAAATGTCCAAAATAATGATTGACAATGGTACAATGTACTTAAATTTTCATTTGTTTGTTTTTATTAAGGTGAATATGAAATATGAAATATAAGGAAATTATTAAGGTGAATATGAATATGAAATATAATGAAAATGAAATTAAATTAAATGAAAATACTTATGATTGATGATTATGAATAATGCTAATAGAAATCAAATAAGTAAGATTAAGGAAATGAATGTGTACATGTGAGTGCCAAGTATTTATATGTGTGTGCGTGATTGTGTGTATGTGTATGTATGTGTGTGTATGAGTGAATGTGGATGAGTAAGTATTGAAAGGGAGATAGGACCAATGGGAATAGCCATGCACTCCCCAACAAAATCAGAGAATCACAGCAAATAATTATGACTTTAATCGTTTTGTGTACATGATTTTTTGCTGCCGTGTTTCTATCATTCTCTTTCTTTACAAAGAATTGGGGGGGGGGGGGGGAGACGTTTGACAATTTGAGAGTGAAATAAGCACGAATGACTCTCGACGGTTAAGTTTTTGCTGTATTTGTAAGATAGATACTGAATGAGCAAAATGATATGTATGTATGTATGAGTGTAGGTCAAAAGAAAATACAGTTGACTCCCGTTATAACGAAGTCCTCGGGACCGGCAGCCTTCTTTCGTTGTATAGGAATTTCGTTTAATATAAACTAACAAAACACAACAAACAATAAAAGATATAGAGCGGATAATTCGGGCCTTAATCTCTACTTCGTTTTAACCGGATTTCATTATAACTGTGTTCGTTATAACGCGATTGCACTGTATGGGGTATAGCAAGGGTTATAATGGTATGTACATAGAAAAACAGAAAGGAGAAGAAAAAAAAACAGGAAAAAATGGCAATCCCACTATGCATTTTCTACAATGAGATCAACGCATTCGGGAGTGCGTCGATCTGTCATTATACTATTTACTCGAAAATTAAGTTGGGCTTTGAATACCGAACTGCACTCCGAATCTTCATCCCGTGACAGTCCGCCTGTATGCACGGAGCAACGGATATACCGTGCCAAAGGCAATGCGCCGGGTTTCCGAGCTGTTACCTGGAAAGAAATGTCGAAATGTAGGTTGACTGATTGCCTTTCTCTCGTTTCCTATTTGCGAGGTGACTGCAGAATATCAAGACGATGATCCGTTATGCAGAGACATATCTGATTTGTCTTCCTATGCAATTTTCCCTGCCCCTTTCTTTTTTTTTCTTCTTAACTTTATACTTATGATGATAATGCATTGTAGAATATCAGTCTTGTAAGGTGAATGCCAAAATGCATAAAAACACGTCTTTTATACGTAGAGCATGCGCGGTAAGTAATTCACTGAGAAAAGGACTGAATATTAGGGAAAAGCTTTTATTTCATTTTTGGGAGCACGATACTGATTGCTATATATCTATACAATCATTGCTCATAATTTGAGTCCCAGCTGTTTTTACAGGTATTCCTGTGTCATTGCGAATCATATCAGTAAAAGTCCCTCAAGAAGGCTGATCTTACCAGTGCCACGATTATAAAATTGGGGATAAAATTCCATCACTCTCAAAGAGAATTCGTGCACAATATCTTAAGTAAAACTAACTGTAATCGTGTCATTCGTAGCAAACGGCTTCCATTGCAGGTTAAAATGCAATAGCAGTCGCTCATTTTGGGCTCATATACAGGTTTTACGATCTTCAATAAGTCGGATGTTAAATATGAAACACCGAGCTGGCGTTTCATCTCCGGTGCTCATTTTTGTGGTTACATTAATACACACGGGTGTCACTTCAAAGTACAGGATTTTTTTTTAATAGGCCCAACAATATTCAACTCAATTCCAAGTTCAACTTCAACAAGACGAACAAGAACATCCGTATAAAGTACTCGATTCCCCCCCCCAAAAAAAAAAGTGAACACATTTACACTACAGTAACACGAGAGAGTGTGGTCTGCTATTCACACTGGATGGGTGACCATTGAAATTGATACCAGCAATGCCAAATCAACACCATGTAGTGTCATAATTGAATTAACACCAGCGCAGTGTAAAAAATACCGCCAGCTACAGCGTCACACCACGAAGTGCCAGGTGAACACTTTTCAACACCATCACTACATACTGTCGGTGTGGTCCTGTATTAGATTTGACACCGTGGTGTTACTAACGCCGATCTTTTTGCAGTGTTCAGACAATGTCGAAGTATTGTTATTCATATATCAATCCATCATCAACCATTAACTTATCTTCTGATTTAACGATCGTAAAGAGAGGGATTCCCTCTAACAAAAGACTCTTCTGGCGGTCTCCCTACCAGAACCAAACAAACTGTATTCACGTGTGTCATCAAACTGAAAGACGTTCTTGTTCAGGACCTCTGACGACCGAGTGAAGCTCCGACACATAAAAAAATATATATAATTTCGCCATTTTGTCCACAAGATCAACACAGCAAACAAGAACGATGGCTTTCCCTACTAAATATAGATTAAAAAAAAAGACATTTTTTAGATAATTCATCAAAGAAGAACAATGTCCTTGTTACCACGGCGAGGACGCACACAATGTCATGACCACCACGATCATCTTGACATTCGCTTCATCTTATGAACCGGGCAGTTTCATTAAGCACTTTCACCGAGATTGAACTCGACCGATCTTATGACATTATCTGTTGTTCTTGTTCATTTGCTCCACACACGACAGAGAGACGTGTTTCAACTCTGTATGAAGGCCCGCCCAGGAAATATCTTCCAGTGAATCTATACACAATATAATATCAGTTTTTCCAGCAGATCGAATCGTCTACATGCGGTAGGAAACAAAACCTGGATGTGGAAAAAACCCAAGTACAAATAAGTCATACGACTAGCAGAGATGCGATATTCAAACCTCGGCGTAAAACTCCATAGACGCGAAAGAAATTTGAGTTGGAAGAGATCACAAAGGACAGTCGACTCGATAAAAACCTAATTGATGTTTATGGTTACATGACATACTCACCTGCCCTGCGGAAAGCAAAGGATGGTCTAGTGTATCCTGTTTTGAGATGTCTGAGTGCTTTAACCCCTCAGAAAATGAATGCCTCACTCAGGAGCCAATTCTTTCCGACAAAAAAGGGGCTCACCGTCCATCAATATCGCAGGATTTGTTGTTCGAAGCCTCCTTTCTCTCTGCGGTCGCTAAACGAAAATGAGCACTGCACGGCATGGTCGCGCGCGCAGTGTTGCCCGTCTGTTTGTGGCCGCGGAACAAAATCCTGCCGAAATAGAGCGGTTCAGCGCTCGATCCGAGTAACCCCAAAATGGAGTTATGTGTCGGCGTCGAAGCGTGGGGCTAGAATAGCAATTTCATAAAGCTTTTGCTACATGAAAGCAGTGTTAGGACCAGGCGTATATTCTTTGAAAATAGACTTGCTTTTCGTCTTTGTCACGGACGTGGATGAATTCCTCGGCATTTTAAACATGTATCACAACATAATCGAATGCTACTAACACAACTTTATGAATCACTTCATGACCATTAACGGCGTGCAAGAAGGGTATATATCCGGGACAAGAGAATCTGGTTTATGTCAGTCCGGGACAGGTTGAAGACTGCAAACTTCGTGACGACGGACGGTCTTTGGTGGCACAGCCATCTTATTGTATCGATTGGAAAGTATCATCTAGCCCCAAAAGTGAGCGGCGGTGTAACAAATATCTCCCAGTTCGCATCTAGCGTTCGCCGCACAGGAGAACGCCCCGACCGACTTCGCTCACCAGCGCATCGCCTATGTCACTCGTGACATTACCATGTTACCGAAGGGGTTCCCGCTATAAGATTGGGCGTGTCAAGGACTGACTGTGCTATTGGCATTCAACACGGGCCGCCATACGTTGACATGCTCTGATGAGCGCATGACATTCAAACCCTTAAAGTAATGACTAAAGATGATGATGAATAGAAATGAAATGATTACTACCGACTTAATGTTATCTGGTTATAGAATATAACAGACGTAATAATACGGTTTTTCAGTTTAACAATGGGTCTAAATGGATACTGCAAAATCTTATCGCTTCTTTGTTGATATACAGATAAAAAGACGGCAATTATTGAATAGGGTGTATATGTAAGTATAGAATAATATAATGTAAATATGAAATCCTTATTTTTATCATTATCATTATCATTATTATCATCATCAGATCATTATTTCTATAACTACATACAATGGTATTATGTGGGCGTGTATATTAATAGAAAGAGAGTGATTTTATACATACTAATGTGTATTATGTGTGTGTCTTTTTATGGTCTGCGTGATTGCTTTATAATTGCATCGATGTCATATGACTAGAAATAGAGAGAGAAAAGGATTTAGAGAGAGGGATAGGGGTGGGCAGAAGTGATACAAGGCAAAGTCATCTTCGAAGTAAAGCAATCCCTTCTTAAACCTTCCCTCCCGGGGGAAATTAAAAGACGGAAAATGTGAAAATCGGCGGGGCATAAAACACCTCGACATCTGGAAAGCTTCTTTAGTCAAAACGCTAGCCTCGCCTCAAGTCGCACGCCATCCTCTTCTCCCGCAGTCTCCCAAGGAAAATGTTGTTGTTGTTGTTTTATAGAAAGAAAGAAGAAAGAGGAAAATGGGGCCCTATACAAAATAATTTGCCCCAGACAGCACTTAACATAAAACAGACAATATTAATAATCTTAGAAAAATATGAACATTATCAAATATATATGTGTATGTACCAAGTCTCCACGAGGGAGCTCATATCGTCTCCACGAGGGAGCTCATAATTATCGTCTCCACAAAGGAGCTCATTAAGTCTCCATGGGGGAGCTCATATTGACTCCACAAAGGAGCTAATTAGGTCTCCACGAGGGAGCTCAAATGATATTTATGAATACCTCAAATGTATACATCTTAAAGGGGCCCTGAAATCCAAATGCATGTTGATCTGTGTTGATTTATAATACCTTCAATATCACTTTTGCGGTGAAACGAATATCTAGAAACATTCCATATATTTTTAATGATTTTTTCTTTTATTTTTCTTCAGATTACTTGGGAACGCCCACAAAAAATCCTTCCAAACCAATCAATATTCATATTCTTGAGATGACATCATCTGTCAATCATTGCTAAAGTGCTGAAATGTTTAACAAAAGACATTGGAATGCACCTTCCCCTCGACTCAGCATAACTTCCATGTTCCCTCGCCATGTCTTTTGTTAGTCACATTAATATGACAGAAACATGCAAGTGATGTAAGCAAAAGTGATGTTGAAGGTATTATAAATCAACACAGATCAACTTGCATTTGGATTTCAGGGCCCCTTTAAGAACGCGTCGCCACAAAGACCCACACTACCTACTCTCAGTTACACTGCTTCGCGGTATACGAAATCTGTGAATGCTCGCATTCTAGTCCTTACGCTGGCAAAGTAATCTCACTGATGAGATACTCCAAATTCAAGACAGTTTTCAAGACCTTATAATCGTGTTAGAGTTTAATGGGTTAAACGGCCGGATGATGATGGAATGAAATGAAAAAAAAAATATCGATTTCATATTCTGTCAAGTACCAAACTGGCAAGTTTGAATTTTCGTATACCTTCGTTTTCAAGAAAACTGACAAGCATTCGAATAAATCACAACTTTTCTCGAAGAAAAGTCCCTTGGGACTGTAGATTTTATTGTATTGACGGAAAACGGATGGCAATCGATCAGTAAGACGACGTTTTACAAACATTGTAAAATTGCACATCATCACAACACATTTACAATTATCATAATATTCTTGATGTGATTTAGTACTGTTGTCGTACTCATCATTTTCTTCGTTGTCAACAAAAGCATCCATATATATCGTAAACTTTCCTCCTACATACAAGTAGAAGCATGATACAAAGGTAATAAAACAGTGAGAGAAACTGTGCCTTAAAGTAAAGTATGAAGTTTATTCAACGTTTTATATTATTTCCACGAACGATATAAAGTAAATTGATATGACGTATAATCCCACCCAGGATATAGCCTTAAATTCACGATTTTTTTCTTGGAAATCCCAAGCTTGAAATGCACAGTCCATAGATAAGTCTAGAGCTTAATTCAGAGCTTAAATGTAACAGTTCGATACAGATGTAAGAAGCAATAGATGAATGAGAGATAATAGTTTCATGAAACCTTTAGAATTACAGTTGACAGTAATATGCTTGATGGGAATAAAATAGATTATTCATTGTGACGCCAATGAATTAGGATAAATCATGAACCAATGTATGCGAACGTTTGGATGGAAAGTCAAAAATCACAGACTCACAACAGCCAAAAGTTAGAAATTCGAAATTTTCATAAGTCAGAATTTCAAAATGTCATTTCATTTTCAATTTTAAATTTCAACATTTCAAATTTCAAATCATCTCAATGTGTTACCGCACAATCACAAAGACTTGTAAAACGACTATTATGGTAGCATCAATGGCTGCATGTCAAAATAAAAACAAAAAACAAAAAACGAAGGCATTTAAAAAGAGGGGAAACGAAGGGAACAGGAACAACCAATCATCAGCCCTGCAGTAAGATGAAGTCAATCCCAAGACAACGAAATTGTGTTTAATCATAATCAGTTCATTTCTTTTTCTCACGTCTTATCAGATGATAACAAGTTTTCACGCAGTGTGGCAACCTTCTCACACAGATGTAGAAGTATTATAAGGAGTGTAAACAATACAGATGACGCGTTATCTTAAGCTTTTCTGTATCTTTCGAATAAGCATCTTTGTGGTTTGTGCCTGGAATTGTACTTAATTCTCGATCTCCTGTGATGATTAAAGAAATAATCATCATCTCATATAGGGGAAGGGGTGGATATCGTTAAACATCGATAGAATCGACTTGCGCGTAGCTAACTCCATGCAAAATTGAATAACAGTACGGCATTAATATTTGAAACATGTGCTCTGAGCATCAGATGAAGACTAAGTTTGCGGGCACGGCAATGAACAGGGGAGAAAGTGCCCTTATTGCTTGTCGCTGGTATTGTCAATTAGACAGCGCGTTAGCGGAAAAACCAGATGTTTCTTCGAGATATAACGCAAACTGCAACGCTATCTTCATCGTGCAAGCAACTTTGGGAGCACTCCCGTGCAGCCTATATAGTGTTTTTGAAGATTAGAGTGTGTGTGTTCTACATGATGCAACGCGGGCAGTGACCGCAGAATATTGAGGGGTGAAGAAAAAAAAAATCATCATCGATATGATCAGCTCTGCATGATGACATTTATTTATTATTATTATTTTTTTTTTTTACATCAGAGTGTAGCAACGTGGTACTTGTTGGAAAATTGGAAATTCGGTTTACGGTTCATGGATTGAATGCAGGTTAACTGTTCCACCTTAGTTTAAAGGGCTATGAATAATTACGGTTTGTTTGTTTTTTTCCTTGCTATATAGGTATACTTCATAAGCTAAAGTATTACTTGAATATTCCATGTGTTATGTAAAAGGGCTGTAAAACAATGCTACGCTTAAAATGTAGCCCTTCTGTATTCTCTATTGTACTGTATATTAAATGCACTTTTGTTATACAACATTGTAAACAGCATCTTTGTATACACTGCATATAAAACTAACAACAATGTGTGCATTTACGATAATAATGCAGAAACCTATAAATCAAATGTATATACTACATAATGTGGAAGCACATTGATTATGTGCTTTACAATGTAATTACAAGACATTAGTATGACCTTGTCACTATTCTTAATCGTTGTCGTTATTGCATTCTGGGCAATTCAACAAGAATACTGCATCTTGTGAATGACAGGCCTGTGATTTCCAATGATGATGTAAAAAACTAAAGTGATCATGACTATTACAATCGCTCTGAAATTGCGTGTTTGTGCTTTTTTCTTGCCTTTTTATTCTTTTTTCTATCTTTTTTTTTCTTACATGCCATTCCTTTTTTTCTCTTTTCTGTATGGTATACGAGTATTTTCATGAACTCTCTCAAGAAATCTACGTTTTTGGGTGACGGATATGATGAGAAAGCATGTTAATCTTCACAGATCTATTGCTTTCATGGGAAACTGCTGGTAATAAACAGGCTAATATACTGACAAGACAAAACTCCTGCACGGTTTTCAAAAATTACGAAAAATGTAGAAAAGCAAAAATGTCCAACATGCCAGGAACGTTACCTTCATTACATTTGTATTAAATATATATATATGTATATATATATATATATATATAATCATAATGATGTGTGTGTGTGTATATATATATATATATGCCTAAAATTAGATGTTCTGATTTATGTCATGCAGTTTGTGCAATACTTGTTCTCCTTGTAATCATTTTTTTTTTCGATGTCAAAATAGGATTGCACAGTAATACAGCACATTTCTTCAGGAAATGGGTCGAAATGACGTTTTTCTATCCATTTTTGTCATGTTTGTGGCTGCAAGGTCAACCGTCTTTTTTTTTCTTTTTTATATCATTCGCTTCAAGACGATTGTCTCCCCCCCCCCCCTCTCTCTCTCTCTCTCTCTCCCTGTCTCTTTCTCTCTTCGACACGATCTGACTTGGGAGATGGAAAGAAAATTAAACTTCCTCGTAATGTATAAGCCTATCTGCTTGCGCTATCTACGATATACATCTCACCAATGCACACTCTGCATGCTATACAACATCAGTTCAATACCGTCAGTGTCGTACGTAAAACTTCATCCTTCCAGCTTTGAAAATACCGTGTTTATTCCAAAATGAAGGCCCTAAGATTGATGATGGCATCACGAAGGACACCCTAGTTTGTAAGCTCGATTTTGTTCTTTGTTTGTGGCCCTTCATCTTATGCGCAGAAGATGATCAATCTTTGATTTAAAAGCGAAGACTTCTCGAATAAGAATGGGGCGTAATATTGGATGTTCCTGCAGTATTCGATTTGTTCCTCTCCATGTTGAACCTTGAGGACCAAAATTTCAACAATAATCGGTGGGTGATGTTGTCTTTGTAGAGATTCCCAATGCGACGCAAACTCGTTGTGAGCTGTGTAAGCAGCAAAACCGACAGATTCGTGTCGGTTAGGATAAACGCGGTAATAAATGGAGTTGGATCACCGCGAAACACAAACCCGACAGTACCCTGCTGTAGTGGCGTGGGGCACGATTAGGAGGGCGAACAGTGATGTTTAAAGGCGACTTTGTAGGTACAGAAAACGAGTGCTATTTCATTCAACGTGTAGGGTGCGTCTTAGTCAATACAGTGTATACATGCAGAGATGAATAGAAGTTTTATCAGTTTCTTTTCGTTTAGGCAGAAGAATGGAAATGCTTTCCCCCTGAAAGTAGTCAATTCGTGAGGTAATTTTATAATCATGTACACGGGGATGTCAAGCAGATCCTACATGGGAACATGAGTAAAAAGAAATGTAAAAAAAAAATGCAAATAACTGTGTGAAGCAAAACAAAGCGCTTAGAGCCCCGACCGCTAACAACAGACGACGATCCAATGCGACGGCCATGTCATTAATTAAAGTCTGAATATTGAGAGTTGTATTCAAAATTCAGCTGTACTTAAAATGTAGCTCTCTTTCACGCATGAATAGATATAAAACGCCACGCGGAGATTTACATTACGAAGTCATTACTGTCAGGTTTAAATGCGTTCAAAAAATGTGAGATAGCTGTCGCTGTCTACTGTTCATCTGTGCACGGGTTTAGAAGATATCAGTGAAATCGCCGTTACTACAAACACGTTTCAGAAACAAGATTACTAAACGAGTTCTCCACGTGCGGAGATTTACAAAATTTTCTCTAAAGTCTGAAGCTCCCCTTTGAAGCGAATCCGAAACTCAATAACGACATGGTGCGCTTGAGCGACCGCGATGATGAGTCCTGTTTCTACTAGTATTTCTCCGTCACTTTCACGATATATCTTCGTGGACTGGAAAACGAGATTGATTTCGGAGGTCGTTTCAGCGAAGGTACAACGACCGCGGGTATAGTTGAGTACTGATAGCGTGAAAAACAAAAACAAAAAGCTAATATCGCTGCGTTGAACCACGAGATATTCTGAGAATACGATGGGTTTTTAGTGGAAAAAGGGAGAGGTTCTCTATTTTCATATTGGGCAATTGTTTGTGAGTGTGTTTGGATATTCTTCTTCTTTTACGAGTTCACTGAGGCAGTACAAACGCTTATATTGTAAGCTAACATGAGATAAACGGTTTTAAGTCCCCTCAGAGAAGAAGGTGTTGAAGATAAAGTGTCTTGCCGAAGGGCAAAACTGCTGCAACCAGCGTAGACTTGAACCAGGACCCTCAGCATTGAGAGTCAGTGGTCTTTTTCCACTGGACCACTATACGCCTTCTATACCATCATTGTTATCAAAACAGCCTTTTTCTCTTTTGTCAGCATTATACAACGGACAGTGGATTCCCCAATGTACCAGCAAGGAATGCAAAATAATAGAACGTCATTCTGAACAAAAATCATTGAGAAACTAAAACAACAAAAACAAAAGGAAACTACAGCAAACAATTAAAAGAAGAGAGCCATGTATGACCGCCTGAGCGTATGCGTGTGTTAAGATCTAACATGGCGCCCTTTGACAATAGGGGCATTGATTAGTAGTCTTTGATATTGTATACATGTAATATACATTTTCGATGGACCCAATATATTTGACTCTCAGGCTGTTCATCTGTGCTTTGGATACACCTCGATTTCAAACACGCTATACATCAGAGAACGAATGAATTGTAATCAAATTCTCGCCGAAAATGCTCTTCGCTTTCATAAACTCTATAATGTTACTCCCACCTCCCTCCCCCATCTCTCTCTCTCTATTCTATTTCTATCTTTCCGACTACATGCCCCACATCACTGGCAAGTAATGTCGCCCGGAACTCAATACCAGTCAGATGATTTTCCGCTATCCCCTCAGCGCTCCGATGACATCTCGTTATTCGTTGAAAACAATGCATTCTGTGCATGAGTTGATCTCTTTAACCTTTCCAGAGAGCGGAGGGAAAAAGGAACTTACCAGGAAATAAGAGGAGACTTCATGAATTGAAAGAAAGGAAATGCAAATTGTGCCCGTCCTTATGTCAAGTGCGGAAATTATTTCGTATACAATGCCCTCGAGACAAAGACGGGCATGCGATTTCATAGACAATTGTTCGGTCACAATTACGGTTCAAATTTTAATATAGGGTTTTTTTTCTTTCTTTTTCAAAAATCATATAAGCATTTCCCGCTTGCCTTGCGTGGTATAATTAAATCACCTGGGCCCTATTTTATGAAGAGTTATAATTGATTATATAGTTGATTTCGATTGTAAGTCTATGGCAGGATGTGTGGTAAGGAAATTTATAATCGACTATATTTTTTGATAAAATAGGGCCCTGGTCTTAACTTTTATTCGTTTTCCGTTTCTCTTTCACAAACACTGAACGTCAGATTACTCGGGGCTTACAGCCGAACAAGCTTGCTTTCATGTAGGTCCCGTCATATTTCTCTTTGTACAACCCAAACCGAGATTTCGACCAATTATCATTATAACTACTGACATGATCAATGATAGGTCTATGCTACTGAATATACCATGTATGTACATTGTATGTTGTTTTGTACATTTTGTACATTATTGACAAGGTACAAGAACTTGCGCTATTTACTTTTGATGTGATATTGATATATACGAGAAGTATGATATAAAATTGAATTGAATTGAATTGAAAAAAAAATGTGTTATCTTTAAAATCGAATAAGATATGATAAGGAACAGTGAGATGGTCACACTAAAATCTGTAATTATGATGATGGTGATGACGATTTTTAATGATAAGAATGAAAAAGAATGGCGTAGTTGGCAGGAGTGAGTTATAATGATAATAAAGACGATGATGATAATGATAATAGTGCATGATAATGATGATGGTGATGATGATGTTAATAATGAAAAGAATGGTAAATTAGTCGGGAGTGAGATATGGCTCTAGGGCAATTACCCCCTAGGCAATATTTACCCCGGTCCCTTCCCCTGGCCCTAATTCTAATCCTAATCCTAATCCTAACCCTGACCCAAACTCCTAACCCTAAACCTACCCTAACCCTATAATCTTTACTCTAACCTTATCACTAACCAGTATTTAGCCGGGGGGTAATTGCCCTCTTGGGATAATTGCCCGGATACAGTCTTTCTCATCACATCTGTCACCCAACAACGTAGATTTCTTGAGAGAGTTCATGAAAATACTCGTATACCTAATCCTAACCCTAACCTAAACTCCTAACCCTAAACCTAACCCTAATCTTTACTCTAACCTTACCACCTAACCAGTATTTAGCCGGGGGTAATTGCCCTCGGGGGGTAATTGCCCTGATACATGTGATATAATGATTACTGATACTAATAATGACAGTGATAGTAATAATGACGATAATGATATTGAATGAGTAAAGAGACTGATCAAAGCGGCATATTCCAGTAAAGCTCAGGGCGCTGTGCTGTCGTTATTGTGTTTGATATCCGGTGCTGAGGATGAATCGTGAGCCATCAGGACAATAAGCTACAGTGGGCTAGTGAATGGTTCGCTTCCACTTAACTTCCAATAAATAAACAAACTAATGATCAAAATATTTCAAGTAATATGAAATTAGACAATGAGAAAGATGTTAATGATGATCATCACAGCTATGATAATAGTAGTAGTAGTAGTAGTAGTAGTAATGATAACAATAACAATAATGATTATAATAGTACATATTAATGATAATCTTTATCATGATATTATCATTATTGTTATAATCATTAGTAGTAGTACATCTATTGCTATTATTATTCATAATTAACGATAGTAATAATAAAAAATGGTAGCAATACTGCAAAATAAATGTCATTAATGATAATGGTATAATGACAACAACAATAAAGATAAAAAGAATGAAAATGATGACTTTCAGATAACAGATATTCAGATTTAGAGAGAATGTGGAAAACAAATGTATAGGCATTATAATCGCTGCATTACAGGTAGCAAAATATAGGAGATTCACAATCACGTGGAAGATATGAATGCCAGTCGTATAATTTTCAGCAACCACCCAAACCCTTTCTCTATTCTACCATGGACCCTGGGGCCCATGTTTCTAACAATAGATTCTTCAACCATGCCGGTTTTTTCTCATCCTAATATTTCACTCACTCACTCTCCCCTCTCTGCCTTGCTAAAATCGAGCGCGCTTTCTTCTCCCAGGCAATTCACCTATGTATGGTCTTGATCCCCCATGTCGCTTGAAAAGCATTATGCTCTGCGGACGCCATCAGTCAAGTTGCTTTTAAGGAGATCTATGTTTTTTCGAGTAAATACCATGAGGGAATTATGCCTCTCCCATTACTTTGTCGAAGAAACCTATAAAAATTCGAACTTTTAGGCGCAGATGAAAAAAAAAAAAAAACAATAACACGCCCAAAATATGCCTAGCGCGGGCACCAACAACGTGGTTTCGCACAAGCCCTCGCACTGAATTGGAAACTGGCGATCACTCGCCTTTATTTCAGATCGTTATCCGCCGTTGCTATCTCCGGCCGTTCCCCAGGCGTGCCCGGATCTCGACTGATGGATGTCTGAATATTTCGGCAGTATCACGTATCAGTGGTCCTCCTCTTGCCACACAATGTCACTTGCACTGTTAGACTTCTCCCCCCCCCCCCTCTCTCTCTCTCTCTCTCTCTCTCTCTGGTGTTTGTGTGTGTGTGTGTGTGTGTGTGTGTGTGTGTGTGTGTCCGTGTGTGTGTCCACGCAAAGTTCTAATCCAGTTAAAGGGGACCTCCGGAAGATTTTCAGACTTTTACATTTGGACAACTATAAATGAGTTATACTGAGTACAGAGTTTTAAAATTTGTAGTGACTGGGATGAGGAATAATAATGTTTTCAAAATTTATGACAAATTGCAGTGAACAAGATGATGACATGGCAGACTCACCATAAGAATACGTGAGTTGGGGCTCAACGAAGCAGAACAAAAGAAGGCATGAATAGACTCTACACAGGTGAACTTGTTAAGCAAGCGGTATTGCAATGGAATTACACTGCTACATTTCTAAAATATGTGAGGCTCCTATGTCATCAACACTGTTCAGTGTAATTTATTTAAGATTTTCAAATTATTGGTTTCTCTGCTCAAGGGCCACCATAAATTCCACAAGTCTATACATACAGCTGTTGATATATTATGTACTACATGATGTGCAATTATGAAAATCGTCTGGAATGCCCCTTTATAAGTGTCGATGCGTTGATGAAATGACGTGTATGTGCAAAAGTATGCGTTATGTGGCTGTATTTGTGCTGGTATTTTTGTTGTACAGTATAGAGGCATTTATTACCTGCATGGCACCAATATGTGAATGCTCTTATTTATCAGGATGATAAATTCCTTTCCGGAAAAATGGGACTCCTTTTTCGCCATATTTTGTCATCGTTATTTCTGTTAAAGGTACTAGCCCACATTTGCAAACCCACGAAAATCAAAACTGCATAAAACAGGTCCAATAGTACAAGTTATAACAGTAACATACCTCACCTGTTGCTCTTTGTCTATACCATTCGATAAAAGAGAGAAAATCATCGTTTTAAAATCAATTTTCAAACCGGGTCAACCCGACCCAAAATCGAATTACGAGCGCGGGCTAGCTACGTACATTAACTTACACATGTATCGCATGCATGTAGTACGCGCGTAGACCGGAGCTAGCGAGCGTTTTTATACGCATGCATACGGTGCATTGTCATTTATTTTTATGAAAGTAATGGACTAATTGGAACGAAATTTTGCACAGGTGTTACTGCAAACATACCCAAACTCCATGCTAACTATGAGACCAATTGCTGCAGGTTTACAAATGTGGGCTAATACCTTTAAAAATGCGGGAAAGTTTCATTCCCATCAGTATAGTACCATGAGGTTGTAGCAAAAATATCGCAGTGGACACTTCATTTAAAAAGAAGAAGGGAAAAAATCTCATTACTTTACATGCCGGTTACATACCAACAGTCATTCATTCCATAATGAAGAGGTGTCGTAATCTCCAATTCATAATCTTTGGCTATTCCTTGAGAAGTGTTACTAAATTTCATTAACTTAGATCAAACGAAATCCTCACATCAAACTAAACCTATCACCAAACTCAACCCGTATACCCAATGTCGTTGGAGAAAATAAGATTGGAGAAATTGTCGCAGGAGCAAATGTCGTTTCACCAATCAAACACCGGCAAAAAAAAAAAAAAAAAAAAAAAAAAAAAAATATATATATATATATATAGAGAGAGAGAGAGAGAGAGAGAGAGAGAGAGAGAGAGAGAGAGAAGAGAGAGAGCCTTACGATTGCAGTAACAAGTTCGGAAAATATCTGCCAGGGACTATAGATAATCATCATCCAGTTTTACAGACTTAACGATATTGGACGCGACCTATAGGTAAATTTAGTGAATTCTTACATGCATGAAAATGCTGGAAAATGAATATTTCATGGTCAGACTCTGCTGTAAGTAGGGAATGCTTGATGCAGATGCTGCAAACGAATATTGAGCGTTGGATTGTAAGTTTCTCAAGAAAATATTTCGTATTGATTTCCTTTCAAATATGCCATTGTATTGAAGTTCCACGGAATAAGCAATATGGCGAATCAATAGTGAGAAATTCGCATTGAAAAAAAAGAGGACGGAAAGAAGAAAGATTTCAAATTCAAAATGACAGGTTTTGTTGATGAAGGCAGAATCACCATTATAAGTCCGAAGAAGACAGCTGGCTTTAGATGAAATCAAGAACGAGGAAGCGGAGGAAATAATAACCGCAGGAGCGCAAAATGTAATTATTGCCGACAGTTTTTGTCCTCTGCGTTTTCATCCGCGGTGCTCGCCAGATGGTGCTTGCGTTAGGGCAATAACTACGTATCTCGTCGGACTTAATAAGATGTGTATATCTGAGAGTGACAGTCGTAATGTTTCCGGAGGAGTGCCAAATAGGAATGGGATAAAGAGAGGCTTAATACCCTTCAGGAGAATCCATTATGATATGAGCTTATTTCCATCGATTTTAACGCGACATCTTCAACTCAAACCATTTTATACACTACGAGAAGACGTCGGGCTTCAAATTCTTCGTCAGCCCAATTTTCGGATAAGTGGAAAAGTAGCAGAGTAGTGGACAGCGTATTTTATGTACACGTTTTATGGTCACTCTTATTCAAAGGTAATACAACGATAAATACAGGAGAGTGGAATGACTATAAATGACGGGCAGTTGTTGTTATATAGGCATTACAAGTTGACTTCCTCTTTTCACACGTGCATCTTCTGTGTATCTGTGCGTGTGTCTTGGTGTGTATATATATATATATATATACATATATATATATATATATATATATATATATATATATATATATATATATATATATATTATATACATATGTGTGTGTATGTGTGTGTGTGTGTGTGTGTGTGTGTGTGTGTGTGTATAAAGACATGTTTATCCTATTCGTAAGAAATACAGTAATCACCCTATAGTATGAAGATGCATATACCGGAAGTGTGCAAACAATCACTGAGGCCTGACACCTGACGGCGCCGCGGCCGATGTATGCTACCATGATTTAAACTACTGGTATGTATGAAACTATGAATGATGATTATAGTCAAGAGGTGTGAAAACCTGAGTTTGTTTGTGTGTGTGTGTGTGCGTGTCTGTGTGTAGATAAAACATTAGTCACCCTTTTCATAGGAAATATAAACACGTATGAAGATGCGTATACCAAATGTATACCGGGAGCATGCTTACAATCACTGGGGTCTGATTTCTTGATGGCGCCGCGGCTGACCTATACGCTGCCATATTATATAACCACTGATGAATGATCACGAGGTATGAAATCATGTTGTGTGTGTGTGTTATTGAGTGTGTGTGTGTGTGCGTGTGTCTTTGTGTTTTGTGTGTTTTTGTGTATAGATAAAACATGTCATCCTATTCATAGGAGATACATGTATAAAGACAGAGACTAGAATACCGGGAGTATGATACAATCACTGGCGCCTGATGATGATGGCGCCGCGGTTGACCTACGCTTCCATAACTACTGACTATGTATGAATGATATAATCAAGAGGTGTGAAATCATGTGTGTGTGTGTGTGTGTGTGTGTGTGTGTGTGTGTGTGTGTGTGTGTGTGTGTATAACACATCACCCTACTCATAGGAGACATAAACACATGTGGAGATGCGTATACCAGGAGTGTGCTATACAATCACTGGGACCGGATTTGCTGATGGCGCCGCGGTCGATGCGCGCTGCCATAAACAATATAACCACTGACTATTAAAGTATGAATGATAATCAAAAGGTGTGAACCAGTGACGCTGCGTCGCGTCGGGTCAATGCGCTCCAAAGTCATAGGGTATATGATTCCTCATAGTCTTCATTCATAAACTCTTATTTTAACGACACTGTAAAAACAACGCAATTTACTTTCGTTATTCATGAAACTATTTCACGAAGCACGCCGCCGATTGTCACCAGTTTCTGCGTGTTGCGTGTCAAAATAGACCGTAAACTGAAACTCGCAAGCTGAAGCAACACTGGCGTATAATAGTGGGGTCTCGTGGAAAATCTGTAAAAGTTAAGTATGAATTTAGACTACTTGACTCGAGGGTTGTGTATTCATAGCTCGCAGTCAGATAAACAGGCTTAGATTTCCCACAAACACATACCCACATATACGCCCCACACCAACACTTTTTTTTTTTTACACAAACACATACGATACACGCACACTATATACACACATACACATAATGCACTTGCGCAGGCACACATTTTCATTCACCAAAACAGAAGAAATACAAACAAGAAGTAATTCTAGACATCACAAAAGAGAAACATAATAATGACGTCAGCCATTTTATCAGCCTGAATATGTTATGACTAACAGTATCCGTCAAGAGTGCATGGATATGGCTGAGAGTGGTGTCAGTAGAAGGAATGCATTCTCTTAGTAACCGAACAGACGCAATAACTAGGCATGGTTATACATAGAACCAAAAGTCATATATTGATTTTCTCTGCATCAATCCCCTCCCCCCTTCTCCCTCTCTCTCTCTCTCTCTCTCTCTCTTTCTCTCTTTCAGTTGTTCTCAAACAGAGATTTGTTGAACCAAGACTTCAATGAAAATACTGCGTCACTCGGACCTGGCCTATACTTGCAAGTAAATCAATTGAGACAGTCTCCCGTCTTGAAAATGGAATACATACAAACTTTTCCACATCTATTAAACCATGAGAAGTAACTCGATCTAATCACAACTTTTAGATATTCTATCTGGCTTTTTTAACGCATGGGTTTTATTTACATGGCTTTGTATTCTCTGCTGCGTTTTCGGCTAGAATGAGTCACATTGCAATTCTTAATTAATTTTCCTGTGTAAAGCTACAAAACGTACAGGTGACGTATGTCTTTATCATTGTGAAGTAAAATCTAGACGCGTTTTCTGTGTCCAGTTCGGAAGAGGGAAAAATTCTTAGCACAAATCCCAATTATATAAATTGACAAGAACCCTACACATATAGACGCGAACAAATTAGTTCGGAACAGAACAGAGTGCAAATCATTATTCTTTTTTTAATCTGAAACTTGGCTTCAGAATCAACATGTCTTGGTTAGTCCCCCCCCCCCCCCCTTTTTTTTTTAAAGTCATCCTCCATGGCTGGATCACCGTAGCTCGGTGTTTTGAAATACACTAGACACAGAATTGGATTTTAGCAATTTAACGCTATTTACCTTTTGTTGAAAACCTTATACGCACTGAACGAGAAATCCTATTATACGCAATCTAATAAGTGTATAGCGGGGTATATTATTCCACATCTTACGCGGAGGGATACCATAAAATCGAGCACTCCATAACTCACAAAGGAAGGCGAATCAATCAGCTTCCAGGATACGTGAAGCGACTACCAACTCCAATTCCAGGAGATAAGGGGAGAAAAAGAGTCATCATATAAACGTTATAGACCTCATGAAATCGTCAGAGAATGTGGGCTAGCGGGTCAAGATGAAACGGAGTAGATTTTCCTCTCTGTGCTCCAGAGTTCAATAACGTGATCAGAAAGAATACTGATGTTTGCCAACCATCACGTCAAAGGGAAATGTACAACAGCAGTAAAACCGTGTATAAATATATCATGTAAATGTTATACTGCAGTAACTGCATTTTGGTTGAAATGAAATGAATGACATGGAAAAGAAAATAAATAAATGAAAGTAAAAGTGGCGCAACTGCCCACATAAGTATCACCGCCGTCAGTGTATAATAGTGAACTGTTAAAGGTGACATAATAACTGATCAATACCTGGAGCATGAAAAAAAATATGACATTCTCTGTCTTTTTTCACAGGATAACACTTTTTTCTTTTCCTTGCGGAGACTTTGCACGGTATTACCCCTATTGTGTTAACCTGGAAAAGAGTTTACGATTTCCAACGCAGAATATAGGAATATGGATCACCGAAGCGGCCGGGTTTCTCGTACAGGTCACGTGGGAGGTATCAAAATTCAAGTTTTGATCACAAACTTGGGGATACGGCTTTACTATGAAAGCTATTTTGTAGGTTTCTATGACAACTGTGAATGCATAAATGATGTTCCGTCTGTCCACACTGTCTTTTGCTTTCCAGTCGCTAAATCGCACGGTTCTCCGCATGCTGAATTCTAATTTGCCAAACGTGCATATGGCACATGCACAGAATAAGGCTAGAAATTACCATATTAAAAAGACAGTAGCCAAACCGAATTGGTCTAATTTTTATACAGCCATACAGATATTTAGAAAGAGCGAGTTGGCGGAAATTGATAACAGTCAATTTGTACAGTGAAAATCAAAAACTTTTAAGAAAAATTTAAAGAAAAAAATAGGAAAGACAGCGCAGCAAGAGAAATGATAGTAGAAGTGGTAAACATGAAAACAAAAGATGAATAGTAGAGAATAGGTGCTTTTATAAGAAATATGAATATCACATTGTTGAACCTACTGCGATACACTAGAGCTTGTCTTGTTTACATATATACCGTATCGCAAGCAGGGTAACTGTTTTTGCTCCCTGTTTTTTTTTTTCTTTTTTATCAATCCAGAATAAGAATGACATTTCGTGCTGCAGCATTTTCGTGCAATACATTACCATCTCCAGAAGAAGAAAATTCTCCAGCCCAGCTTAACAACGCCTTTTCTTCTTACGTACCCCTCCCTCCTCCCCCCTACTCCCTTTGAGACACCCAAAATGCGTTTACGTCGTACTTCAAAAAGTACATCAGTGACTGATATTTTAACCTCGATGACTGATCAGCTTGCCTTCGGGGCCCTTGCCCCGGCAAACAGAGAAGAGAGGATAGTCTCTAATTCCTTTCTTTGTCCTGCCTTTTCTTATCTCGCCTGCACTTTCGTCGACCTTACTACCGTTTCATCTCCTGCTCCAAAGTAATTGATGTCTGTACCACTTATCTGCCCATTTTGTCAAAGTCCGACAGTCTTATGTTCTTCTTTCTATCTTTCTCTCGCACTTTCTTTAACAATCCGACTTCCTGTGTCTCTCCCTCTCTTTCTCTCTCACACACACTTTCTCTTTTTCTCAGAATTTCTAATAATTCTTCTTTCCGTCCGTCTATTTTCGTCGGTATTTCTCTTTCTCGCTTAAATTGTTCTTATCAAAATCTTTCCTTGTCACGCACCTCTCACTATATACATCCATGATGTATCATTGATACCAAAGCTTTCTCCGCCCTTGGTGCATTAAGATGAGTTCTCGCTTCCATAGTTCTTTAATCTCCTTCCATTTAATTCCCTTCTCCTCCTCACTCACTCTCTCCCTCTTTCTATCAATCAGACGATTCATTTCATTTCATTTGTTTAATTCCACATCCAAACAATACAAGATTATTGCAAGTAGCATCATCTATTCGTACAGGAAAGGTGAAATGTCATGAAGCAAGAACATAATACAAACAATAATTATAACGAAAGTATGATACAATTACAGCTGCACCTACAAGCACATCTAATATTGAATTGATACGCGCAATTTACATAATTTGATCTTCATGAAATCACTTTGAGTTGAAATAGCACTAACTAATAAGAAATGTATCATAGAGGAAACTTGCTACAATTAGTAAGTTCCCTCTCTCATACTCAGTTTGTCCTTGTATTCATCTCTCCTTCTTCTCAACAATAATATACCGAAAAGTCTCAGCATGAATTCTCATGCCACGTCATAAAATACCTATTTATCCTGCGTAGGTGGTTCTTGGATTATTTTTCTAAGCATATTGTAATCCTGGTCTATATGGTTTCTAACCGAACAGCCAAAGCCCGTATGTATGTTCCGAATCAGACGACAACGCATTCTTCCAATGACGCAACGAGTCTTCCAATGACAAACTGTTGCCATGACAACATTCCTCTTTGTAGATGTAGCATTAGACACTCATTATCATTCTTCATCCACTTATTTTCATTCATCCTTAAAAGTCACATCATCCCCCAAAATACGACGACTAATATACATAGAGTAATATACATTTTAATTGGAATAGTTTGATATCTAACGAAGATGATTTTACTTACCATCCGGTTTGTATTAAAGACCTCTTTCTCTCTCTCTCTCTCTGTCACTCTACCTATCTACTGTAACTGTCTATCTATCTATCTATCTATCTATCTACCATGTATCTATCTATCTATCTATCTATCTACCATGTATCTATCTATCTATCTATCTATCTATCTACCGTGTATCTATCTATCTATCTATCTATCTATCTACCTATCTACCATGTATCTATCTATCTATCTATCTACCGTGTATCTATCTATCTATCTATCTATCTATCTATCTATCTATCTCTCTACCATGTATCTATCTATCTATATTATCTATCTCTCTACCAGTATCTATCTACCTATCTATCTATCTATCTATCTATCTATCTATTACGTATGTATACCTATATTTACATACTATGTGTCTATTACGTATGTATATCTCATATCTATTTACTAACTCATCATTTCTTTCTCTTTTATCTCTTTTTACTCTCTTTATGCTTATCTATATACTTCGCTTGTTCTCTCTCTTTCTATTATCCCTCTTTTTTCTCTTGATGATTGTTTTTATGTCTCTCTCATTCTTTTTTCAATCTCACTTGATATAATCATCATCCATTAATAAGTTTGTGTCTCTTTTGTTATACTTGTTATATATACTGTTCGTTCATCACTTCATTTGTCTTTCCATCGACCCCCTCCCAAGTTTCTCTTTATCCCCTAATGCTTCCCTTTTTCTTATGTCAACACTATCAACTAAAGCTTTCTGAGGCTTCCCGCGTGGATATTTTTCATCCGACAAATTCTTCGTGGTATGATGTCATAATAAATATTCTGTTCGTGGTTGTCAGTGTCAGTAGTGATCTTTGATCATAAAAAGAACACCACATGCCGTCGACGAGATGTTTACATAATGTCTGTTGCATCCCTTTGACAACCAGGACACCTTTTTTTTTTTCTTTTCTTACATACAGAATACATGCATAATAACATGACATTGCGATACAGCGTAACGTTGCATTGAATATAGCCGCATCGTGATACTTCACTTTGTGCCTGTGTGTACTTATCATCATGATCATGTAGGCTGTTTTGTGACTCTGAACTGTAAATAGCCCATACTAGTATCGTATCAATATCAGCACTATTTTTGCTATGCAATGTAAACAGGGAAGACCAACTAGCTAGTTTTCTTTCTTTTTCTCTTCTCCTTTTATCACTCTTTCTATCACAAATCTTACTTTTCTACATCCTTTCTGTTTTTTTTTTCTTGCTATTTCTTTGTGGCTAATGCATTTTCGTGTTAGATTCATCTTCATTATTTTAATGTCTTCATAATTCATCCAGGTAAACATCACTACTTTCCGCTCTTCTTTTTCGATCTCCTTTCTACACTTTCTTCTCTCTCTCTCTCTCTCTGTATATATATATATATATATATATATATATATATATATATATGTATGTATGTATGTGTGTGTGTGTGTCTCTCTCTATTCCTCTCTCACATATGTCTCTCCGCTATGTAAATTCAGACAAGCTTATGTGGTTACATAGTTTGATTTGCCAAAGTTACTGTATACAAATCTGCGGCATACCAACAGATGAACTCAGAACCCACCCTTGATATGATTATCCTTCATGCATTATTCTTATCTTCCTTCCTGAATCTTATCATGCAGGGTTTTCCGACGCAAATTCCTTTCAGCGTTTGGTAAAAAGAGACATCCATCAAAATAGATCCAAAATTTTTTCAATCATATCCTTTACTTTTGTTGACTCCACAGCGCTTTATCAATAAACATAAATCTGCTGACATCATATAAATCTGTTTCTTTCTTTTTTTTCGATTTTTTTTTTTTGCTTCCAAAGTAATTTGCGATCTTACAGGAAAAATCATATACTTGTATGATGTCCACACAGTAGTTATAGATAACACTCTTGTCTCTCCTAGTACCCTCTGCTTTATATGTTTACGTCTACATTAATATATATATATATATATATATATATATATATATATATATATATATATAATCATCTATGTTCAGCGTATGTATCTATACATACAAGCTGTCTGCATCTTTGCCGACCGAGCTGTCCTCTGCCAAGGGTGTTGGGAACTACATGTTGATAAATATTTCCGCGTACAGAGTACCCAGTTATTTGTTTATACATCTGTAGTTGATCCTTTTTTTTTTTTCGAGATTTTCGCCATTTAAAGGAATGTGGAGAAGAGAGCAAGTTCTTTCGAACCTTTGTAGTTGTATGTATGTACATTTATGTACAATCTATTTTGTTAGGTTGGTATGTTTACAATGTATGTAGAATATACGTTAGAGTGTTTTTACAATGTGTATGCTTGGGAGGGAATAGATGCTCCCTCCACTTCTATCTATTTCATCACAATAGTCGTACACTCAAAATGTAAGTGAGTTTGCCCTTTTCCCCTCTTTCTGTAGCCTTTAAACAAGGCGACTCGCTCTGCGTGCCCCCGTATTGACCGATTCGGGTTCGTTGAGGGCAGCAGACATTTTACGGCACAGGGCGCAGCCATAGTGGGTGTATCAGCCGACCCCCCCTGCTCTCCCCCACCCTGGGGCAACATGTTCATCACGCACTTGTAACAAAGGTTCGCGCACTAGCAAGCATTCGCGCACTCAGTACGAGACGCCTATTGGCTAAAGCAGTTTTTCATTCTGCGCGCGTGCTAATGTAGGGAGAGGGGTGGGGGAGTGCGGAGGGGGGGTTGGCTGATACACCCACTATGGCTGCGCCCATGCCAAAAATACACATAGCGCGTCATAGAATCGGTCAATAGCGCGTTTACCCCACAAACCTGTTGGCCGGCGAGTGGAGCGAGCCGCCTTTAGCCACTCGTTCAGGGATGTGTACTTTTGTCGTTGTTGTTGCTTTATATTCTTTGACAAATTTGCGTACAAATTTGACGCAGAAAATACACACGGCACCAAGGCAAGCCGCGCGCGCTTGCTAACAAATTTGTACGCAAATTTGTCAAAGAATATAAATTTGTTAGCAAGCGCGCGCGGCTTGCCTTGGTGCCGTGTGTATTTTCTGCGTACACATCCCTGAACGAGTGGATAAAGGCGGCTCGCTCCACTCGCCGGCCAACAGGTTTGTGGGGTAAACGCGCTACACGGGGGCACGCAGAGCGAGTCGCCTTGTTTAAAGGCTACTCTTTCTGTGGCGAATCGAAATCATCTCTTATTTTTGTTGTAAAATACCGCGTATCTTCCGGTTTTTCATTTCCCCTCTCCCCTTGATGGAGGACTGAAGGTCCAACGTACCTCTACTTTGCTGCCTTTTTTCTCTTTTTTTTTTCTTTTCTCGCTAAATTATTTTTCTTGTTTGTGTTATTTGTATACCATAATTAGAAATGATTTATGTTTGTATGCCAATAGTTGAAATCAATAAAACAAATAAAGAAAAAAAAGTAAAACAAAAAGGGAAAAAAAGTATGTATCTATACATGATATACATTATAACAATACGTATGACGAGTAACGAGGAATAGTAAAGTCATTTTCATAAAAGTTACTTTGAAACACTGCCATGACTGCATAGAACATGTAGAATCTTGATCGATTTTAAACGTGTGCTTAGTTTTTAGTTATAAGCTTTAATTAGTTTTGAGCCATGTTTAAAAGGTGAACCTCTTTATGCAGCTTCGCCGATGTCCCACTTTTATTATTCGTTATAAAAGATCATTGTTTATCTGTTGTGTTATGGCGTTCAGAAATTCAGTCTTGAATCTTAAATGGTTGGAGAATACGATTCTCATCGTGAGCTGTATGCGTATGACCCCAGTGAACTGTGAACTAAACACAGTGAAGAGAAGAAACGATCAGAATATGATCATCACGTATTGGCAACTCCCCATTCTATAACGTTGCACACTAATTCATTTCTCAATAAAAAACGAAAATAAAATCCCTCTCAGAGTTTGAGGAGATGGTATACCTGTGAAGTAATGGACTCGCCCAAGCACTCATCCCCCATTTTGTCCCAATCTTCGCCATTTCACTTCCTCGACACACTGTCAAGCTCTAGCTCTCTCACTGTATTCTTAACTCTTTCTCCGTCAAGGATTCGGGCCTGTGTATTCAACGTTACTTTTCCTGTTCCAATCGGCACACTAGAACACAAAGGGTTAAATGAATCAATTCTGTGTAACCCAATTCCACCGTCAGTTGTAGATGGCCTCGAATTGGACCAAACATGGCCAATCAATTTACAACAAAGGCGGTATCGCCACATGCGCATAAAAAAACGCTCTTTTTGCCCTTCGCGGCACGTCGAAAATGTGCGAGCTCTTACTCGAGTTACATGAACGTTTTCAAACATCAAGTAAATAGACACACTTGCGCATTTGCGACGTTGATGCCAAAGTTGTATTGCTTCGATCTCACTATTTTTTTTTTCATAGGAAGTATTCAATCGGGAGATATTAGAACGGTGGTCTGGATGTTATCATTATTCTATCAAATAAACAGTAACACAGATGAATATAAACTGGACATCAACGTAATACTATGTGCACCGAAATGAAAAGACAAGACACCACTGTATAGGAAGGCGAGCTGTTATTAGTCACCAGTCAAGCGTTTGTGTCTGTCACGTTACTTATTTCATGTCATGGGCCTTTCCAATGGAGACTGCGACAGAGAGAAAGAAAGAAAGACAGACAGACAGACAGAAAGACAAAAAGAAAGAAAGAAAGAAAGAAAGAAAGAAAGAAAGAAAGAAAGGAAGGAAGAAGGGAAGAACGAACCAGAAACGTATGTTGTCCTTGATTCTAGTATCGCGCGGCAGATGATTTAAAGTCGGTGTTTAAATTGAACCAAGGGTTAGGAAGATAATGTCTTGATTTCAGTATTCCTTAAAGGTCATCGCGAGCTTCCTACCAAAGGGGCGCCTTATCATTGCTATTTTACACACAAAAAAAAAAAACACGCGCACGCGCACACACACACAACACACACACACAAATGGCATATGTCATCAATGTTTTATTATTGCTTGGGACAAATTCAAATAGCAGTCCAAATAGATTCTGCAGGACAAAGGCAAAATTAATAACACTCCCGCTGGTAGCAAGTCGTTGGCCATAATACGCTCCATCAATCAACCCTATACTTATCAAGGAGGGGTTGGGGGAGGTCTTGAATAATCAAGAGATGGTGATCTTCGACTCACTGGAGCTAGAGCTCTGCATAATTTCAAAATACATGTAAGCAGCTTGTTCAGTCGTGAATGCTTTAAATGATTGGATAAGAATTATCTCATCTAACTAGTGATTCGATGGTATTGTGTAAAAGACGGCCGGAGTTAACAGTGAAAAAAAAAAAGAAAGGGGGGAGGATTGCCAGAATAGATAAAGAGAGATGAAAATTAAAGGCATATAGACATGATACCTCTCCCGCCCCCGAACCACCCCCCCCCCCTTTCCCCCAAGAAGAATATGAGGCAAAGGGGGATGGTGACGAATCCTCCCCTACTCCCCTTTACAAAACAGAGGGAGACCTTTAACGTCGCCTGCCTCCGTCACGCATGCTACCCTTTCGTAGCCAAACCTCGCCTTGCCCGCCGAGTTGAACCCGCCACAGACAAATTGAAAACAAGATTTAATTAAGGACGCCACGCGCGGCAAAACTTTTGACTTCTACCTCGACCCGCGCGGGAAACCTGCTTCACTGAAGTGCACAACTTACATCAAAACAGCATCCACGTCTTGTGTGTAGCTTTCATTCTTATAACACACATGATATGCTTGGCTTTTGTTTTGAGTACATGTATAGGAGGAAATGATAATCCATGCATGTGTAAATATTGCTGGTGTGCGTGAGGGATGTCTGTGATGAGAAAATGGCGCTGGGATGACTGAAGTGGCATGGTGCATGGCGCTTTGATCGTATGTTTATTGTGCCACACTACAGTAAGATTGTCATTATATGGTTCTGAGCATAGATGTTTGAACAAACATTATTGTCATACAAGGACCTTCATTAGTAAACTGCTGTGGTCATGATGTCTAAGTACTACGGTGGCATACAGCTTATCCAACCGGCCAGTCGACTGGACTATGGATGAAAAGCAATAAAAAAAAAAAAAACCCACCAAGCAATAACAACAACTACAAGGGAGGGTTTTTTAAATACTACCATACCTCTGCCAAACTACCAATGTACTACCATACATTTCTGATGCATCACCGACTCGGTGTATATTATTAACCTCTTTTTCCTATCACATTCTTTTTAAACAATAATCCTTACTGAAATATTGCAAAAGTTGTAGGATGTTGTGGCCCAAAGCTGTAGATTTGGATAATTCTCTGTCATTTTCAGTCTCATTCATTCAGCACCTGTCCCATCACAGCGAAATTAAACAAAATCAAACACCAATATGCGAAGTGAAGAAGTACCATTATTGCTGTGTCTATTTTTTCCCCCAGAAAAAGTAACTTGGGCTTGACAAAGAACGAAACTATCGATTTTGTTCTTTCTCCCTCACCCTTCACACGCATCTAACACGCACTCAAAGAATACATGCATATACACACACATATGCATATTTATACAGAAATATGATATTAGAAGACGTAAAAAGAACGCATTTGTGACTTCTTTCCGACATAATGCTCAAATGCGAACGTATAGGCCTACTCTGTAAAGAAGAAGAAGAAGATGAGGAGAGGAGCAGGAGGAGCAGGAAGAATAATATATGAAGAAGAAAAAGAAGCCAACCACATTGATAACTGTGCTTTTTTTTCTTCCAAGAAAGCATTTATTAGAAAACAAAAATAACGACTAAAATAACCTGAAACTTTCTTGTTCCACCTAGGGGTCTCTCCACCTGCGCAAACTGTTACGTTACACACCCTCATATAGAAATGATTATGATTTCAATGAAACAAAAGCTGCAACAATGTCCACTACTACTCATCTGCCAAATTTATCCATACTCCCTGCTTTTGAGTATACAAGACTGGACATCAACGCGCAGGTGGCTGTCTTCATGTCGACAGTCGAATCGAGCAGCGGACGAAAAAGGGCGATCTCTGCATGCTTTGGGACCAGTTTCACTCATCAAACAGACAAAATAAAGACAACGACAATGATAACACCAACAACAGCAACAGAAATGTAGCGATATACCTCCCACAACGATCGAACGGGACGCGGCGGCCGATGCCTGGAAAGTATAGACGGTAACGATTATCGAGATCTCCAAATGAGAAGCGGCGTTGTTGTTTCTTTGTTTAAGAGGAGAACAAGAGAAAAGGAGAGGCGGAGGGCGCGAAACGCAGGAAGAGATTCTAACGTCGGAAGGAGAAGATGGTGGATTGGATTTCATTGCCCTCGTTCCTGTTTCTCCTTTTTATTTCCTTTGTCTTAACCTCGTTTACGATGAAAGTTGTCATACCGTTCTCTTTGGGCGGTCACGTGATACCGATATGGTGTCTCTTTTTTCCCCGCTTTTTTCGTCTGGTGTACGTGCATGACCGGCTTGAAACAGAGACCACAACAGCGACTGACATCGATGTATATGTATTTAATGACGTAGTAATTATGCAATAATTATAGACATAAAAAGTGTGTGTATGTGTGTATGTGTGTGTGTGTGCATGTGTGTGTTGGTGTCTATATACTGTTTATGTGTAAGTGTGTATACACTGTGTAGGTATATAGAATAAGTTGCACACAGAAATCATAGCTTACACCAACATGCACATGTATGTAATATAAAATATGATTACTTTATCTAAACTTACTCAGATTATGACAAACACAAAGTTCCTGGAGTGTTAATAGCATAAAGTACTTCAGCAGAGTTTGCACTGAATACCGGGTAATACTATGAGAACACGGTGAAGATTCATCCAACTATTTTTTCCCCTAGCCACCCTTCTTTAGTCTTTTTATAGTTGTTATGAAGGCATACAATCTAAATAAGATGTGACATCATTCCTTTCAAACAAGGCGTAATTAGAACCTTAGGCGAATAATGTCTCCTCATAGAAACCTCGGGTCTGTGTAGGATTAATGCCAGAAACAGAGAGAGGGGAGATATACGAAGGAAATGAGTTCGGAAGAGAATAGCTCGCAGGTGTGAACCGATCGAAAGCAGACGACAGGTATATCTGTCGAAATTACCTTGGAGAGGCTGCTACTTATCTTTTCGATATTGATCTGTTTCACCAATATCCATCGGGATAAACGTCAAAGGCAACCGCCCGCTTCAAACATCACCAGTAAAAACATCTTCGAGGGAAGTAATGAAGAAAAATCGCTCCTCCACTATGTTGTTGTACTACTGTCATATTTGATTTTTTTCTTGGTTTCGAAAATACGGAAAATCAACTCAAGTAACAGCTGAAGTTTTTCTAATTTCGCATCTGTTTGTGCTTCGGTGTGCGGTTTCTGACGGACGAATTATGTTTTCACTGCCAGTTACAGATGAATATGTAGTAGATATCTAAGATTTTACTCCTTTCAATGTAAACTTCAAACTCTCTCGGGGAAAGAAAAAGTTTTGTACTAGAAATTCTAAAGGAGCTGTATTAATAAGGGAGTTCATGGTTAGCGCATGTCTCATTTTACCCCTACACCACAGACTTTCAAATAACATGGAAAGGACCTGTGACAGAGCATTTTTTGTTGAAGCATGCCACCTTTGTAATCAATGTTAATGAAATGCGTGTGCATTATTTGAACATTATTGATGAATCACTTTCACCTGTGTGTTCTAACAAGGTGAAACACACAACTTAACATTCCAAATCCTCATTTGCCTGAGGATTCTTTTCGTTTGAAAGTCAACGGCAAGTACACAAACATTCTCATTTGACCTTTATTTTGCACATGCGCAAATCGCAACCGTGAACTCCCTTATTGATAACCATCGAACTGTCGTTTGTTTAGCATATAAAAAAAAACACCTATATGTATATAATTATATTTGTTTCGAGAAATAACCACGCAAACTCCGCTGCACGTATTTTTCTATCAATTTCAGTGCAGAATTAAAGCAACACATCAAACATCACCCTGACGTTATGTCCGCTAGAATAAAAGACAAGTCCGGTTGGATTCTGCAAATGAAGCCACATCCTCCTCTACTATCGGCTTGCAAACAGGATGTTATAATCTAGATATCCTCTTTAAAACAATCGCAAACAAGGGGGGAATTTCAACAACTCTTATAGTATGTCTTCAAAAGCTATGATATATCGTCGAACTAATTCGACAAAGCGTGATCAATGTCAGTCAGACGCAGAAAGAGGCGATTGAAATAATTCTCGCAGAACTGTGTATAAAAAATCAGACATTGCTCAAAATAATTATTGATGTAATACTGTTGAATGACAGTATGTATGTAAAGATAATTATGTACACATTATGTATACACAGAGTACATTTGCATAGTTATGTTTACGTAACCTATTTTTGAATAGAACTGTAAACAGAATGATGGCAAGATTCAAAAGAATTAATCAATATTGATATAAGAAGCCTTGTTCAGGCATTCACCCTGTTCACTTCTACATTGTCGACTGGCGATCGTGGATTACAAAAAGAGAAGAAAGAAATGAAACAACTGGCTACTAGAAAATCACGTTGTTTCTACCGGGTGCCTTTTTTTTTAATAACTGCGATGTGATACAGTTTCATATACATGCATAGTCGTTTCATTTAGGCTGAATCGAGGACACGTTTTCCTATGTGGCCTTTTCTGAAATCGATATGTTCGCTTGCACAGACTTCAGACATTCTGTCGGAATTATGGCACATTGTCATGCTTTCTATCTCTTCCTCTCTCTCTCTTTCTTTCTTTCTCTCTCTCTCTCTGTCTGTCTGTCCCTCCTGTTAGTTATTATATATATATATATATATATGTATCAGTAATTTTTCAATGATAGCGGTCACCGGCTTGATATTGTTATTGTCACAAAATTTAGTCCATTATGAAATCCCACCATAAAAGCTAACATTTTCACGGAAGATTATTAGGGCAGCAAAAAAAAAAAAATAAGTAAAAAAAAAAAAAAAAAAAATATATATATATATATATATATAGAGAGAGAGAGAGAGAGAGAGAAATAATCGCATATGGTAATGTTCTTCATGACTCACAAACACACAGGAGCACACACACACACACACGCACACACGAGGAGACTGCAAAATACAAGCTTAGCATTTTAACATGTCTCCTCCATTTCCTGCAACTTTAGTTTCAATTCAATTTTCATTTGCTTTTGTAATGCGGAGTATTGTTAACTTCACGTATTTTTCTTTGTTATTACATTGTATCAATATTGTGTTATTTTGTGTATGAAAATGTTTTGCATTGTCGGAAATGAAATAAACGAAATGAATGAACACACACACACAGAAGCAAACAGTAAAGAGTACACATCCATGTCAACATACATACTGAAAAAAAAAGAACACCTGACCGTGTGTCTTATAAAAACGTGTTCTTTCATACCTTAAATATTATGCATGTATACCTGTAGCTACAGGGTAAAGGATAAGTTTGAACAAGGGACGGCATGGGAAAATGTGCATAAGAAGTGCTCATGATACCATGGATAATGTGTATGCATTATGCATGAATATACATGCTTCCGAAAACAAAACAACATTCATCTTTCGATTTTCCCTCTCTGTATAGTGAATGAAATACGGCGAGATGCATTTTAATCAATGCCCGCGGTTACCCATTATTGTCTCTCTATATTAAAGGGGACCTCCTGATGATTTTCAGACTTTTACATTTGAACAACTATAAATCAGCTAAACTGAGTACAGAGTTTCAGAATTTATAGTGATTGGGATGAGGAATGAGAATGTTTTCAAAATTTGTAACAAATTGCAATGAACAAGGATGATGACATGGCAGCCTCACCATAAGAATGTATGAGTTGGGGCTCACGGAAGCAGAACAAAAGAAGAAGGCATGCATAGATTCTTCACAGGTGAACTTGTTGACCAAGTGGTATTGTAATGGAATTGCACTGCTACATTTCTGAAATATATGAGGCTCTGATGTCATCAACACTGTTCAGTGTAATTTGTTTAAGATTTTCAATTTATTGGTTTCTCTGATCAAGGACCACAACAAATTCCACGAATCTATACATGGAGCTGTTGATTTATGTACTACATGATGTGAAATTATGAAAATCGTCCGGAATGTCCCTTTAACTCCTTCTACCTCCGTGTGTCTCGCGCTTCTAAAACATTTGATTTATATGAATATGCATGTTTGTAGGTGCCCATTGCACGTATCGCTAGCCCTCGGTCTATATTGAGTTTTGTTTTGTTTTGCTAGTTTTAGTTTAGCTTTGCTTTATTTTGTTTTGGCAATTGCAAAGTTTCTTTCACACAAACTTTTCTTCGCTAGTGTTTCTTAATTTCTTCACATATATCTAAGCACTTTCCTTATACGACAAAAAGATTAGGAATCCAAACATTCGAAGTTGTCCAGCTTGTTTATAAATCTTTAAGTCTAGAGCTTTTTGCGAGTATGTCTTTTCGTGTCCATTAAAGGAGTTTTGAAGGGATTAGACAGCACTCGGTGATTCAGTTATGTTGGTTTGGATCACATCTGGCACGACAACAGTTGTCGATGTGAAACCTGGATTCCCGGTTGTTGTTTTTAATTCACCTATTCCTTTTGCAGTACCCTTTTAGACACATTACTTTTACCTTATCCTTTTCAATTCAATAAAAATATAATGTCTACTCTGAATGCAGGATTATCACACGACATGTTAAACATTGTTATGTGTGGGTATCAAACTTGACGTTGCATGAAATGTTCATGTTCATTTTCATTTGTTTTCATCGTCCTTTTTCGATGAGAATGCCGACGTAATTTTTTCATTTTGAAATCATTATCTAGAGTTGTTTTCCCCCACATCTTTACGATTTTTTTTTTCTACTTTTGTCTACATTTTTATGTTTCTTCCCGATTTACCTTCTAGATATCTCCCTCTCTATTTTTCATACATGCCTATAGCTCGATAACAAGTGTAAAGTGACATGCATGCTTTACTGAGAAACTTTTTGATGTAATGGCATTCTTTCCATCTGATGTCTTTGAATTGACTTTCACTAAAAGCCATGCAGACGATATGTTTTTTTTTCACTTCCATATAGGCGCCACGCCACCAAACTGCTCTCCGTTCTCTCCGTGGCGCACTCTCAACAAAAAAAAAAAAAAAAAAAAAAAAAAACCAAGGTAACGGGAGGGTGCGTTCACTCTCCGCCCATCTCCCCGATCGATAGACGCCTATCTGGAGTTCCTATTGACACAGTCACGGCCAAGCGAGTAATAACATTGCAGTGCACGTCAGAACACAATTAACGTCTCTCTGATTGAGAGATATATTGAGAAAGGGGACTGAAAGAGAAAAAAGGAAAGAATGAAAGAAAGAATGAATGAAAGAAAGAAAGAACGAAAGAAATAGAGGGAGAGGGGAGGACGGGACAGAATCAAATAATGATTGATAGCCAGGGTAAGAGAATGTCGCGTTTAGCTTTCTCCTTAGAATTTCATACTTGAATAAATTGCATCAACCGATGCGCTGGATGGTTTCTCTTTTCTCAAGCGAAATGTCAACTGATTTATAATTTCTAAGAATGACTCGTTTAGATTGCGAACCAAAGTGAATGCTCTGCTATGTTTGCAAACATTATGCTCGCTTCCATGGTTAGAAAAATGATCTGATGAAATCTCTTCGACGTCAATGTTGGGTATAACTTTTATAATAAAACTCTCTCGAACTCTCCCCTAATCTCTCACGCGAAACAGTCTCTTGTCTTTCTGTCTCGCTTTTCTTCCCTTTGTCTCAGCCTCTTCGTTCCTTAATGTTCCTTTTTACATGAATGATTTATACACCCACACAGCGATAGTCTCGGGTATAGTTTACCTCTTTGCATATTCCACTCGTATCTGACGTTACTTGGTGCACCTTTGAAAATGTAACGTTATTCTCTCACGGAGCAATTCTTTTCAATAACAGCAATAAGTTTTATTGCCCTTTCTCTCTCTCTCTCTATCTATCTAAAATATACCATATATCTCGCATTTGTATGCCTGTATCTATCCTTTTCTCTATCCCATTTTTGTTATTATATACCCCAACCATGAATATGCCTACTCAGGACCAACTGGTAAGCGAGGACCCGATCAAGTCGATGGGCGATTTTTGCCTGAAAAAAAAAAGAAAAAAAAAAAAACTCTTTCAGCTGCTCCACCAAATGGAAAGCCCTGGGCATTGTTGGTAAAATACAAAAAAAAAAAAAGACGAAAAAAAAAATCGATGCGTCGCCATTTACCCTTCATGCGCATTTTAGGAATAGAGGAGACAGCTGAGTATGTTTGGCAACAAAACATAATGTTATTCCTCTCCGGGCAAGAAGCAGAATGTATGGATGTTATTTCAAGAATCACATCCGCTCCAAACCTTATTATATTTTGACAACCATGTAAAATATGCACCAGTATTGTAGTTTACTAATGATTTCGTTAGGGCAATTTTCCATATTTTCTCTTTTTATTAATGATTGAATTAAAAAAAGTGAAAATATCCCAAATGCATATACAATAAGAATAAAAGACAGGAATAAAGTGTGACTTCGTGGAAAATTTCAACCAGTTTGTCTGCCGTTCAGATGACGGTTTCTCGATATTATATCAGCCGAAGTGGGGGGGGGGGGGGATGGGGAGGAATCATTGATCCTTGACCCTTGGTCCGCACCCCCCCCCCCCCCCACACACACACACACATTGAAAAACGTTCCGCGGCCCCTGCATAAGATGTGTAGCATAAGCCCCGTTTATTATGTACGGCCGCACCGCAACAATATGCCGATGCACGTCGGTAAACAACTTTCTCGCCTGTACTGCGAAATCACTCGTTTTTTACGCTAGTAAATAACGTAATATTGCAGCAATATTGCTGTGTTGGGTCTGGGTAGGACGGATAAGAACGGTGTTCACAGATTCATCGGTGTTAAGCGTTCTGAAAACGTTGCGTAGTGCACTGTTGGCCCAAGCTCCCGGCCTCAGCTCCCGGCCCCAGCTCCCGGCTCCAGCTCCCGGCCACAGCTCCCGGCCACAGCTCCGACTATGATTTTGGTACAAAAGCCGCAACATTCTGCGGCTATTTTGCGAATGCAGTTTATAAGAATCGCTAGCGGCGGGATTGCGGTAATCCATTCCTAGGGTTCGATCCGTAAAATAGCCACAAAGTTGTCTCATAAATAGAGGGGCAAGAAGCAAACACCACAAATTTTCGGTGACAGCTGTTCAAATACTCTGCTATTCAACACCATCCGCAAATTTACGGCAGATTATGGTTGCGGATAATATACCTGGCGTATAAAACGGGATTATAGTTGCGTATTCCTCTTCCTCTCTCTCCCTCTCTCTTCTACACACACACACACACACACACACACACACACACACACACACACACAAACACACACATACACTCTCAAGCACACACACACATACATATATATGTATATATGTATATTATATATATGTATACATATTTACTGTATATGTGTGTGTGTAACTTCAACAAACCAAAACATAGTTGTTGTTTTTTACATAATTATTGTCTGTCGCTTATTTTTGTTTTACAGCTGTATAGCCAGTAGTGCAACACGTTATATAGCTCCTTTCCATTGTCTACAATATTGAAAAAGGAAGATTTCTTTATTTCATGACATTTCTGAGTTTGGCAAACATCAGAAACGAAAAAAAAAAAAAAAAAAAAAACCAGTCATTATGCGTGCACAAATAAATTCAAATCCAATAAACTTTTACTGGGTAACAATGCGTTAGGGGAAAATTTAACTGCAGTGCCTTATTTCTACTTTGACTCTTCTCCCCATATATTTTATATTTGTGACTAACTACCCCGTGGTGGATCGCACATCAAAACTGAGAATTGTATGAATTCACAGGAAAAGTTATTGAACCTCCCTCGAGACTAACTCGAGCGTGAAATTCAACTATTTTTTTATGTTTTCTTTTCAATCAAACAAAAACAAATATATATATATATATATATATATATATATATATATATATATATATATATATATATGCGAGCGCCTTGAACAGACGATATGTTATAATGATTTCGACGTTGGCGGGGAAACGTGATGGAGGGCCAGATTTATCGCAGTCACAAATTGTGCTGCCTCATTTACCACGTCCTTGTAAGGTAAATAGCCAGATTAATAGCATTTCACGATAGCAAGTCGGCTTGTAATTATGTGTAAAATGGGTGAATGTTAGAATATTATAGGACACACGAGCAACTACTCATGTGCTTCCGCACTGGGTTGGATATTTATCTATAATGATGATAGAGATTGGGTTATTCTTTCAAAATTATTTTGATCGATAATGCTTGTTCTTTATTCTATTAGTGTCACCGTTTCATTGTTCCCATTATCAATACTATTCTCTATGATTACGTGGTGATGACAATCACCTTTTGCCGAGTTGTAGCCAACCAAAACTGGAAAACATTTCTTTCTTTCTTTTTTTTGTCTTAAGAGGCAAGAATTGCTAACAATGTTTTCGACCTGATAACAGGCACATCCGAGCACATTAATACCACGAAGCAGCGTATAATAACTGCCGCGAATTCCTTTGTTTCTCACTGTCGATTGTGTAATCAGAGCTAGGCTAAACAAATCACATTTAAAAAAACCCACCATATCTGATTCATTATAGTACAAAACAATTATATCCAATATATTTGTGTGTCTATGGCAACATTCGGTTTTTGTTGCTTTTTTTTTTTTAATTTAAAATTTTCCAATCGTGGGTTATTGATACAGTGTATTTTTTTTTATTTGTTCGATGTTCTTTCCTGCACAACACATCATACCTAGAGGCTAATCAAAGGAGTGCACTATTGATAGAAGGTATAAATATTTAATGGTCTAAAAGCAACATGAGGTCCATGTTTTCACGCAAGCACGTTTAATTTAGCATAATGACAACCACGACAAACGGACTGCGGCAGCACGGACAGTATACATGAAAATGTCACGGTATGCTGTGTTAGCATTTCAGCGTAATGCAGAGCTATGCTCGAAAAAAAAAAATGTGGAGAGGCAACATGCTGATGCCTTGCATTAATTCACCTGCAAAATCGATTGGTAGGCTGGAGAGGCTGTATCGCTAAAAGGCTGCCCCAATTATTCGACACTGATGTTCGCTTTCTACAATTTATAGAATGTTAGCCAGTTCGTCAGAGCATCATATTTGTTATGGAGGGAAAAAAATAAACAAGAAAGTAGTTTATGCCAGCTCCACAGTCCCCAAGTATATTCGCAATTTAGCTTTGACCTTTCAATAATGCAGTTGAAATGTCGAGAAGGGTCTCGGGCAGAGCGCAGATGTAATACTCGCATAAAACACAACGCGTGGGGCAAAATCTATTGTAATATACATGCAAATAATGATAACTGCTGGCGAAATGCGTGTACATGTTGTTATATGCGGAGTGCCATTTGATTGGATGTTAGGCCGTCATGCGCTACGTCAGTGCGTTGAAAGGGGATACTATACATGATTCCTATATTCTTTTTTTGAACGCGTAAATGAATTAAAGTTAACCTAATAACGCCGCTTTCCTGTTACTCTATTGACCTCACATGGCTAGCGGGATCATGAGCAAGCAGAGCCAATTCAAAAGAAAATGTTTCACCAGATACAGAGAGAGAGGAAAAAAAACCACAGCAATACGAAATGATTGTATCGTGTATTGCGCACAATAACAACAACGCGAACGTCTCCCTCCCCCTTTTTTCTTTCTCTCTCCCTCTCTCTTTCCGAGTGTGCTTGCGGACGCAGGTGAGAACAGGTTCGATAAACACTGTAGGGTCTTTTTTCCACCCGATAAAGATGCAGCGTCGAACAATAATTGAGTTTTGCGTCATTTGCCCAACACTAGGCCAAGAAGGCAGGATGTTACAACGGTTGACCCAGGGAGGTAAACGGGCAGATCGATGTGACGGGTATACTGATTTTATCATATTATGCAGAAGACATTTTCCCCATTTTGCTTTTATCATGAAACCGTAGAGTATTGGAGAATAAAAAAATGATAACAATGCTTCATTGCAGCATACACTCCAATAAGAAAAAAAAGTCTCATAAAACTATGAAACTGTTTGGGAGATATTTAGGCCTATTTTGATCCGATAACGATCTTATCGCAAATTTTAGTCTGACTTTTAGATAGTAACCTTAATAATATTCCTTCCGGATATTATACTGGGCACCTTTGTACATCTTCAACCCAACGTTATGCAATGTCTTTATATATATATATTATGTTGGAGTATCAAACATTCCTTGGTTTATATAATTTGGGTTTATTGAAGAGATTAAAAGAAATCATGTCAAAATTTATCAAACGGAATGTTTTCAGTATCATTTATAGCATACTTTATTTAGACACTTTTCAAGCCATGGGTTCAATGCATGCAAAACCGGAAGCACGGATGGATAGAAGAGCATGTGCCATGATAAGATGTTCATAATTTTGTGCAATTTTCTTTCAAACTCCACACTTTAGAAAATGGTACCCACAGAATGAATCTTGGTGCAAATTGTCCAATCTCCCTTTCAACTCTTCAGATCACATCAAAATGTGGTCAATAGTAAATAATATCGTCGTATTCACAATGCTGTATACATTGGAAATAATTTTTGTTGCTTTGGTACACAAAGACATTGACTTTTACCGTAAGCAAACAGCATTATGGTGCATTATCGCAAACGTCCAAAGTCAGGATGTCAGATCTCTAAACTTTGACATATTCTATGCCATGACTTATTACAAAAGTATGCCCTACTCTAGATGAATAATACATACTCAATATTTGAAAACATTATGTTGCTTTCATGATAACGCAAGGTCATACTGATTCCTCTTACGGTACCTTTTTAAACAACGTTTGACGTTTCATCTGGTAGAGTAGGTCATTTTTCATTGTTTCCCATGCAAGTAGCCCTTGTACTCAGTCGATGTTTCGGCCTATCTTCGCCATTTCACTCGCTCTCCGAGCGTAATCTTCTTCGCTTAAAGTCTCCTCACTATTTGCAAAAGTATTGGAAAAACATAAAAACCACGAGAACAGTTAACCAGTGTGCCCTTACTTTCAGAGTAAGCGTGTTAAAATAAAAACTGTGACAATAGATTGAAAATAAGTGTAGAATTTCGACAAAAATCCTTCTAAAAGCTTGTTTTTGGTGTCACTTTTCTTTCGCAATACGTAATCGCGGCAATTGTATTATACTCATAGCCCCTTACACGTATTATTATTATCTGCGTCAACGGATACCACATAACATTCTGTCGTTGAGCTTGTTATCCGCACTCATTACCACATGCAAGGCGTTTTAACATTCATGACGTAATCAACACGGGTATCAAACACCACTTTCGTTAGTAGAACTTTAGCAGGTTTTCAATAATAGCTTTATATAGCCTTCAAGCAAGAGTCGTTGTGAGAGTCTAATACGGAACAAAAACCAAGTCATTCGGCTCATTGCAGCGAAAGATATCAAATCATATCATGAATAATAATAGACATCATTGTTTAAACCATCATCACTGATTATTATCATGGCTGTGAAAAAATTAGTGTCATTCTTCATCAGCCATACACGGTGACTTAAAAACGCCTCAGAAAATGGTATCGACAATTCAATATAGAAATGGAGGTGTGTTTGTTTGTTTTTTTCCTTATTTCTCTCGTCGCTGGAAGGCAAATGAAGTTGTTGGTTTTTTTTTTTCTTTTGTGTGTGTATGTGTGTGTGCGTGTGCGTGTGTGTATTTCAAAGGACATTGATGCTAACAACAGCGTCTACAAGAGAAATATCTTGCAAGTTGGAAAGGCTTCGCAAACATCCGCCGCTTCCTTTAAGGCGCGATCCATTTCACCTATGAGATGGCCGGCCGGCTGGCCCCAACTTATGAATTTGTTTATGCTTCGGCCGGCTGCAAGAGCGAGATACTAGTATGCATTTTAGATTGAAAGGGACGAGCAGGATACAAGTCGTAAAGGTCACTACACGCATTTAACCAGGAAAGGAAAAAAATAACAACAAAGGAAATGCTGTAAACAAGTTTTCATGTATAGCCTATAATGGACAGATACTACAACTAAAAGAAGCAGTAATATGAAACTTGTTCCTACGAAATGGCGAGTATATTGAAAATGTGTGTAGGCCTATACGTTATGCTGCATGGTTTAGGGATCTAACCACACTTCATTTTTTTTTTTTCATTCAGTTTTAAATAAAGGCTTATATATGATTATAATCATTATAACTTGAGACAGACCAAAATATTGGTGTGTTATAGACTTATTTCTTTGAATATCATTCTGCTATAGGACAAGTAAGTCTCTTTCCTGAAAAAGTCGTTCATGCTCAAGTCCGATGATAAAAAAGAACAATAACTGGAAGCAAAGAGGGTTGACAATGGTTGCCGTAATAGTTTGATTGACGTTAAGGGTGGGGATGGTTATGCTACACTGTTTCTTTAATATCAAAATATGTTTGTTTGTTTTTTCTTCAAACGTACTTAATCAGACTAAACATAATCTATGTGTAATGTTTGGCTATCTTTCGATTCAATGAAGTTCTCGTACTTCGTCTGAGATGCCATCATCGTTTTTAACAACTTATCGTCTCATTTCTTTTCTACAATATACATGCCTGAAGTTTAAGTAAAAATGCACATTCAAAACACGCCACAGTCTTGTCTAACAGTAACTGAAACCAGCAGGCACAATTCGTGGAATGTCTCATATTTCCAACCCACTGTCTATCAGATCTTTGAAAGGACGTCATGCACACAGACACACAGACACACACACACACACACACACACACACCAAGGTCTCAATTTCTCACCATCTCTCTTCACCCTCTTTTCGCTGCTTCTCACTTTCAGCTTCGACACACTTGCGAATTCACTTACACCGTCAGTATAAGAGCAGCGGTCAGTCTGGTGTTGATCCCTCACACCGTGAGCGCTGTGAGCCGATGTTAACGCCCTGGCGTGCCATCGATGGTGAAATTTGATGAAGGGAAGAGAGCTCCTATAGAAGTTATGGCTTTAAAGTGTCGTTTATCGTAAATCTCCTTTTCCATTCGCCTTTCCAGCAGTTATATTTCGTCCTCGCTTTTCCCTCGATATTCCCGATCTCGTCATGTGACTTTGCTTCCCATGTTTTCATGCTGCGCCGATGTTCATCTCATCGCTTTTTTTTTTTTTTTTTGGGGGGGGGGGGTATCTTCATCACCGCTCTCTTTTTTCTCTCTCGCCTTTGTTTTTGTTTGTTGTTGTTTTTTGTGATCATTATGCTTATAAGCATCTGCCTTGGATAAAAACTACAAACACGCCACCACACAAGAAATAGCTCCGGGGGAAGAAGGGCCGGAGCGCAAACATTTCGGTGGCCTTGAAATTATGATACTATTATTCAATAACGGTAGAAGAGTAGAAGGTGGGTGGAGGAGTAAAGGGATGGGGTGGGGCTGTAATGTTGGCAATGAAGTGGCCCCGCTGGCCCAAGTTACCTAATAATAGAGAATCAAATCAAGTTACCACTCCAGAATGACAAAGGTCGAGGGGGAAAAATGAGAGAGAAAGAAAATCAATTATAATGCGAACCGCTAGTTCGGCGAGATCGTAAACACATTGACGATGTTGGGGAAAAAACCCAGAAAATCAAATTGCAAGGTGTTCAGAAGGCTTAATAAACTGAACACGCTCGATGTATTAAAACACTCCCAGTACATGAATAAATATACACAAGCGCGCGCACACACACACACACACACATCCCTCCACGCGCATCACATGGACATGATTCTCAACAGGGCTTATCGTTAAGATTATTCTTTGTATCACACAATACTGTAAAAACAATACAAATTAGTGTGTATCGAGACAGAAACAAAACATACGAGACAAATCGTTGTTCTATATAGCTAAATGACAGAATTCCGCTTTATAGGCGATTTAAAAGTACTGATACATTATAACATTCTAATGTTTTGACTACCAAATTGCCATAAGGCTATGTTTGAAAAATCATAATAGACTGGTTAAAAAAAAAAATACAAAGTCTAAGTATCACGGACGCAAATCGCGGCTACAAATCAATTTACACCAGAATGAAATTGTGGTGACTTCCACCAGAGTGGCTGACCCCTCTTTATAGAGTGATTCCATAAAAAGAACTTTGTCCGTGCTTTGATAAAAGATCCACTCTGTAGAATCTACGTCATCACACCTTGCGGATATTTCTCCGCCCTTTTAGCCGGATACGAGATTGTCTGTGACAATGTCTGTGTGTGCATGCTTGCGTGCGTCTGTGCGTTTGTGTGTATAAAGAAGGAAGCTCTGAGAACACGGCAGCGTCTACTGTTCCGATACCGTCACACAGCAACGCGACATGGAATTATTGATTGATTTCATGCTGTCCCCCAGAGGAAAAACTGATATATCAAACGATACCGGTTGTCGAGGGAATTCTGGTTACTGAAGCTATTCCCTTCGCTCTGGTTGTTAAGCGTTTCGTTCTTCTTTTTCCTTTTTTGTTTCTTTTGCTGTATTGTCTGTTTCCACTACAACCTAATGCCTTATGTCTTGACACATCGACCGTGTGGAGGTAAATACTTTTTATATCAATCAATGCGCTGAGCGTCAAACCGTGCACTGAATATAATTTTGGCGCATAAAATTGCCCTAAGAAAATGGCGTATGATAATGAGGAAACAAAATAACCGGTGTCACAACACACTGGATGTTCGCAGCTAGGAAGGTATGGCGGTATAGGGAGCAGGCTGCCTTCTCAAAATGTGATTTTGTATAGGTCTATTTACGCCTAACAAGGAATGCAAGTCGTTCTCGCTATTTTTAAATACAATTACAGCATGTTGTATAGAGGACACTGATATTGCTTCGTAATGACATCACAGTGTCAATAACACGATATACCTTAGTACAGATTAGATTATTGTTATCAACCGAGAGAAAATAATATACACCCTATAACAAACGATGGTTATTGTTTTAATCACCCATTAATATGCAAAATTTCTTACGATTCATGACAGGTAATGTCGTATTCAAGCTTGAGAAATTAAAGGGATCGTATTGTTTTGGTTGAGACCTAACTTCAGGTTTTTTACTTTTTGTGTGTGTGAGATAATGAGAAACCTCTTATGAAAGAGCGTGTAATTCAAAGAGGAATTTAACGTTTATTTGATGAAAATTGGTTTTGAAATGGCCGAGATAACCAATACAGGGCGATCCTAATAAAAGATGGGACCAACCTTTTATTACCATCGCTTTTTTTTTTAACTTTGTTTTGTGGTGTCTCAGCCATTCAAAAACCGTTTTCATCTAATAAACTTTTAATTTTTCTATAATATAACTATGGTCTGTGCTGTTTCATAAATGGTTTCTTGGTATTTCGCAAAAAGTTAAAAGCCCAATCCTCATCCACTATATCATCCCTTTAATGTCCGTCAAGAAAGTTTCAGATGCCAAAATTATCATCATCATGAGATTGTTCTGATAAACATAATGTAAGTTCACGCATTGATTTGATCACGGGGTCGTCCGCTATATGATTATTACAGTATGATCGAGCAGGCGATCAATTTGTTTTGACAACATTGTTATTGACATCACAGCGCTGCTTGATCGATTACAGCGGAAGTAACTATATTATAGGTGATGTTGATCGAAAATATAATTTGCTGCAGGTGTTTGTCAAGTCTGTCTATTTCACAGATCGGTTGTCGTATCATTTCTTACAATAACACCGAGTTTGCCGACCGGATAAGAGCAATCTTGGAATTTGAATTTGAATTGTCGACAGCGTGCATTTTATTTACATGTAGTAAAAATTAGATTCCTTCTAATGAATACGGTATTAAATGTAATGATCAACGTGTGATCCTTCTTGATTTCTTATCCTTCAATAATGACTAAAGTCATACCGTTAAGCATTCTTTAAGGTGAAGGGGATAATAGGTGCAGATTGCTTCAAAATGGTAAATAGTTCAGAAGAAAATTTATACCAATATAAGTTGCTAGTGTCACTTTATACCGCATCGATTACTTAGTATTTTGCCGTTATTTTATCGTTATTCTCCGTTAATTTCTTTTGTCATTGTTATCATGTTCGTTATGGTAATTCATAACACATGTATTGTAATTCTGTCTTAAATGTATTTGTAATCAAAATTGTTGAAATTGTTGAAACTAGCTATAATGAGTTTCATATTTGTATATCATTATAATATGTTTATGTTGAAAAAAATTGTAAATGATGCCATACGGAGAATGAATAAATCAAATCAAATCAAATCAAATCAAATAAAAACCCACGATGTGTAAATCACTATAAAGTATTGTAATCATCAACATTATTTTCTTATACCAATCAAAACAATTCATTCCATACTATACATGGTATTTCTTATAGGAGATAATTATCTTCATGTTCCACCTTCTCTGCTGCGTAAAATTAATGTGCATATTATAATGTTATCGAGGCAAACGTTCGCATATACAATACACGCGTTTTGCAATCTGTGCAATATACTAAAATGTATCTAATATAGATTATCTAACATGGAACTTACAATGATAGTTATATCGCCTGGACTGTGCGGTTTTCATTTCAAACAGCTTTCATTATTATAAAGACAGATGTAAGCAAAATGCATTTTCCCTGCTCTCTCTCTCTCTCTCTTTCTCTCAAAACAGACGCATATATTGCATGACATTGTGTACATGCACACCCACACAAACACACGCAAACACACACACACACACATTATAATAATATGTAGGGCTACTATATAGTAGGGCCTACATACATACTACTTCAAAGTATAATTCCGTATAATGTTGGTCAAAATGTACACTAGATGAACGCGCACACACAAACGCACACACACGCATATACCCGATATTATTGTAAGTGATATGCATACGCACATACTTTATCTTCATGTACCTCAAAGTGATTCCCTGTGTGTGGCTAAATTCCAAGATACTCTAATTAAACTGTCTTCCGTGTATTGTTCCTTGTCCTCAACTGTCACAATCTTTTTTGACACACCCGAATGGGTAATCACGTGCAAACCCAACTCGTGTTCGAGGACACACAGACACCACATGGTGTTTAATCCGAGGTCTATATCAATAAAAGATAGCAAACTCCATGACACCTTGATATATTACGTAAAGACGTTCACCGGAATTGCCGATAGAGGAGTCCGTGTGTCTGGGAGGGAAACCTGTCTAAAATGTTTCACGAGGTGATCATGTTCCATATGTGTTCTCAGCTCACACCCACGAGCTCACAGCTACACTATATATATTTTAATCTAATAGACATGGTTTAAAAGCATTTAGCTAAGTTTGGAGGATCGCGTATGTATAGGCCACAAAATCATAATTTTAACTACTCATCATCACATTCTGATCTATAATATACAAAATGACAAAATGTGGATGATAACAAATTCACAAATTTTGCTTATATTCATGGGAAATGCAGTCATGAATCCAGATGAATCTTGAAATCCTTATAGTTTTATTTCTTTCTGATCTTATTCTTACGCGGAATCTCTATAATAAGACAAAATAGATATTATTATACAAAAGGGGCGGATCCAGGAATTCCATAAAGGGGAGGCGCCTTACAAAATTAAAGGGGGTCGCACGTACCCCCCCCCCCCATTTTTCTTTTATTTCTTTCGTTTCAACAAAAAAAAATGAGGGGAGAGCGCCCGGTGCGCCCCCCCCCCCCAGATCCCCCACTGTACAAAACTAAAACACCACAGTGATGACTGTGTCATGTACCGCAAGTAGGAAATTTTTGGTTACACGGTGTGTTAGGCCTACATACTGTAATACAGAGTGATGAGCAGTGCAACTCTATAATTAGATCATACTTATTATTTCAACGCTCCGAGCCTAACTTGATTAGTGACGAAATGAAATTTAATGTTCCGGAGGTTCACCTTTCCCACACACCTATACAAAATTGGAGGGTAAGTGAGCGAACTTTTATAGGGACTGCTAAAGTAATGTCCCCATGGTCTATGTCTATGGCTATGGGTTTAAGCAAAGGGTCTTAAGACGATTGATGATAATAATCCGAGGCGGATTCTGCATGGTACGATCTGCATAGTTCAGCTAGATGCGAAAACATCCCCCACCCATTTAAAGTGTTGTAATAAGCATTTTTTTTTCCCCCAAGAAACTCATTATTAGCAGTATCATTGTCTAATATTGCTACCAATATTTCTATTCTGTACTGTTACTGTCGCTATAGTTATAAGTTGCTACAGCTATCTTAACATTAATTTATCATTGTTATCACTATCTGGCGGTTTTTATGAATGGGAAAAGAAATCGAAAGAAAAGTAATCCATATCATTCAGTGGTCTTGCTAAATCATGATCCCTTGATTTTTGTTTTTTATCTTTTCTTTTTTTAATAGAAAAGAGCATTAATGATTGCAGACACGCCTTCAGGTCTCATAATTTGGGTGGGATATAGGAAAACGGAGGTGAAAATGATGGAAGGAAAGGGGACGGATGAGTGAGGTGGAGGCAGACGATCTTCATAGGTATTTTCGTGAGCCTTATTAAAGGTAAACGCGATAGTTCCACATCTTCTGAAGATCATGGATATTAAAAAAAAAAGTCGTTATCGGACATAATTATAGATGGATCATTTTTTATACAACGTGAAGGAGCAAATGACCAATGAAAGGAAGTTAAGGGGCAGTAGAGGGTTCAAAAAGGCTAATATAAACCTTAATTGCAGTGCATTCTTCGTACAGGACCCCTCGGTAGAACAGCTGTGTCGTGTAAGCACAGCTGAGTAGGGCAATCCAGCCGTATTTTAATATCATTCTATTGACTGTACGATTATTGTTTTGTCGTTGTTTTTATACGGAAAATAAATAAAACAAAAACAAAACAAAAACAAATACAGGGCTAATCGAACCGTGACGCCATCAACCCTATTCGTTAATACATGAAAACATTCAAATTGGACTAAGACCATGACCTACACACCCGTAGAGCTCACCGTCTGGCAGGCTCTGTAAAATCAAATTTACGCGCTCTAGTTGCGTCATTGCTAACTGGATCGAAAAGAGAATAGTGCACGCAGTTCTTTCAAGCAGAGTCCCGGCAGCAATACATTAAGACAAATCAAAAGTACCAAACAAACCAACGTGAGGCAGTATGGTGATCTCCCAGTCAATGTTACTCAGCTTTGATCTGCGTGCGTAATTTGGCTTATACCTAGAGGGAACAGCAATATTCTTCTTCTCTGGAGTTTCCTGGTTGTTATAAGACGTCGGAAACACCTGCTTTCATCCGAAGTTCTAGAAGAGCACTGGAGTTGGCCTACAGGGGATAATGTGCTCTTGAGTTTCAAGCACAAGATTCGACTACATTAAGTGCAAGTCCATAGGCCTCCATGACTGTATCCTTCCAGGAGACAATCACATCGTAGCAGTTATCCGTTATATCTTTCTAGTCGGGTTGTGAAAAAAAAAAGAAAGGAAAGATTGAATTCTGGCAACTCTTTCGGTGTTGATGATTGGAGGCTACATTGCACGGGGTACAAAAGTTGGTTACTTGTCATATTATCTATATAGCGAGAGGTATTGTACACAAGCCTCCGGCACATGCACATGATATACAACAACAAAATTCAATACAGCTACAATGTTCACAAAGCCATTTATATTCTCATGTTTACTGTTTCTGTCACACGTACACACACACACACACACACACACACACACACGAAGACACAGAATGGAAAGGCGGGGTTGGTAAGCCCCGTGCACGACCCTCTTATCGCCGTTTTCCATTAGCCGCACCAATGTGATCGCTCATTTTTTAGCTCATACCGTCACACCATCAACTCCCTAACCTTAAAGGCACTCTACACCTTACGCAGCAATTCTCTTCACAATCTTCATATTTACTAGTTTCATCCAAAGAGAGGCAAACAATGATTGCTGTTGTCATGGAAACAGGTGAACAGGAACCAACCCTCATTAACTCCCTGTTTTTGCCATAGTTGCCGTTTTTACTGGCAATATTAATGTAGAAAGACACAATGAAGAAAGGGTACACTGACACCAGCGAATTCAGTTGCGTCGATATAGCATATCTGTCCATCTTTCTTTTGATTGCAACATGAATGTACGTTTATAAAACTTCACAAATTTGTCAGAAAGGAGGAAAAGCTTTCGTTGTACAGATAGTATTGCAGACCATATTTTTCAAAAAGTTGCTGGTTGTCCTATCCTCTTATACAAGATTTTGAAAGGTCGCACTTTCCGAGTTCGTTGGCGATGCATTTCCCTTTTTTTTTTTCTTCTTCTTCTTTAAATGGCTCTTTCACTGTTAATATTGATATGGGTTTTTTAATGCCCATTCGTCATCCCCTTCCAATATAATGTCATGTTCGTTTCCTTAACCCTTTCTGTGTCAGGGAAATGGACAGTGTGTACAACAGAAGGTTTTTTTTTTCCCCCTTTTTTCTGTGACAATCGGCACTCAAAATCATGCAAAGGGTTAAAATACTGCTTATGGATATCCATACGCGAGTTTTTCACTGTTGATGAGCCACACGCCCGCATTTATCAAAATCTCCATCACGAATCCAACTCGCCCGTTTGCTGAGAAGCCAAAAAAAGAAATGAAAAATTACAAAGATAAATGCTTACCTGCTTTCAATTTCTTTGCTGAATCTGTCCTTTCACGCACGAACACGGTTTCGCCCCCGAGGCTCGGGCATAAAAAGTACGATCCAATCCGCGTTTTACTCTCTGTGATATTGCGCCGAGTATTCGCGTGTTGCTCCGATGCCTTTTTCTCGATTTTCTTTTCTCGACGGAGAGAAAGGATGTAAGACAAGAAACTCTAACAGCACGGCCACGATGGAGCGATCACTCACTACGTGCGAACTCGAAGATAGTGATAATACTGCCAGCAGGTTTGAGATATCATTGCCAAGCATACGGCATGCTGATGTCCGCGCTCAAGCGTGCACGACCATAATGCTGCCATGAATGCTGCGCACGCACGTGCGCCGAAGCTCAACACTCATTTTGTGAAGACCGAAAACGCGTTACTTCTTCAAGACTGTCAGGACTTCGCATATGAATCTCCCGGGATATATCTGTATTCATATTCTTCTACAAAGATACTTTTTGTAGCTGTTGTTGCGCTGCACCATGGACTTTGAGGTTTGCATACCTTCCACAGATGGTGTTTTCTCATACGATATCCATTGATAGCAGTCTCCATACGGGCGTTACTCATGACATGCTTACAATGGCTTGCAGATTGAGGTCAAATATCAAATTCTGTTTAAAAGGGTCAGACGTGGTACTCTGAGCGCACCTCTATCATACATATTATCTACAATCGTGTTCATGGATGAGTCCTCCGTCGTTTTTTCAAACAAATTGTCACCCAATCGTTCATTTAAATGAGTTTGTATACGAAAGGGGCGGTGGGTGGGGTTGTATTTGCAAAAGGTTCAGGAATAATAAGAGTTCGTGCTCCTAGGTTTATTTCTGATCATCGGTCGTGTCTCCAATAACTTGGATCATACTCTTATTGCACGTTGATACTTCCCGCTTAACCACTCGTTGTCCCTAAAGCTGTTCTTGTGCAAACTTGTCCTCGACGTCTTTTCAACTGATTTTTTTTTCTTTTCTTCACCTTCACTTGCACCATCATGCTTTTAAAAGATGACAAGATCTTATACCTATGGGAAGTTATTTATAGGCCTCCGCTACTTGTCCTCTGGTTGGAAGACGTTTAAACTCGTCTCGACATGTTGTGAAGGGGCTTTGGATTTTCATGACGCGGACGTTTAAAGGTGGAAAAAGGCATTAAAAATGTATTCATATGTAACTTTTTGGTTTTGCTACAGAAAATTCAAGACCTCTTTATTGCGATATTTATCAATGATACAGAAAATGTGTCACTTAAATATTCCCGTTATGATAAAGATAGATATCATAATTATAAACTTTTTCATATAGTGCTTTAGCGTAGAGGGATTTTTTTTAACTATTTTGTATCAATAACTCTTTGGAATTCTCCCTGATTCGTTAACTCAATCAATAATTGACAACGCGTCTGCGAGGATTAAAGTTTCTGTTTCTTTCTCAAATGGGTAGTTATATTTCCGTAAATTTCCTTTCCTATAGTGTGTTAAGTTAATGTGTTTAAAAATTGTCATTTCATTTTTCCTCCAAGGCGAGATACTAAGTATGCCTCAAAACTCAAAGGTGCCAATTCACAGTACTGGTGAAAAGATGGTCTGCAGGAAAATTCTCCGTGGTCTTGGTGTATTAATTCAGTGATCAAGAAGAATATGGCAAGAAGTGAGCTGAAAATGAAACTAGCGACGTCAACAATCTGGGAATGCCGAATTCCAATCCGGGGGCCCGTTTTATAAAACTTGTCATTAGTGACAACTGCCACATTTCTATGACAAATTTGCTCTCAGCCAATCAGATCCAAGGATTTCAGTAGCTTGTCACATCTATGACAACTTGTCACTGATGACAAGTTTTATGAAACGGGCTCCTGGAAGGGTTGGGAATCCTCCATCCAAAATCTAGTGCATGCTTACGCCCTCATCGGTGATAAGCATCACATTCCCGACACCCGACTTGGTCCGTTTTAACGCCCGTAACACAGAGAATTTCGTTGTACACGAGTGTCACAACTAATGGAGTACTCGGCTTTGCAAACTAATGTTTTCAAAATAAAAATTGTGCAAGCAGCAGAATTGTGTTTCAATCTGTTTTCAGTTTAATGAAATAAGCATTTATGCTGACTTTTTCAAGAAATGATACAATAAATAAAATACTATCAAAAGAAAAAAAAATACACAAACAGAAACATCATTGTACTTTCTTTAGTTGTCTCAAATTACACCCAGGTAGTTCCAAAATTCTTTCCATCTTTAAAAAAAAAAGAAAAAAAAATCACTGCTAACCTGTCCAAAAAAGACATCACAAAGAGAAACTAGGTTCCTTCCATCACCACTGTAACAAAGTCACAACATATTTAACCAAGCAGGTACTAGACGAGCCTAGTAACTCCTCGTTTCAATATAGTACATAAACCTAATTTGAATGTAAACATTCTAATTTTCTGAGCTCTTTTTTTTTTATAGATTATTTCCATCTCTCATTATATTAGGTAAATTTATCCATATTCCAAACAATGCAAGGAGTTCGAAATTGATGGTATATACCGAGTAATACATTAGATGTCCACTGATCACTTTCCTTGTCATTTGTTACGTTTTCATGTTGTCCAACACTTGATCACCTGCTGCAGACAAGCCTTTATGTACAATGTTTGATAAAGCTTGGCAATTGATTTAGAAAGACGATAATCATTATGGCTTCAGAGAATGCATTTTAGTCAAGGCCCAGTCAATTTATTCCGCTCTTGCTGTCCGTACTTGTCACATTGAAATACATTGTATAATGTGGTAATTTCATGTAGACGATCTACATCGTCTAGGCTCGCAGGTGTGAATGTCTGACTGAAAAAAAAAAAATGCATTATCATAGATTTCCAGGATACACCGGGCAAATGACGAGTATTTACGCCCCAGAGCTGATCTCGCCTTCAGTGATAGAGGCGTCCACGGATTGTTTCTTTAATTGCAATCATTTTTTTCTTAGATTTTTCATAAACTTTATGTAGAATGATTACACAACTTGTCTTTTCTTTCTTCCGCGAGTTTTTGTTGCCTGTGGATTGTGTGTAGATCGAGGTTTGGCTAGCGGCTTTAGTTGAATACATAGACTGCAGTGACTGAGGCGACAACACCGAGCAGCTGTCCAAAGGCCAACGGGAGAGGGCGCACGCCATCGTCGCTTGGTGGCGCCGTGGGTGTGACGTAATCCATGGTCAAGTCCCAGTTCATTCGCGGGTCCCAGTTGTTGATTCGCGGCACCCCGTACATCAAGCTTATGTGGAAGCTGTTGCTAAGGTCCAGTGGTAACCACTCGTTGCTGCAATAATGGCATTGCAGTCCCGGGCCTGGAGGCGTGTCGGCGCCGTAGGGCCAGATGTACGTGAAACAGCTCGCTTTGTTCGGATCATTCATGTCGCTATACATTGCGTCGTAGCACTCGTCCTAAGACAGAATGTGTACACACACAAATCAGACAAGATTTCCTAATCAGTTCTGAACTATCTGAACCAAATATGACATTAATACTAGGATTATACGAAGAACTTTTCATTTTTTAAGTTTGTGGTGTTGATCATGTACAAATACATTTTATCAATTGTACGCATTCATAAGTATAATATAGTAGATTTTGAGTGAGTTGTGTTTTTTATTTACATTATCGTCACTTCTGTCGAGATGCCCGTTTTTCTGCTTTCCGATCTGAAACCATCATTTTCTTGTCAATCTCCCCCCCCCCCATTTTGTGCAAGACATAGGTGCTCATATTTACCCAAATTTACAACCGTTTACGAGCTACTTCACTTATTATGGTGTGTCGTTTGTGTAATGGAAGATTAACAAGAAAATGATGGTTTCAGACCGGAAAGCAGCATAACGGCCACATTACAATCGTTACGGCGTGTTTTGTTTTTGTTTGTTTGTTTGTTTGCTGTTTTTCCGCTATAGCCTGGATAGACAACGGGCAAGCTATACGGATGCCATTGGTGAATATCGTCGACAAAATGAGGATACATGTAAAAATCATTCGCACCATCGAATCTTTAGCATTTTAAAGAATGAACACAGGGTTACTACTCACACTTTTCGACTGCACTTGGTGGGTTTGTTTGCAGTTATGGATCACAAAACAATAATTGATAGTTCTGCAAGTAGATAAGTTCGATTGTGTTTGTAGTCTAATTGCATCCTCACCAGGTCCATGCATCCCTTGCGAATCATAAAGCCGTCACCCTCCGGATTCATCTGGATCGTGGTGTAGCACGTATCACGAGCGTTTGGGCAGTAAACGGCCGTGCCATTCTCAGATTCCTAGTGGGGTGGGGGATTAAGATGAAGATGAAACAAACTCTTTTAAGCCGGAAACACAGCCAAGGTTGAAATTACACATGGCTTCGACTGCACACTCTGCAATACGTTAATGTTGGAGGCGCAGGAGTTACGGAATAGTAGTATCATTTGAAGAATTACTCTCCATGCTTGCACATAAGTCGTGTCTGTTGATTTCTTAAATACTTATTCGGCAGTTACCATGTGGGTCATTTGTTATGATGTATCCAAATCCGTGCACAAACACATCCAAACATACGGGCGAGGGGATATCATTCAATTCTTTTTGCAGAAGTCAAATGCATAATCAATGAATATATAGAATGAGTAGAGAGAAGGGACATTATTTGTTATAGAAATCGAGTACTAGTACATGTAGATCAAATGCTTTTCTAGAATATATTATTCATAAGGTATGCGTAAGAAGTTTGCATGCGTGCAATTTCTCGAAACTGAAATAGCCATGACCAGGGCGCGAATGCAGTCATTTCGACCCGACATATGTGTCTGATGGCTGCTGAAAACATGACGTGAATTGATATATTGGAAAGTTTATCTGGGACCAAAGACATTATTTCTTTGTCTGGAAACATCTTCCTAGTCAAGCTCTGCTTATGAAGATGGTTGTTTAAGGGCAAAAAACTTTTGTGAACAATGTGTGCATTGCATTACTGAAAGGGTAAATTATGTCAATTGCCTATGGTGGAAGATACTGGTAGTAGGTTGGTCCGTCGTTTATCTTTTATTCATTGGTTTGTTTATTTACTTTAACTTTTTCAGTTCACATGAGAACCTCAACGCTAGAACATCTTTATACTCACCATACGACCGTTACACTGCACATTGTCGTACGAGTCTTGGCAGGTGTAGCATCGGAATCTCGTTGCACGTGCTGCATTGGACGAAACGATCGTGGTTTTATATAGACCCAAGTACCCATATACCAGTATATGTTATACTCAGCCATTCTGCAAACACCATCGCTATATTCTGTACCCACTTTATGAAATATTTTTCCCTAGCAGAAATCTATGACGAAAAATATACAATATTAACATTATTCATTTCAGATCAAGTATTCTAAATGTTCTCTTGATCTTCTAAAACACTATACCCCATGCTGGTTATAACTGCTAGTTTACCTACCCAAATTCAACATAGGAAAAAACATACAGATTTCCTAAACCAGTTTGAGAATGAAGTCATGTTACACTCTTGTCTAAATATTACATCGCATTGAACAGTGTCCCGGGCTCCCTGCATGATAGACTGTCTATGATTCTCAGAATTCAGTTTTGTTAACCTTCGTGGCAGACAAAATGCATGTATAAATCGAAAGCCTTTTACCGCCCCATTTTGTTGTGTATGGTATAGTGCTTTTGGTTGTGCCCCAATGAACTACTGTATCCAGAGTTCCCAACTGATGTCTTCTTTTTGTAAGCAAATTATTTTGAAATTAGTGTAGCAATATGTCCTGGAGCAAATAGCAATTCGTCCCTGAACAAGCACTTAAACGATATCCGAATTCTCAAGTCTGATCGATTGATTTTGAATGGCAGTTGGTTTCCTTTTTAACCATCCAAGTATCATGTTGTAGCGCCCAGATCTTTTCACGTCGCCTTGTTTTGGTGGCTTTGAATGTTTCTGCCTGATGTATTTTACCTGTAATTCAGATTGTTAATATATTCAACATAATAAGCAGTTTTATATACTTACCGACTTCTGCTCAGCGAGTTGACAGTTGTGACGTGCATGAGGAGAAAGGCAGAACAATAAAGCCACAAGAAACTGTTGCTTATTATTTCTATCCATACAATTACAATATATCAATGAGCAAGTAGATCAATGGTAATATCTACGGAATTAATGCCATGCAATTCTGCAAAGCTTGTTTCATATGTTCATTATGTTCATTTATCAAGTTATTTGCTTCAACCAAATCACCAAGCTATGGGCAATTTACAATCACAAGCAAAGTATTTTGGAAGTGCGAAATGAGTATGTCTTTGAAAGAATATCTTGAAATCTAGTCGCGAGAGTAGAGCGATGCCCTGTGTTTATTTGTATGATAAAAATTGTTATGAATTGCTTGTGAGGATTTGCTAGAGCCAGATGAAACAATAAACAGACAAATTTGAACGCTTGTGAAATCTTGAGAAAAGGTTAAAGAAACTTATCAATCAATTCTAACTGATAATACATTGGGTGATTTCAAATTCGGTGCTAGTGCTAGTGCTATTTCAGCACTAGCACCGGCGATAAAACCGAACTTGAAATCACGTCGGTGTTGGGAGTTGACCTCAAAATTATGACGTATTTCCGGCAGTTGGTGCTGGGCTCGGTGTTTAATGTCGTCTGCTGAACAGAGCTCCGCCGTTTGTGTTAGCGATTTACGTGCCTTTTCTCCATTGACTAACACTAGCCCCTATCCATAGGGATTATCATTTTATTCATTTCAAGTTCGGTGCTGGTGTTAGCGTTGCCGTGCGAGACCCGTATTCACTTCCATAACAGATAATAGATAATAAAGTCTATGCTAATACAGTGGTCGCCCACGTAGAACACGAACACTCCAGACATGGCTATATAAATCTGAGCCTGGGAGCAAAATTAAGATATATTGTAGTTATATTTAAGGGAATGGATGAAATTTGTGGCATTTTAATCCGTCTTCCTCACTATGTCTTAAACTAAGCAGTTTTGGCTACATCTTTTAATATTTGACTGTAATCACGCGCCATCACTTTTTTCGTCGCGTAATACCCGCGGAGCTCGCGGTGCTGTGATTCCAACACCTCGTGCTGGTGATCGATAATTTTGATCGGTATCAACTCGTTAATCTGACCGTCGGTGTTGGAGCTCAATTTAACGCTGTTATTTGGGAGCTAGCACTAGCACTAGCACTAGCACTATCCCCGAACTTGAAATCACACATTATATTATACGGACAGAAAGAATAATCAAGATGAACAATGGAGAACGAGGTGAGACGAGGGATATCAATTCAATTCAACTCAGTTCAATTCAGTTCAATTCAATTCAAGTTTTATTTCCAATATCATATTTGTGTTGTCGATACAAGTTCAATTAAAGCAAAACATACAATGTATTACAACATATAAACATATATGAAGCTATTTATTTTTTTTTAACAAAATACATGTAATTGTGTTATTGGATAAGAGAGGCCCACGTATGAGACAGCTTGTAAAAATGTGGGCAACTCAATACATCGAAGTTATGATCGAAAAAAAAAAATGTAAAGGAACGGTAGTAGGGCCAATACACACAGACACAGAGACACATCGGAAGGAGATGAGACAATATTTTATCAACTTACCCGGTGGAAGAGTTTGTACTATATCTGAAAGTTGGGAGGAAAAACAATATATATGACTTGATATTTATTTCAAGTTAAACATAACTATTTGAAAAACAAACAAACAAACAAACAAACAAACAAACAGAATTTTCCCTGAAAGGCGGAGTACTCGTAATTACTTACGGTAAGTGGAGAGATTAGTTTCTAGAACTTTCTATGATAATAGCTTAACTTCTTTAAAAAAAAAAAAAAAAAAACTAGAAATGTCGCTAAGGCGACTGGTATGCCTCCGCCATAATGCACGATTCTCCTAATAGGTCTATAGTACATGTAGACAATGAATGTGTGATTACACTTTCACAAAACTGGCAAAATATTAAAATGACAAGTTTGTCACAAATGTGTTGAATGTTCACCTTCCTTGACCTAGGTTTAATTGGATGAATAGGAGAGCACGTACTTGGGGATTTAAGGACTTTAACTTGACTTTGACCCATTCATAAGTTTATGCATTGAGTAATTTTCAAGGTATGGAGAAAAAGTGCAATTTCTATAATGAAAAGTTCATTGTTACCATTTTCATCTGGCCTTTTTCCCTAAAATTCATAGAATAATCACTGTCAGGCACAACATGCATAAACAGGTAGTAGGTTTCAAGATAACTTGAGCCACTTCTGAGATATGGAGGATAAAGTTAGTTCAGCACTTTCCCTTGATCTTTGACCTTTTGACCTTTGAGGCAAGCAAACAAAAAAGAAGAAAAAAGAAAGCTTCCAGAGAATCTCTATTAGGTTATACATGCATACACCAAGTGTAAAAAAAAAAACAAATAATCCTCCTGGCATTGCATAAATATGAGGGAAATAGTAAAATTTTGAAGTGTTGCCCTTGACCTTTGACCCCTGACCTTTGACCCATGAACCCTAAATTCTCTAGATATTCACTGCCAGTCAGTACATGTATATATACTATGTTCCATGAAGATACCTTGAACAATTTCCAAGATACAGAGAAAAAAAGTTAAGTGTTAATATTTTTACTTGACCTTTTGACCTTTGACCTTTGACCTCATGACTCCAAACTTTCACCAAGGAATCTTAATTGGGTAATACATGTATACACTAAGTTTCAAGAAAATATCTTCAGGCATTGCATAGATATGGTGGAAATAGTGAAATTTTACGTATTTGACCTTGACCTTTTGACCTTTGACCTTGAGCATGTGCACCCAAAAGTTGATAGGCACAACTTCACCCCCTAATATACATACATGCCAAGTTTCATTAGAATACCTCAAAAGGTTTTTTAGTTACGCTGTCCACAAAATTCATTACGGACGGAAGGACGGACGGAAGGACGGACGGACGGACGGAAGGACGGACGGACGGACGGACGGACGGACAACCCGAAAACATAATGCCTCCGGCACCACTTCGTGGCGGAGGCATAAAAAAGATGACGATAAAAGAAATGATTACAAATCTCTGTGTAGCATTTTAGGAACAATAAGTGAGTAACTTGCATGATCATTAATGATGACCTATTGCAATTGTCAGTTGGTTTTGTGCGACTGAATACCAAATTCCATGCATTTGTTGAATGAAACACAATGTAATCGAGGCTTGAGACAAAAAGTCGTAAAAGTCTTTCAGAATCATGCATACATATACTTAATAAATCTGATTAAACTGGCATCTTATTTCTGACATAATATTACATATCGAACACAAACCAATGTATGTGCTGATTGCACACGTCGAGTCTTAACAGTTCTACAGGTCAAATGCCAAAGTCATATAAATTCAAGTAATTGTTGCATATATTTCTAAACGGCTCGAGCTTCAGGGTATTGACTGCTGGATCTCTAAGAAATAATAATATAAACCAAAGCAAAGCAATAAACTTACCATCGGGAGCGTCTGAAAAATGAGATAAGCAACGGTTAAAAACGCATTATGTTCAGTTATTTCAAATTTCCAAAAAGAATCCCTTTTGGGTTCTGAGTAGATACAGCATTTTGTTTAATCATTCTGGAGATATGCCGTCGCTTTGATAAGTCGAAGTAATCTGAGCTGCTGCCTACTTGTACAATGATAGTTGAAAACAGCGTAAATCTTGAGACAACCTACAATGTTTTGTACAAATTACAGTGAAATCATTTCATGTTACAGTTTCTGATATCCCTGCCTTTCATCGCAGACCTGGTGCAAGTGTTCATTTGTGTTGAGGATTTACAGCTTTAAACAACGATGCCACGGTTCATTTTCCTGTACAAGAGATAAAAAGGCTGTGATCCACTTTAAAACAGATACGGTCAAACCTGCCCGAGCTGCCTCCTGTCTATAGTAACAACCTGCCGTATCACTATACCGTCACTGAAAAATCCCCCCCCCCCGAAAAGCAATGTTAAAGACCATGCGTAAAGCGACCACCTGTTAATAATGGCCAATCTTTTCTTCTCCCTTTGGTGGCCGCTATAAGATAGACAGGTTTGACTGTAGCTACCTCGACGCAGAAGCAGTGTCTCATAGAGCATACTTCCATGTAGAGCCATTTTCGTTCAGAGATGGCCAGATATACTGTCACTGAAATAATTGCTGATGCCATGGCAACTAACATCAATGCCCACAATTCAAATTGGTTCCTACTTAGCTGTGGTCATGACAGTTTCGCCATCCCAAGCTTCAATCATTGTAGAGTTCACCTATCGAGAACTGTGGGGGGTTGCTACAATGTAATGCATGGACACGCATTAGAGTACTGGTATCTGTCCCGGGACTGTGACCAAGAATATTAAAACTGATCATCGTCATCAGAGCAAAACTTACCTGTACTGCCTGTTACAAAATCTGTGTGGAGAGATGGAAACAGTAAATAATGTTAATACGTCAGAAAACAATCACACTTCAGCATCATCCATGTCCAGCGAATCAAAACGGACACGCAAACATTTTGCCGTCAACTCTATCCTCCATCTGATTTTTGTAAAACTAAAATCTTTAGACTTTCTAGTTCTGTCGTCTATGATTTATTGGAAATCGTTGTGATCTTGGAACCAATTCACCTCTAAACACTATCATTACTCGTAAATTTCATTTACAGTGTAATGCAGAAACATATAGAAACAGAGAAAGGACAAACATCAGCGAACTTATAATTGATACTCAAAGCCATGGCATACATAAAAAAAAAAAAGATTGTCAGAGTTGATAGACGCTGATAGGGAAACTGAAAGGGTTTAGCCAGACGGTATCAGAGGACAATTACCCCCCCCCCCCCCCCCTCCGCTAAATACCGATTAGTGACTGATAGGGTTAGAAATCTATATAAACCATTTGGGATGAGGGTTCAGAATGGTTAGAGTCTGGGGGTAACTGTCCAGGGCCCCAGGGGAACGTTTAGAAAGGCCTGATGAAGTTGAGAACCAAACCACGCTAAATAAAGATGGACCAGATCTGAGAATGTCTGCCTACGAGTACCGACTCACGGGTTGTGTAGACTACCACTGTTCACAGCATTCATTAATTCATTCATTCATTTTCATTTTAGATAGAGAGTCTAGACCCTCTATTAAAAAAATATCTAGCATCTAAACGTGATCTTTTATTTCTTCAACAAATCTATGCAGCACTGTGCTTAGATAGATCTATAGTACGATAGCTATAACATCTTTTAGGAGTAATTTAGAATCATATTTGTTTAGTAGTGCATTTTGAAGACCAGTGCCTTTTGAAGACAGACCTTCATGTCTTCTTCTATTACGGTGTATGTATTTGTATTTTCTGTCTTTTTGCTTTGATGTAAAGCGCCATGAGCATTTAATCAGAGTGGAGAATGGCGCCATTGAAATTGCATGTAGGCCTATTATCATTATTATTATAACTATTATTATTATTATTATTATTATTATTATTATTATTATTATTATCATTATTATTATAGATCTAGTATTGTTCTGTCTGTCTAACAAAAGTTGGAGAGTTCTTATATCCGAAATACCAAATAAATCAACAAAGAAAGAGTGAAAGAATATCACCATCGAAATAAAGCAAATAGTTTAGAAGTGTTATAAGAAAATGATGAAGATTTGCTTACCATCTACAGTCTGTGCATATGTTAATGAACCTGTGGAGTGAGAAAGAAAGAAACATGGATGATGGTGATGGAAGAAACATCATGGTAACGTTAGAAATTGGTAGACTCTACATTCTCATCCAGATCATGCATTTCCACAACAAGGAACAAGGAACCAGAAATGGGAAAGAAAGATAGCAGATAATACAGTGATATCTACTCTGAAAATTAGCCCCTAAAGTTAAGAACATCTAGCCTAGAATCTAGGCCTGCTAGACAATTTTAGACCTTTCTCTAGACAACCATGTCTAACGTTAGTACAAGTTCTAGACTGAGGCCTATATATACAGTAGATCACTAGACCAGGCAGTCTATAAGAATCTAGACGGTCTATTCTATAGAACATAGAGACTGGAGTCACTACAGTCTACACTGTCACTATCGATAGTTCTACCAGTCTACAGAGATTACAGGGGACAGTAACCTGTAGACCCATAGCCATAGGATGTAACGTTGGTCGTGAGTATACATACTATATCTATAGATAACTACTATTGTTAGGCCCTAACGTGTTAGTTCTAAGGTTAGTAATTACCTAGACGCCCAGTAAGTTGAAAACTTGTAACGTTTAGAGGGCCATTCAAAGGATTCAGTCCTGAGCCTGAGGAGATCCATGTGATGTTACTACTGCTGTAGAATCCACGGGATTTATACTACTAAGTATCAGTTAGACCCTAGCCTAATGCAATCTGGATTAAATTTGTTACGCTTCTGCTTCCAGTGATCACTGAGCTTGGACTTATTCACTGATGTTGCCTCGACAGCATCTGCACAAAGGCTATTCCAAGTATTTGCTACTCTCTGACTGAAAGAGTTCAACCTTTTACTATACTATAGTTCGACACCTTCCTTTACAACTTAATTGTTAACGTTGCCGCTCTCAATTCTAAACGGTAGGCGTGGTTCAGTGGTAGTGGTAGGTCAGGATCCTACTGCCGTACTGGTATGGGCTAGGGCTAGAGACTCTATGCTTTCTTTTTATCAGTTAGACTCTAGTCTATAGACCTCTAGAATGTCTAACAAATAAGCAAGTTGTTGACTGGCCTGTAAAAATAGAGTTTTAGATGATTGCTTTCTGCAATAGAGAGTCTAACGTTAGATTTAACGTTACAACTAGACCACGTCTAATCACTGGCGTAGCCAGGGGGGGGGGGGGGGCGATGGGGGCGGTCGCCCCCCCCCCCCCCCCCCCCCTAAGATTTGGACCGGGGATTTGGGAGGCGAAAAAAAAAAATGCGTGTATGCTGTATGCATGCACATGAAGCGGGTCTCCTTTGCAACCTTTCATCGAATAAAATATTTTTTTTTTTTTATATTTCACTCAAAGTGTGCACCAGATCGTTGAATTTCAATTCAAAATATGCAAAATCTCTCGTGCTTGGGAGGGGGTATCCCCCTCCCAAACCCTCCACCTATGTGCCTCTTTCCCTAGCTATGTACACTTTTTAGATTTACAAAAAATTATGAATAATTCTGAGTGCACAAGACTTATCACTTATATTCCGAAAACTCAAGGTTCCCTCATGTATAAGGGGAATTCCCCCTTTTAATCGACCCTTTCCTCCCTCAGCCCCCCCCCCCCAATCAGTTTTTTTTTTGTGTGTGTGTGATTTCCCAAATGTTGATTCCATCAAATATGCGTATACGAGATATCTCAATTTCAACCTTAAAAAGGCAAAAGCTCCATCGGAAGGGAAGGGTGGAGATAACACTCTTCCACGCCTTCTCCCTGCTCGTCCCCCCCCCCCGCCATGCATAGAAGTAGACTGTGGCTATACCCAGATCGCTTTATTTCAATTCTAAAAACGCAAAAGCTCCACGAGCGGGAGGGGGAATCCCCCTTCCCCTAAGCTCTACCTCACTAGACTTTATACATATACACACAGATGGTGCACATTCGGAATAAGAGCTAAATTCCGTGCTTTTAACACTTCGATGAAAAAGTATTGCACCAAAAATTTGCACCAGATCGCTGAATTTCAGGTCTGAAAACGCAAAATCACCTTCGTGTGGAAGGGGATATGCCCCTATCTACACCCTCGTGTGCATGCTTTTTCTGTTTGATTGCTGAACAGACAGCGTTCATGATATTCAGTGTAAGAATTAATACAAGAAGACTATTGTATTTTAATTATACCATTTTATAGGCAAATTGTTCAATAATAATCTACACTAAAATATACTGCAACCTTAAACAAGTGGGACTGTTTCAACTCGTTAAAACACGCAAAAACATGCATCAAATTGCACCATTTGCAACATCAAAATGCAAAAAATTCTCACCGTGGGAGGGGGGACACCCCCCTCCCACACCCTCCCCTCCCCCCTCGCTCGCTCCACTCGCTCGGGTTCAGTCGCGTTCATGATATTCAGTGAAAAGAATTAATACAAGAAGTGTATTTAAATTATATCATTTTATAGGCAAATTGTTCAATAAATTAATAATCTACACTAAAATATACTGCAACCTTAAACAAGTGGCACTGTTTCAACTCGTTAAAGTACGCAAAAACATGCATCAAATTGCACCCTTTGCAACATCAAAATCCCAAAAAGTTCTCACCGTGGGAGGGGAACACCCCTCCCACCCCCCCCCCCCCCCCCCCCCATCGCTCGCTCCACTCGCTCGGGTTCAGTCGCGTTCATGATATTCAGTGAAAAGAATTAATACAAGAAGTGTATTTAAATTCATTTTATAGACAAATTGTTCAATAATAATCTACACTAAAATATACTGCTATATACCTTAAACAAGTGGGACTGTTTCACGTCGATAAAACGCGCAAAAACATGCATCAAATTGCACCATTTACAACATCAAAATGCAAAAAGTTTTTACCGTGGGAGGGGGGACACCCCCCTCCCACACCCTCCCCCCCCCCCCCTCGCTCGCTCCGCTCGCTCGGGTTCATTCACCTTTCATGATACTCAGTGAAAAGAATTAATACAAGAAGTGTATCTAAATTATACCCTTTTATAGGCAAATTGTTCCATAATAATCTACATCAAAATAAACTGCTACCATAAACAAGTGGTACTGTTTCACGTCGATAAAACGCGCAAAAACATGCATCAAATTACACCATTTACAACATCAAAATGCAAAAAGTTCTTACCGTGGGAGGGGGGACACCCCCCTCCAACACCCTCCCCCCCCCCCCCCCCCTCGCTCGCTCCGCTCGCTCGGGCTCGGTCGCTTCGCTCCCTCGCAGACTCACCGCCCCCCCCCCCTGAAATCCTGGCTGCGCCGTTGCGTCTTATAGAATCTAATGTCGATTTTTAGGCCAGGTCCATGTGCTTGTAAATATCTGTAACTGTTATAAATTGAGTATATGAATATAAGAACGACCCAAGTCCATGGAAGATCATTTCGAGTAAACTAAGAAAAACTTCATATCTTTTTTATTTGCCCAATAATATTCTATTTAACTGTGGTGGGAAGGCAACATTGTATATACAAATTAGAACATACATTATTATGGCAATTAACATTTACATTAATTGTGGAGAGGCCATTTTGTGTGGTGGACTTGGGTCGTTCTTTGATTCATATGGACTTGGGTCGTTCTTTGATTCATATACATGATATTCTGCTATAGAGATGGGAGAAGGATGAGAGAGGGCGCTATTATATGAATGTAAGAATGACCCAAGTCCTTCATTCTTACATTAATATAAGATTTAACTCATTCATTTCAGGCACTTCCGGGGGTAATTAGGATTTATCATATGCACACAAGATGAGTCCATGCATAAGCTACAATTTCCCATGTCAAACTGAATTTGGCTAAAAATTGGACTTGGGTCGTTCTTATATTCATATACTCAATTGTATTACACTGTATAATGTAAATTATACAATACAATATTGTATATTATACAATTATTATTAAATAAATTACAGTCTGCAAGAATCTTCAGTCTGTTGAAGGAGGCAGACTTAATCAGAAGAAGAAGAAGAAGAAGAAGAAGAAGAAGAAGAAGAAGAAATTACAGAATAGGCCTATGTTAGCCCTAGGAACCCTACCGGGTTATATACCAAATACATCCAATCTCTCATCACACTTTCTTGGCTGCTGCCACCACATGATTTAAGGAGACATGACCTCCAGGACTAAACGACCAACTTTACCATTCAGCCCTAGGCCTAATTCACCAACATCAATAACCAGCTACGAGACAGAGTAGGAGGAGGGGGGGGGGGGGGGATACTGACTCCCTATTCGTTCGCAGATCTAGTTCGCACTTGAGCTGTAGCGGTCTGTTGTAAACATGTGTTGAGTTTCTGCAATACACTACTGTCTGTGACGTGCACTACATATCACGAGCGAGCCATGGCCTCGACTAGTTTTACGTCTGAGTTGAGGTAAGCTAATGATTGTGCAAATGATTGTGTAAATAGACCCCACTATAGAAAATTAGCATAGATATACTAGTAACTTACTTAGCATATTAGCATATTCTTATTTAAGACCTTTAACGTTAATACTCTAACAAGAGCTGTCTAACGTTACACCGGGCTATAGGTAGAAATGTATAACGTTAGCCTATGATTGCCTACGCTATGGCTAACCGTTAGGTATACACGATCGTCTGTAGACCATCTAACGTTAGAATTCTAATGCAAACTTCAGTGAGTAAGTGTAGCGTGTAACAGAATGTCCCCTGTATCTAACAAAATTAATGTTGATTTAGGCCTGACGTTAAACCTGTTTAACCTGTTTTTTCAAGTTAGGCCTAGGACACCTAAACGTTAGTGTTTTTACTGTTTAACAATTAGCCTAACACGTTAGTGTTAACATGTGGTTAGGTCTAACGTTAGGCCGCCTAACGTTACATCTTACTGCTTACCTGTTTGTGCAAGGATCACCGGTAACACTGCCAAAACTAAAATCACCCGACTTGCCATCTTGTAAATCCCAAAATGATAAAACTTGCAATTTTCGTAGATTTTGTCTTTCTTCTTTGCAGTGTTTGCCAGTGCAGATGTTTCATAAAATCGCAGTAGGTCGGCCTACTTTACGTCGCTGTAAACTTGAATTGAACGTGACATCGATACGATGCGCATTAGCTGTTTGTTTCTATGGAGATATTCTACAAACGCATTGAGTGATGCGCAACTACGTCATCAAAGGAAGAGCGCGTAACCTTTGCGAATACCCGCGCTCTTAATACATCCGACATTGTTACGTAAACAATGCCTCCTCAATGAGATTTAGAGAGATTCCGCACTTTTGTTCCGAACACACTGTTTTCGTTGGACTTGAAATCGTCGAGTCGGTGAGATCAAATTCTTCGATACCACCAAGCTTGTAAATATTATTCTTGATGTGAATATAGAAGCATGAACTTGGATTGCTTGTTTTATAAGTATGATGATTATATAACTGGGTAGAGTCTAGGGCATACCCCCTTGGCAATGATCCCAGCCCCTTCCCCTGACCCTAACCCTAATCGTAATCCTGAACCTTTAATATCCAAACCCTGACCCAAACTCTAGACCCTAAACCTAACCCTAATCCCAGTCTTTACTCTAACCTTTTCACTAACCAGTATTTAACCGGGGGTAATTGCCCTGATACGGACGGGGGATGTTCATCATCAAGTAATGTCAATGTACACTGAAACTCACTCTCTCCGCCTGTACACAGCTTCGTCATAATAGTCGTAAATTTATGTTTCTGCTGCCACTTCCGCCGGATTTCAACAGCTAACAAGTAAAAAAAAAAACAAAACAAAACAAAACAAAACCCTTACCCGCTCTCCCACGCCCTTCAAGGTTTTATCACCGCTCTGGTACAACTTGCAATCGTCAAAATCTTAACCGTATAATATTTTTTTCTGGTGCCACTTCCGGGGTAAATAAATAATAAAAAATTAGAGTGGGGCCCCAAAGTGGTTACACCCTATGTATTCCTACGTATTGAGCGATTAAGGCTACCCCCGATGCGCCAGCCCTGAGCCAGACGAGGTGTTTTGGGAAATGTTCAGATTAAAGTAATTTGCAGAAAGGACATTGTACATCGGATCCATCTACAAACGGGGAGTGGTTTCAACTTAAAAGGCCTGGGGCGTACAGAAATCAAGGATTGGAGCGAAACTTTTTTTAACTTTGCTTGAACAACGTACCTGCCTGAAAACTGTCGTGTAAAACTACATAGAGGAAATGCAATGTGTGACATGTTAGTTGCCGAGAGATAAACTAATATTACAACCTATAGTTACGTTCAGACGACAAGCCCTAACCCCGTAACTAAAAGTTGAGTATACATGTACTTAGTACGTTATAAGTGGCTTCCGTCGCGTTGCTATTGTCATTGCGAATCAGATTTTTAATCTCTTTTCATGTTTAGTCTCGTCCAACCGCCTGTCTGTAATTAGGTGCGGCTGTTGGAATGCATCGCTCGGAGACTATGAACGCTTGTATCGGCTTTTAATTCTAATCTTTTGAAGGAATCACAGAAGACTGAACATGTCTACTGACCAGTAGTTTTGAGTGTTTGTTTGTTTGCTTGTTTGGGGTTTTTTTCCTTCCTCCTGTTACAAAATAATTGATGTTAGTACTCACAAAATAATTTGTCGGGTTTTCTGTTTTGTTTTGTTTTGTTTTGTTTTTCAGGCGTTGTCCAGCAAAACAGTGAATTAGTATGATGTCGATGAAGCCAGTGATGAAGACTCCTGAGCTCTTTGTTTGAAAGTTCCTTATTCAAGCTCTTTTTGAGAAAAATCATAAAAATGCCAATATTTCCTGCAAAAACAAAATAAATTTTGTTGAAACAGCGTGTTGAACTGAAGAAAGCATGATCCAAGACCTCCCAACTCCAGACCAGCTGCTGAAATCGGATAATGTAATATTTTTGCCGCCATCTCGTGGTGAACGTTGTGCAAAACGCGCGCGTGATAAGACGTCCATTTTGCACGTCCGTTCATCAACCAACGAACCTCCGTGCGCAAGTTCAAGCACAGCCCACTACCCTACCACCCACCGTTTGCTAGCCGCGCTCTGCCCCGTTTCGTGCGCTGCGCCGCGGTTGTCAGCGATCTGCTGATCATCTGTGTATGTGTATGTGCCTATGTACCGCACTCTACGGATGCGCGTGTGCTTCTATCACCATCACCGTGTAAAAACCGAACGTACGTGCCATGTATGAGCAAGATTGATGTGTGTATGAGATTCTGAATGAGACAAAAAGTACGGAAATAACTAACGAACTGGCGCACAGAATATCAAGCCATTGTGGTGAGTATGAAAATGATATTATGTGTATATGTTTCTGCATTTTACTTTATGATTATATGAAAGATTAGTTGTTCAAGTAGCGCAATGTTTAGTGATCAGATACAAGCTATTGAGGAGGAAGTGAATGAAATGCTTGTGGGACACTCCCATTGGAATGTATGTGGTGTGTGTGGTGATCGTCGTTGGCAGTGTATCATTCCCTATGAAGGTCGGCCACCAGCACTGAACACTGCAGCCATGCAGGGTAAATCACGTTGGCTGATCTTGCACTAGGGCCTATTCTACTCTTTATTTTAAGAAACGAAGACCATGAAGTTTCATCTGTAGCACATGACATGATGAAACTAACTTTCAGACACCCAGCTAGAGGTTGTACAAGTTTATACAACTTGTATGAACTTTTACATTGCCATCTTTTTACTGGCACTGCAAAACGTCTCTTTAGGGTGCGTTCGAGCGCTCTCATAAAGTGAACTGTACTGTAAATTTACCGTACCCGCGCTAGAGGAGCGCTCAAACGCTCATAAAGTGTACTGTACCGAGCCAAAAGTGGACCACCACTTCCTGATGTGTTCCAAAAGCGTACCAAAAGTGTACCAAAAGTTCGCTGTAAAAAGCATGCGCGTATCATGCGCATGCATCACAATGCAAAAACATCATTCTCTTTGTTCGGGACAGCTGTAAGTAGTTCAAGCGCCAAGTGGATAGCATTCTTGGTACAAAAATGTGTGACCTTTTCAAAAAATAACTCGTGAGATACGCTTTCTTTCTCGATAGAGCTCTCGAACGCTTCAAATCTGGCACAGATCAGTACAGTACGCTTTGGTTTAGTTCGTTTTGGTTCGCTTTAGAGCGCTCGACCGCACCCTTAGTCTAAACCATCAAGATTTCACACCTCAAATGAGACCACCATGGGTACGATGATGGGGGCCGCATAGGCCTAAATTTAAACAGTTTTAGGCCTAATCACATGTGTATCTTTAATAAAGTTGTAACAAATGAAAACAGAAGAAAATTGACCAGAAATTACACTGTAGATTTTTCTGCTAGATCGTGATGGAATCCCATTTTCTTTGCTCATTTTTCCACTAATAATTAATTTTTTATTAAGTTGGTGAGGTATCTTCCCAAGGCCAAGTTGCAAGAAGACACACGCAGACACAGGAGTGTCGGGTAGATGAATAATGTCAGTGGCTCAGTTAGTGTATTATCTTTATATTACAAGCAAGAGTCATTTGCCCTGTAGACCCAACTGCTGTTTCCAGCACACTGAACAGTTTCACTGGTAGTATTACGTGGGTAGACCAATAAATCTGCCTCTTTTTCGGTGGCTTCTTGTTAAATGTACGGTCGGTAATGATGGTTCGCCCCTCACTACATCAACAGACAGGACACCAAGAGGCAGGTACAAATGTATATTAGTCTCTGGTTTGGGCTGATGCACGATGGTTGTCAGTGGCATAGGAAATACCTGCATGTGGATGCAGAAATCAGTGAATGCAAGTATATTACATGTATAGAAGTACCAGAACTTTGCTTTTTGGATCTTAATAGAGCAAGCGGGAAAAATGTAAGAGCAATGTAAACACATCGCTCTGAACATAGTATGGGGTTTCTAAGCAAAGTAACACTATACAGTCTGCCAAAAAATGGCACATGAACATGACAACGCGATGGTCCTGGCGTTCCACTGCTGTGCTGCTCTACCCTGATCAAAATACAAATTTCTTACTGTAACATCACTACGCGCTCCACCCTAATGGAATTAACGGGGTCTTACAATGCTGTCAATGTCAGCACAATGCATTCCCTCTGTAAAGTGTGTGCGGTTTCTGTGTCAGTTTAGCTGTTTCCATATCAGTTTAGCTGTTTCTGTTTCAGCTATGCTGTTGCTGCACTCATTTGCACCTGAAATACGCTGTCATCACTATAAAATGAATGCAGCTGATTCACTTTAAATTTGACTGCCAACAAAACATGTCTGCCAAACGTTCCAAAGAGGCAAATGTCGACTACACGTAGGAGTAGGAGGATAAAGACGCTTATGCTACACCTTTCAAGGCTGAAGAAGCAGGCTCAGATGAAACAGACACAGAAGAGCAAGAGGAGATATGTAGGATGAATCAATTCAGATCGATACCAAGAAAGTAGAGACTGTATCACATTATATTTAATGAATCAAGGAGCAGAAGATACTCAACTGTCCAGTTCTTTAAATACAAGCAATGAAAATAATATAATGAAATCAGCAACATTGAACCAAAGGAAGACAATATACAAATGCAAGAATATCAAGATTAAGCCATGAGAAGATCAATTAAAGAAATAGGGGAAATCTGTTTATGAAACAAAGACCTGTACAGTTGTATCCTAGTTAAAAAAACAATAAGCTACAGGTGTACATTTGTATATGGATACAATATCTGAGTCCAGTCATTTCAAAGAAGCTCTTTGCTCATCCATCTTGTCTCCATTTGTGCAGGAATATAAAAAAAAAAAAAAACTGAAGCATGACTGCTGTACACACATACAATTATATGTATCTGATCTACTCACACAGTGATCACAACAATAATTTACCAATGATGTGGAGAAAGGAATTACAGACTACATGTTTAAAAATAATGAAAGCTGATGTTGCAGGTAGTTGCTTCAGTACGAGTTACAAGAGCAACACTGTACATGTGTGTCTTATATGATACATTGTACTGTAAAAGTGGTTTCTTTCACGGCGGTTTTATTTTCGCGCTTTGAGGTTGAACCACGACATTAACATCATGCAAAAATGTTTTGAACTCGCCGCTTGTTACAACGCTATTGCACACATGCACACACAAGATTCCGCGCATTGAGTGTATTGATGGTCAACACACACACAGCGATACCGCGCAATGTAGGTGAAGCATGTTATTAACTACTCGAGAGACGGGATTTCAGGTAAGCCTGCATTTAATTTTAATTTCTATTTACTGGTAATAAATAAAAGAATGATTGGATTATAGTTTGGGCTTTGATGTGCAAAATAAAAGAGTTTTTGCAGACTGTGAATTCACAGATTTTGCCGACCGCGAATTTAAACACATGCGAAAAAGTCGGCACCCATGGAAACCCCAAAAGTATCTAATTTACGCGAAAGAAACCACTTTTACAGTAGCTTGTAACTCACACCAAAGCGCAGAATAAACCCCCCATGCAATATCATCTTGTTATTGTGTTGGTATCTGTATATCAGAGTCTCCAGCTCTCAGTTTCAATGATTCGTAATTAGTCTTTTAATAATGTCTTGCATTACATGTACACTGTAATACTTGTACAGAAACCACAAACTACGCCATTAAGTCTAAGCCAACTGCAAGAGTAGAATCACAACTTTGGTAAAACTACACAAGTGCCTGTAGACCTAATATTAAAGTATAAACTGAAACCACTGTAAATGAAGGGGGGAAAATGGCATTGATGGCAGTAACTTTGACCCATCTATTGTCTGTGAAGCAAGTCGCCGCATGAGCAATCATAAAAGTTAGTGTTAATGCCAGTGTGTTTGCTCATACATTGTTCCCAACTGTATTAAACAAAATTGAAGAAATATCACTTTTAAAGTGCTTAAAACAAAATATTTCAAAAAGAAATAATGCACCTTAGTGGAAAGTATCACTTTTGAATTGGTGCTGTTGTGCTGTTGTGTTACTTATTAACGTTTCTCATGTCTTTGCCACCTACATTGTATCAAAAAGGGTTGAAAAACACACACACAAATACACACACATTGTTGGCACCGTACAAACAAGAAAATTTCTACATCATACTCAAAGTGCATTTGAGATCATACAATTGTATGCTCCAGCATATTTTACAAATGATTTCAATAAATGATTACAGCTACATCATCATGCACAATCTCTGCAACAGCTGAAGGGACTGTAAACAAAATTTATGACATTACTATTTCTATGATGGCATACGGTTGAAAACTTTGAAGGTAATGGTATGAAATAAAAAAAAAACGACAACAACAAAGTCCTTTCCTGTGAATATTGTAATTCCGTATATTGTGCAAATATATTATTTAATAAATTTGGACTTTAAAAACAATTTTTCCAGTGGGTGATTTCATGATCAAGAACTACAATGAAGGAAAAAGAAATAAAGAACCAGATATATTTTCAGGAGAAACTTAAAAGTGACTATCCACCTTAGACAAAATATTCATGTATGAATTCCTGAAAAGTTCATTGAAAATGAAGATTTGTGAAACTTCTTGTTTTCTTCAAACGTGTACAGTGTACAACTGTGTATCAGTTTTAATACTATCGTACGTGTATGTTTTTAATTGCTGTTGAATTCCCATCTATAGAGGGCAGCACATAGAATTAACCAAACCATTAAACAATTCAGAACTTCTGAACAGACTGTCTGACATTCCTCAAACTTTCACATAATGTTTTGCCAACCCTTCTGCATTTATTTTGCTGAATTATATTTTTGTGAAGTTTAAAATATACTGCGAACCCACATGCTCGTTTTCATGCTGCAGCCAAAAGCAAGTAAAATGTGATTGTGCTTGAAGTCATTGTCACCTGACTTTATGAGTAAAGGATATTTCTTAAATTTGTTTTTTTATTCTTTTTTTAAGAGAGAGAGAGAGAGAGTGAAGAGATCTGTGTGCTGTATTGTATGTAGTCTGCATAAACAGAATGGCCTAGAAGATTTAGGGAATTATTGGCAGTTTGGCCTCTCTACTAAAGTACATGAAGTGCCCTCACACTGACCTCAGCATCTACAATGTACATAGTGTACGACTGAAATGGAAGGAGCACTGAACCGGGAGTCAACTTTACTTTATTGTATACAGGGCTTTCCTTCTTTTGTGTCATGGTTACCTTTTGCACAATGATATAAGCTATATGTATTATATCTTTCTTTCTTTTTTTTTTTTCTTCAGGAAATATGCATGTACAATGTAGGCATAGGACGTGTATGCTGCCCACATACAATAACATTACAAGTCTAAAAGAATTAATTCTGGGAACTCATTTACAAATTGTACACACCATTGACATGTGTACATACCCCCCTCCCACACACACACACACACACACACACACGCACACACACACCCATACACACACTCAAAAATTACATACGACACATTGTGACTATTACCTACTATTCTCATGCATTTTGAGAAATGTGAAATAATGGTTACACGTACACAGTAAACCTTCCCAAGTGGGAGGTTAGCAACACACAAAAATATCCGACAAGTAATAGTTCGCGAAAATATCCACTGGTATGCGCTAAAATTTTAGGTAACGTGATATACAATTTGCAGCTTTATCTTCTGGAGGATTGTGTGTATTTTAATATTATCGCACCAGCATTGTACCCAATCTGTGTGAAAGCCTAACTACATGTATACACAGCACTGTCGCTGTACACAAGTGTAAGTCGTGTGGACACTACATAATCTTATAATTCCGGGGCGCCGACTCTATTTTGTATTTACTGCAACATATTTGTTACTAAGACTACATAAGATGAAAACTTTGTCTTTTAAACTCCCGTTTTCAGCTCTTGATAGTGACATGTTTCACAACTTACCAAAAATGACACCTTTTTTAATCCTGTACGCCACAGAAATTGTAGAAATCGCAGAAATGATTCGAAATGTCGGCGCAGCACTGGGCAAAGGTGGCCTGTCGACCGCGCGGGCATACAAACTCTAGGGCAATTTGCATCGTTCAAAGCTGGGAAAGATTTATTTTGAATCGCCCAGTGATGATCACAGCATTCCGGGTTAAGATTGGACTTTTTGCTCAGTGTATGCTGCGTGAGGGCTCACTATGGACTGAAATACCATGCTCATAGTCCAAGCATCTCAATTCACGTGAGTTATTCGTAAAATTTGTGATAAGAATGTAGAAATTTTCAACAGTTTTGTTGTTTGGTGGCCGTGTTCGAGGGGTTTAGTAGATATGTGTATGGGGTTTAGTAGATACACTGTATGTGTATCACACACCGTCAGACACCGTGCGCTAGCAAGGCGTCTGGTCAGGCTGTGTGATAGCCATGCTTTACTACAGCACACACTGTACACCCAAGTGTGTAGTGGGATATGGTATGAGGAGAGGGACAGTTTGACCCAAGGGGGCAAAGTACAGCGTTAATACTTGTTTGTGTACCTAGGGTTCTTACTCTGTACTGATAGTGGGTACAGCATGTTTATAGTACACTTTTGTACTTCGTCGAAGTGAAGCATGAGCCCCCATTTGCCACACAGGACAGGTTCTCTAGTAGAAATACACACACATACATTGTAGGCTTCTTGTACACAATTTTAACTGTCAAATGTTTTGATATTACTACTAATACTAGGGGTAATTCATGGTTGATAAATGCACATGACGCAGAATCCAGGTAACTGGCTGTCTCATGTTTTGTGGGATTATACTTGAACTCCAAGGTGGATAACCCCAGATACTATTGTAGTTGCCATGAAATTCAACCAAGGTTGCCACAATGGGCATAAAAGAGTGCATGTTATTGTATGGGTATACAAATTTAATTTTTGTAGGAAAAGGTTGCTCATCACTTTAGTTAATTCAAACTGAGAATCTTTTAGTTTCCCTTTTCAAATCTTGCCCAATTGCCAGTGATTGTGTTTTGACTAGCCCGTTGCAACAGGCTAGAGTTGCAACACGACCTGCATAGTGCGCCATTGTCTGATTCAAGAAATTAGCCTGCCTATAAAAATAGTGCAATAACCTGCTACTGTAAAAGTGGAAAATTTCGCGCTGTTGAAATTTTTGCGCATTTTGCGCAACCTGAAACTAGCGCAAAAAAAAAAAAACAAGTGAATATTTTTGCTTGCCATATAGTCCAGTATTTGCTGTCTTGATTCGGTGGAATTAAAAACAGGCAAAACTCTTTTTACCCCGCCAAGCGCGAAAAATTAGTCGCACGAAAATATCCACTTTTACAGTATGCTTTATTAAATGCACCAGTAACCAGTTTATATTGTGAAAGACTCACAGGATCAAGAACTCAACTCATATTTTTTTTTTTATTAAATCTAATGAAGACAACTTTGAAGGAAAAAATAAAAACAAATGCAAACTAAATAACTTCAAGTTTTAATCCACTGCCATAGAAAGGGTTTTTGTCCCACCACATGCGATTACACTTGAATGGGTGGGATAGTGAATGTGCATCCACTTTGCAGGACATTAATTCAGGAGTGTCAGATATGCAGCTGTTGATTTCAAATTCCACTTGCTGTACTGTCTACACTCTCCTTCACTTCCTCCTCAAATAAAGTGTACATTGCATTATGTTTGTATGGTTGCTGGTTGATATTCTTTGGTTACATGTGTGCTGCATGTATTACAGGAATTCCGAAATATACAGTATTCTGTACAGTGCAGTTATTGTAAAACCAGAAATATTTTGCATGCATTTTAATTTTGTGAGAGCCAAGATCTGCAAAATTAAAGTGCGTGCGAAAGTTCTTGGCTACACTATAATAAAGCATTAGATGCCAGTGGCAGTTCGCAAAAAGTTCATGCCCTGAAAACTGTTGTTAATGTTATGAGTGTAGCTCCAATTTGCTAAAATTTCATGCCACTACTAATATTCTTGCTTTACACTTATAGTAGTGGGGCCATTCTTCGAATTGCATGGTCTCCCCACACTTAAAGGTATTTATTTAACAAGATTATTTGGTGATTTAAATAGTTGTGATGTAAACCAGAAGTAAAGTAACAGTAGGAAGTCAGTTTCTCCATGATTTGTCTGATTCCAAAAGCTTTCTCTGAGTGCCTAATTTCCTGTGTAAAGTTATAGTCACCATTACTCTTCCTTCTACTGTGGTATCATAACCATGCGAGATATGAATTCTTATTCAGGTGTGCTTCTTTTGCTTTCTTTCTTTCTTTTTCTTTATATGATATCCAATATCGTTATTCAAATACACATTTTTTTTTTTGTAGAGCTGCCATCGTAAAGCGTTAGAGAAAAAGTTATGTAATATTACTGTAGAATTTATGTCTCACTGTCAGGGTTTTGTATATGTACCAGTAAGTCTTTCATTTGATACATCATTAATATCATAGCTTTACATTACATGTGATGGAAAATGAGGGGGAAGAGTATTCAAAGGGATGAATGTTATGGACTCGCGTTAATAGAAATCAACGATAAACCAAGAATGTGTCAGATATATCGAAGACACAAATTGATATTCATTATTCACATTGATTAATCAATGCGTGAAGGTGACAAAGATTTCACAGTGAGAACAAGGTTAAAATTCACAACCGAGACAGAGTTTCACACAGTCTTTTTGACATTTTATGATTGGAATTGGATCAAAAGACACAGATATCCAACTCAAACATGGATACAATGCACGTGTATAATGTACCAGGTACTCTCCATATTTGTGGTTTGGTAGAATTAAAATACTTCTTGTGAACTCTGGACTTGGCAAGAAAAGATAATATACAGTTGTGTGCAGTAGCTGATACAATGTAAGTTGTCTTTGATGATGGGTGAAAGTTCAATGTACACATGTATACAGGTAGTTGTACAGTGTACCTTCACATGCGCTGTACAGTGTAAGTACGCATGCATATCGTCAGCTGAGAAACAGAAGGGCTTCATTGCAATTTTAGGGTACATTGAGTTATCGGTATCATGTTGTGGAGCTTGATCTCCTCTACATTGTGGTGCCAATTTAAATTTTTTTTTTTCAGCAAAATGTTAAAAGTTAAAACCACAAGGGCACATACTATTTGACCACACTCAAATCTTAGAATGCAAAAGCACCCATCTGGTTGTCAGCTGATGATATGTTAGTGTGTAATACAAGCGGTAGCCTCTACAGCTGTATCTGTTGCTCTCTTTCGCTGTGTTCTCGCTAAAGGAATTGGGTGTAGGAGTTTGAGACTGATTAAACATATCCTGGATTGCGAACTGTTGTGACTCCACACTGATAGTCATCCTGTATTAGCTTTCACAAGCTGTTTATGTTTCTGCAGTCCAGAAATTTTTCTCGGCAAAAACACTCATTCTGTTCCAATGAAAACAAGCTCATCGGGTAATTTCTCCATTATCCTGGAAACTGTCACAGCTGATTGTGATTTTTAAAATTGAAACGGAAGAGCCGAGACATGCCACAGATGCTTCGAAAAAATGTGTTGTGTTGTCTAAGGTCAATGATTTTGACATTGCTCTCATTGCGCTGTCATTTCCTGATAATTGTGAAATGTCAGCACATTTTCTGATTTCTTAGAAGTTTTACATTGTAGGGCCTACGGGTACATGTACAGTATACCATGTATTTCCTCCACAGATGACCCTACTGATTTTAGCGGTATTACTGTATGTTACTTCACACACTAGGGGAAAAAAAAAACAAACCTAAGGTGAGGCAAAATTCAAGAAATTTTGTGTTTCATACTTTATCACCATGTACAGTATATAGGGAGTGTATTTTTGTAATTTCTTATTTATTTTTTATTAATTTTTTTTTTTTTTTTTTTTCGAATTGGGACTTCCTGACAGTTTCACAAGTTTGTAGTGGTTAAATTTGTGATAGTGGAGTGCAGTATCGAATGGAGAAATGTACATTTTATGTGTCCACATCACATTCATGTTGGGATCAGAGTTGATATTTACAGGTGTACCTCCGCCAAGAGAGGAGGAATATGTTTTCGTTAGCGTTGGTTTGTTTGTTAGTTAGTTAGGTTGTTTGTTGGACCGTGTGCAAAATAACTCAAAAAGTTGTGCACTGATTTGGATGAAACTTGCAGGAAAGTTTGCGAATGACACAAGGAAGAGCTTATTAAATTTGGGTAGTGATCCGGAAATTTTTATGGATTTTATGAAGGATTTTCTATATTTTGGCAGGAAGAGTCAATGAACTTGGGAGATCAAGCTGCGCATTTTTGAGGTTTTCATACGCGCACTAAAGTGTGTGCTCTAGTTTCTGCTAGGGTGAGGCGCGCCGCGCAGCTGAGGGTTTATGACGTAGCAAAGGCTTCTATATTGGGAAATCAGACAATTTTTCAGCATGCATACGTATAGGTGGAAATCACTAATCTTTATGGAAGAGCAATGATTGGAAAGTAGCTACTTGGCGGAGGTCTGCGCTCTCAGAGTGTTTTTCTAGTTTTACTTGTTTTTAAATTCACCAACACTGTAGCACAAGACTTGCAAAATTCACAAAAATAAAAACCTTGGGAAAAATATTCCGTTTTACAGTACCACAAATCACATTCATTCATTGTTATTGAGCACATGCAGTAGTTCTGTAGGCATGTGATACAAAATACCAGTTGTGGTAACATGTACAATTTGTTCAAGTACATGTACCATTGAGTGAAGTAGGCCTACAGTGTATGTATGGTAGTGAACACATGGCTTTGTAAATGCAGAATGATCAATGGATGTTTTGCTACGCATGTATAAAAATATAAACTGGTTTAATTTGTCATGTCCATGATGCTTTCATGCAATGTACTGAGTTTGTAAAGCTCTGCAAGGTCCATAATTTCCATGTGGAGAATTGATTATGCTGATGTTCCTATTTTAAAGCTACTGTTTCAAGTAGCCAGGACTTCACTGCTTTCCCAGTTTACAAAATTCTGTTTGAATGAAAATAGGCCAAATGCATACATGTACAGTTGTATCTGTTGTTAATATTTTGTTTGTGTGTTGATCACTATATTTCTCCCAGAGGTCTTTGTTGCCAAATATATGATGTTCACACACAAACACTGTACTTGTACTGCATACCATTCTGATGTGATGGTACAATGTACATACATTTGTATGTACATCAATCAACTGTATGTATCATTTTGTGCAAATACTTTTATATTGTACCCAGTAGGCCCTTCCTGTTTTGTGTCATACATGTAGGGTGTGTGTACAGAACCTGTACATGTAGTGTTTGTGTGCAGTTGCAACATGCAGTAAAATGCTAGTGTCAGTTATGCAATCACAATTGTGTAGTGGTGAAATACTACGGGCTGGGGTAAAAGCTGTAGACAGCCACCACACCCCCAACATATTTGAGGTCACACTGTGGCTATTGTTTGTGACTCAGATGGGCGGAGTCTGAAAGAGATCATCTATTCACGCACAGACAACTATCATTATACACTAGTATCTTGCAGATACTCACACACACACTCACGTGTGTGCATGCCAGCAAAGCTGCATACAAATGTACTGTACTATGAAGACCCTTCTGAGCGTGCAGTGAAGTAATGATCTGCACAGAGCAAGCGGCTGGTCAGTAATACGTGTACATACATTGTGTACAATGCAGAAGGTGTGTAGCCTTCTGCAGAAAACGGTCTTCATCCTGTGTGTGTCTGTGTGTGCGTGCACTGCTTGTGCTGCCTAGAATCACCTGTGCAAGAAGTGTGTCTGCGAGGCTGAGCGAGTCATTTATATAGCCCTCTATAGTTGGGTTTTGACTGCAAGAGGGATGATGCTAAATATAGCATATGACATAGTGGTGCTAAATTGAATGTTCTGGCCTTTGCTGCTGAAGCCTGGAGGGAAAAGGTATAAAGATGAAACACAAATTAAAGCATTCCATACCAAAGAAACTTCAAGAAGTGTTAACTTTTAGTCAAACTTTCCTGGATTTTGTTTGAACATGGTGGTGCAGTATCTGTCACAATAAAGTGTAATGCATAGTACACTGTGTTTTGCCCAGCAATCAGCATTACATTGTATCTTATGATGTAGCAGCTGAGGACTTTCTTCGCATTCTTCACATAAACCAGGCTCGTCACACTTCTTCAGGAGCTAGTTTGCGAGTAAGTAATCATGAAGCTACAATTGTAAATGCATCCACAGAAACCGGGTATGGTTTGTATATTTAACAAATTGAATTCTGTCAGTGTGCAAGCATGCTTACTATCATTTAAAATGCTATGTACAGTGTACTCTAATATGAGGGCTACAGTAGGCCTACACAGTGATGATTCCTTGAGTCTCTCATTTACGTGTACTAGGGGGTATCCTTGAACACAACCATGGGAGTAGAGAGGGTTTATAGTAAACACAATGCTCTGCAAATTTCATTTCTCTTTCATTAACTGAAAGAAGGGCTTAGTGAATTGCATGTACAAAATTGTAGGCCTAGGCCCTATACTGTAGAAGTGGAAATTTTCGTGGTGTTGAAATTTTCGCGCATTTTGTGCAACCAGAAACTAGCGCGAAAATAAAAGCACACAAAATTTTTTGCTTGCCAAACGTTCCTGGGCGTGATGTCTTGATTCTGCGGAATTAAAAACACGCGAAACTCTTCTGACCCGACCAAGCGCAAAAAATTAGTCTCACGAAAATATCCACTTTACAGTACATGAATAACATATTACAGGTAGATCTTGGTACCAGCGATGTCATATGCAGAATGTTTATATGAACAGTGCAGTACAAGTTGTTTCTTACAAGCATGCAGAAGAACAGATCCAGATTAAGGACACTTCAGCTATCTTCTTACATGGAAAATGAGACAAACAACAAACTTGCAATGTTACCCATGAGTGCTGTACTTACTGTATGGTTTAGGTTGTAATTTCTTCACACATCTCTTGTACATTTGTAGGTAGAGAAAGTTTAGTATATTTCTGTCCCATATGAAAGATCTTGTCAAGCAAGAAGATGAAGAAATGGGTGTTTGTGATATGGGCCTAGTGATAGACAGCACCATTAAAAGATCTCTTTTTTTAATACATTAATAAAATTAATCCATGATGGATAACATTTAAAAAGTCTTGAAAATTCCTGTCAGTAGACCAATGAATTTGACAGTTCAAAAGCAGTATTTTACAATATGTAGCTACTGTCTTTTGGGATGATAATAATTATTTTTGTGTTTGTGTGTGTGTGTGTGTGTGTACAATTGTAAATATTGGTACAAATTGTACAATACATATGCTACAATGTATATCATGACAGTGAAGTCCTTGTGAAAACAGCTGCTATGCCTGTGTACATGTGACAGACGTTGCAGTGCCATGACCCTTTAGAGGGACTGTACAGTGAGGATTTAGCTTTTAACATTTTGTGAGATATTGAGAAACCACTCTATGAGATGTCTAAGAGCATACAATTCTATTAAAGGGAAATTGAAAGTTTGTTTGATGAAAATCGGTTTTGAAATGACTGAGATATCCAAAAACAAGATGAAACAAAGAGATAGCATTTTATTATCATTTTATTATTATCGCTTTTTTGGATGTCTCAGCCTTTTGAAAACCAATTTTCATCAAATAAACGTTGCATCCTTCTTAAAATTACATGCTCTTATATATTTCATAAGAGGTTTCACATTATCTCGCAAAAAAAATGTTATAAACCTGAATCCTCTCCTCAACCAGTACTGTACAGTCCCTTTAAATGACGAGTGACCTTCTTATTGCTTATGTGAAAGACTTCCTGGTCCTGCTGACTGACAGTCTGTGTGGTACGATGTAGGCGATGGTTTCGCTGAGATTGTAAACATGCACTTCGATTGGAGAGGTATGATGAGAGAACACTTCCTGTCCTGAGATTTCAGTGAAAAAAAAAAACTTGGTATGAGGTGTTTTTTTTTTTTTTTTTTTGTCGTAACAAGTTGAGAAAGGTCAAAATTTTTAACATCTATGCTCTTCCCTCCCACTACCAACCCCCCCCCCCCCCCCTTATGCCCCTTGACAGAGGGATTTATTGTTTCCTGATGTCTTTGATAAATGAGGGTAACAACTTGTGAATGTACTGTAAAACATGATATATTCGTGGCATGAATTTTTAGCGCATTGGAGCTGACAGCCTTTTTTGCGGCATGAAATTTTCGTGAACTGCCACTGGCATTCAATGCATATACATACATTGTAGTGTACATGTAGACGAGAACTTTCCTTTGCATTTTAATTTCGCGAATCTTGGTGCTCGCGAAATTCTTGCAATTCGCAAAATTAAAGTGCACACGAACATTCCTTGTTTTACAGTGTATATTGCATTTCTCTTCACATCCATTTCAGTTGATATCATTTAATTCTTGAAAGTTCTTTGATGCAAATTTAATTTCTCATAACACAGAGAAAAGCCCAGTCTTTCTTCACCTCACATGCCACACTTTCATTGGAAATTTGCTAGGCAACTGCATGTACTGCAACCACACTTTTGTGCATCCTGTACATACAATGTACAGTGTATGTCCCCACATACTGTAGGCTTTCAGCATACAGTGCCACAATGAAAAGGTTACTGCAAATCCAGAAATGTTCGCATGCAATTAATTTCGCGAATTTCATGAGAGCCAAGATTTGCGTAAGTAAAATGTTCATGAAAATTCTTTGGTACACTGTGCATTGAATGCCAGTGGCAGTTCATGAAAATATCATGCCGCGAAGAAGACGGTTGGCTCCAATTTGCGAAAATTTCTTGCTGCAAAAATATCTTACTTTAATACAGTTTGCACACCATACACAACTCCATCCCCAACCCCAAATCCTCCCCTTCCCCCCCCCCCCCAAAAAAAAAAATAAATAAAATAGGGGGGGGGGGAGAAGATGTTAACAGTCAGGAGCCTCTTTTTTTTGGGGGGGGGCAGTACAGATGTATAAGGAGCAAACACCCATTTTTTTTTATTATTTAATGATGAAGTACAGATGAACATTAATTTTTACATGTCAAACATGGCAGAGATTTTATAGTGCACTTTATTTTTCTGGGAGTAGTCATGTGTCATACAACAGTACAAACTACATATCAAATGAGAGGGTGCAGAAAATTTTGTAACACATACACTGCTAGAGCATTCTTTTCCTTTTTGTTTAATTGTGTTTATTATTCAGCTATGTTTCTAGTTGTTGTTTTTTTGTTTATTTGTTGTTGTTTTTTTTACAGGGCTACCTAGTTTGTACTATTCTTTTTCTTTCTTTCTTTCTTTCTTTTTTTTTTTTTTTTGGGGGGGGGGGGGGGGGAGGGGGGCAACAGTGTTTGACATCTTTCACAGATTCCTTGCCAACCGGAATATGTATTGTTTGTGTTTGTCCTTGTTTTGTTGGCAAGTGCCTACATGTAGGCCTACAGTACATTGTACTAGCATGAGTGTGCCTACATTGTAGGTCGTGTATCCATCCTAATGCAGGAATTGCTGTATTTATGAGTACCCCCCATCATGAATGACACACTGAGAAGCGTACTCAACGACACTGTATTCACATGACTTGGGAAAGGAAGTGCTTCTGGGAAGTGGTTGGCATGATTGATCGGTTTTGTACATGTATGCATGTTCTAAATGTATTATATGTAATCATTATAATCTAGTCAATGTGTCAACATTAAATTCAGGTATACAGTGTACACAGGTCTTGTGCCCAGAGTGCAGTGTTCACGTACATACATTTATTGTACAACATACAGTACGAACTGGTTTATTCTTTATCTGCAGGATGTTGTATTTCCGTGCACCATACTGATAGTCCAGATGACATCCATAAACTGAAGCATTCTAATTCGTTCCATCTGTTCTCAACCTTTTTATTTTTGCAGACACGTAGACAACCCCTGAAGTCGTTCTTCAGCGCTGTGAACAGACCAACAAATTCGCCATCATGCAGACGATAAAGTGTGTTGTAGTAGGAGATGGAGCCGTGGGTAAAACTTGCCTACTCATATCATACACAACGAATAAGTTCCCTTCAGAATATGTACCTACGGTGAGTTTGTGTGGCCAGAGAAATGGCAACAAGTACTGCATCTCTTGTAAAATCAGATCTTGAATAGATTCTTGAAAAAAAAAAAATTATAAAACATTTCAGATAATCTGAGATGAAAAGGATTTTTTTTTTTATATCAGGGCACCGTTTCATGAAAGTTGTCAGTCTCTGACAATTGTCAGCAAAATCCTTGGTTTTGATTGGCTGAGAAGCCTTGGTCACTGACTGCTACTATGGTGATTGTCAGAAACTGACAACTTGTCAGGGCTGACAAACTTTCATTAAACGGTCCCCTGGAGCGTACAGACCAAATTTGCTGTATGAAAAAGGTGTAATAAGACATTCCATCAGCATAAATCATTTAGTTTTAGTCTGCACAGCATTGAGAAAACAAAAACAAAAATGTGAACTTTACTAGTATTCTAAACTTTTAAGTAAGTGCTTTGCTAGCATTCTATTTTCAGTTTCTCAAGAAAATCTGGACTAGTAATTATGCATTGTTCAGTAAACATTTACCATCAGGTACAACTATAAGCTGTATGTTTCTGAATGCAGAAATTAAGTCATGAACAGAACGTTACATTTTTGGGTTTTTTTTAAGTACCGGAGAGTTTCATCTCTCGGGAGAGCGATTATGTCAGTCTGCGACAGCAGGAGAAATGAAATAGAAAGTTATAAGCACATACCATAGAGATACAGTAACTTTTCTTGGAAAGCAGGATGACATGGCTGCAAGACTGAAAGGAAACAAACGAACAAATGAGTAAAAAATTTTCAATTTCATGTTTTCCCTCTCCAAAACAAGATCAATTTGTCTCAGTTTTGTTTTTGTTGTCATTATGGTGTTGCAGATATCATCTCATCATTAACAAAAAATATAAATTGATTATATACATAAAACACTTGGCCACAAATGAAATATGTTTAATATTCAGAACCGAATCAGGGCAATAACCTCCCCCCCCCCCCCCCCCCCGGCTAAATACTGGTTAGTGATACGGTCAGAGTAAAGATTATGGTTAGGGTTAGGAGTAGGTTCAGGATTAGGGTTAGGGTTAGGGGAAGGGTCTGGGGTAATTGTCCAGGGGGTAATTGCCCTAGACCCATCCAGAACATCTCCATGCTGCCTCTATGCCTGGTAAAAAATTGATTGGAACATGACCTCCTGTACATGTACCTGTGTACCCAAACCTAGAGGTGGAGAGTTACATTATGGGATTGAAAAAAAAAAATAATAAAATAGAATAATCATTTCTTCGCACATTTGGGGGAGGGCAAATTATCACAGGAGTTATCACAAAAGCTTGTGTAAGAATTAATCATTTTTTTGTGTGTGTGCATGTGTGTGTCCACACACACGAATGAATGTACAGTATTGTGATTTCATGTTAAAAAATTAATTCAAAAAATTGAATGTGTGCAGGAATGAGACTTCAGTTAAACCAAGGAGGTATCATACCTCCTTGGTTAAACTGACAAAGATAAGAAGTTGATGTGATAGTGGTTGTTGCATAGCTTTGTTTGAAAAATCTACCAAGTTTGAATTTTGATTTAAAAATGTATAATGTACTCCATCAAATAGAGAAAAATGGATTAGTGATGAAGTCTCTTCACTGTCAAACACATCAATTAGGCCATTTTGGTCAATGCATTAACATTTACTGAGGATATCCGGCCTCATGTCCAAAGCCTGTCGCCCAATCCCCCCCCCCCCCCATCCCATCCACCCCACCCCACCTGCATCCTTCCTTGCTACCCTCAGAAACAGCTGCAGTCACCCTTACACTCTTTCCTCTTCCTGATTCACAAAGGTGCCATTGTTTTGTGACCCATATCGGGGTTAGATGAAAACTCTAGGCTCACACTCCAGGAGTTTAGACCATAAATCCTTGTGTCGCTTCCATGACTCTGTATTCAAGTATTTATTTTTTCTGTGCATGAAAGACTGAATCTTTGTGAATGCCCTACAATGTATAACTTTGAAGCAAAGGTGTCATTGCAGTGCGCAGTGCACAGTGCTAGGAGGGGAAAGGGATTGTGGGTTACAAGCCAGGATGTCATGACAAATCACAATGGTATGCCTGGAGAGGAATTGTAACTTTCTTGTAAAAGCGGAGGAAACAACGCAGCAAGAAGTGAAGAGGATATGAGACGTTGTACAAGTTCAGTGTACATGTTTGATAGACACATTATGCACATGTACATGTACAGTATGCATGTTACAGTATATACAGTTGAACCTCTCGTATCCGGACAAGTCGGGACCGGGGCTCATCCGGATAAGGGATTTGGCCGGATACGGGAGACTCAATGCTTTATACATGTACATATACATACACATGTACTGATGTAGCCCATTGTAGTACCACATGTAGTAATGTGTATACTGCAACCTTTTCATTGTTACATTTGGGGATGTTTCGGGATTTTGAAATGTCTGAAGGTAAGCAATTTGGAAGGAAATTTGATGTACCAGGTAATGTATGTTAATCATATTGGAAGTAATATGTAATTCATGTGTGTTTGGGTAGGAGTTCTCAAGGAGTTGGGAATCCCCCTTTCTTCCCGTAATTATTAAAAAAAAATCACGGCGAGATTGCGTCCGGATAATAGAGAGATCCGGATAAAGGGAGGCCGGATAATAGAGGTTCAACTGTATGTACATGTAGGTGGTAGAGCCATATTTGGGACGATGTGTCCAGCACAGTTTTGTGTCTTCATTCAACATTAAGTGAAGACCGACTGCACCAGAATTTACCAAACTAGAAAACCAACCTGAAGTCCACATCAGATTATAGGCCTATGATGAGATCTGCATTGTAGGGAAGGTTGTTGGCTAGAATAGATCCTTGGACAGGTTGGCAGTTATGAATTGATCTGCATGTTACAATCTGGGAGGTGGTGATTAAATTCTGCAAGTTAAAGGGACTGTACAGTACTGGTTGAGGTGGGGATTCATGTTTCGAACAGTCCTAAGTGAGATAATGAAAAGCCTCTTATGAAATATGAAAGAACATGTAATTTTAAGAAGGATTCAACATTTATTTGATGAAAATTGGTTTTCAAATGGCTGAGATATCCAAAAAAGTGCTAATAATAAAAGGCGACATGCCACAACTTTATTAGGATCTCTTTGTTTCACCTTGTTTTTGGATATCTCAGCCATTTCAAAACCGATATTCATCGAATAAACTTTTGATACCCCTTAGAACTGCATACTCTTTGACATCTCATAGAGTGGTTTCTGAATATCTCGCAAAACATTAAAAGCTAAATCCTCACCTCGACCAGAACTGTACACACCCTTTAACACAAGATTTCATGCCTGTTATCACTGCGGTTGCACACATTCAATGCCAAATCGTCATTTTCATTTTTCTTGTTTGATTAAATTGATGTGATATCTTCATTCATTTCTTTTTATCAAAAAGAAGAATGATGCTTGGATTTATCTGATTGTCAATACCATCCTGAAATTATTTCTGAAGATGGTACGTGGTTAAGTGAAATTCCAGGTGATGTGTGTATTGTACAAATGTAAAACATTTCCTGTGTGGTGCAGTGCAAAGCAGGATGTTTCATAAGCCACCTGAGTTCTGAAGTTCTTTAAGTGCAATTCCATACCACATTTATGTGGTATGTTTAAAAAAAAAAAAATTCAGACCAACGAAATGGTAGACTTGTCACCAAACTCAGATGTATCATCTACATCATACATGTAAAGAATAAGAACGTTATGGCATTCTAAAACATCACATATTTTCACAAAACATTAATATTACAAATTGTAGTCACAACCTCATGTGTAACATTGAGTTAATGATGTGACTATTTGCAAATTTCACATAGAGACCTGTATCTAAATCTTCTCTGACTTTCCCTTTTTGGTATGAAATCAGTAAAGAATGAGTTTCCTTGTAATAATCATCAATGTTGACTCTTTATTGAGAAAGAAGTTGTACACATACATGTACATGCGAAATTCTGTTCGCCATACATACCGGTAGTGTAAAGAGTGTTGTATAATGCAAAATAAATACACTGTACAGTACATACAGTACATTGTAAGCTTGCTGTGAGAATGTATTGTTTGTATGAATTAGTGCAATCCAGCTCATTGATGACGCTAGATACGGCTGGATACAGCTGGATACATGTATATTAGCCTTTTAAAATCATACTCGTACACTACAGCTATGTACACATTTTGTGGATGTTCACCTTTAAAACAATTACAGACCCATTACCCTGATTATGTTGAGCGTCAATTGATACTCTCAGAACATCCTACGAGACGAACAGCTTTTGTATCGTAACACAATAAATTTCTCCAGCATACCATGTCTGCATAATAATATGTTCCTCAATGTTGTGTGCCAAGACAAGGAAGTGGGAAGAATTTAGATGACTGTATCGTGTTTCATAATTGAAGTAGTGCTGCCTGTAGTGTAGGACACTCATCATGCATTTGCCATGAAGGGAATGCAATTTATACAACCTAGATTTGCAGGGGAGGTTGTCCTGGCTCAGCAACGTAGAGCTTATGTTATCTTTATGAACGTAGAACAGCATAAAAAGGGCATAAAATGACAGGCGATTAAACTGACCAACTTCCGCGTTGAACTTTGAACAATTTACTAGGTGACACAAGCTCTGCACTTGTGCCCCACAGTCATACATTGTATGTTGTGATGCAGTTTTGAGAATGTCCTTGACACAACTTATGATTTGGGAATAAGATCTTTGTCCCTGTGAAGCAACAGTCCTGAATTAACAGCTGTTCCAAATACAAGAGGTCAGATATTCAGTTCTTACTTTACATTATTTTCAATACATGGGCCTGCAATGTAGCATTACATTGTGACCTTGTACACGTGATGCAATATTATGCATGCATGCAATGCTTTCAGATCACTTTTCATGGTGGGGGGGGGGGGGGGGGCAATGTTGGGCCAAGGCTAGGCTCAGGATGATACTATAGTGGCATGTACCAGTATGTTGGTGGGCAGTAAATCTGAAGCAACTGTTGAATATCATGTTATATTGTAGTTTTCCTAACTCCTAAAAAGTTAAGCTTTTGTTTTATTTTTGTACTTTTTAACCCATGACGTTACATTTTTATAGGGCATAGAGTATTTTTTTTTTATTCATTCAATTTTTTTTCTCTACAAGTGAACCTACAAATGTAGTTGTACACTGTAGGCATGATATGATGTATCCTGTGTTTATGCTTTAAATTACAAAACAAAACAAATTGATAAGCTGAGTATCAGTTATGCCTACATACAGTATACAGGTGTAAGTACACAAAATCGTCATGCACATGGCAGATTGTTGTTACAGTGCTTCCCTGCGTCTGGAAGATTGTTGTTAGTGCACTTCCATGCGCATGGTAGAGTGTCGTTAACCCTGTGCGCACTCCCACACCCTAACGACAATCTGCCATGCGCACTCTACCACAAAGTGAGCTTCTGTAGGCAGCGGTCTAGCACCATAGCTTAAAATGGCAAAGCTTATCCTTTGCCACATGTATCAGTGTTAGAAACATATCTTCCAATATGGTGCACATCGCCAGCTCCCTGTCAGTAGCGAAGTGAGTGTACATAGTCTTTGCCTTTCACACGCAGTTTAATGTGCATGATGTCATTGTGCTATCAAATGCCTTTAGTCTAAATCTGTCCATCGAAAAAGTATCTCCATTTCTGTACAAAGAGCACTTTGTATGCAGAGCCGAGTTCTCGATGTCTTCGCAATGTCTTTATCGAAGTGTGCAGCAGCAGAACAGGTGTAGCGTGTAGCCCCTTGCATTCAGCTGTGACCAGTCATAGAACTACATGTATTGTATACTGGAATACAACCACTCATTGTATTGTTTCCTCACTGTACAGTTGTACATGGAGTTGATCTCCCCACCCACCCCCCCCCCCCCTTCTTCATTCTGTGAGAACATCGCCTGTTCACAGCCAAAATGTGGTACCATTTGCTACCCACAAGTGACATTGCTGTCAATATGCTGTTGAGAAACGTCCAACCACATAATGGCACAGTATACATGTTCTATGCTATAATACTGGTGAAAAGACATACTGTATAGGCACACACACACACACACACACACATACAAACACATGTCTGTATTTCGGTCTTGAAATTGAAATCATCAGGAAGTGGTACATAACAATTTAATTAAGTTAAAGTCTGCAGACTTTCCCCTTTAATTCAGCGTGCCTATGACATCCATTTTCATAATTAGATTTCCTCACGACTTTATCTTGTTGTGTTCATCTTCTGTTTTTATCTTCTACAGGTGTTCGATAACTATGCGGTAACTGTAATGATCGGTGGTGAACCATACACCCTGGGTCTATTTGATACAGCAGGTAATGTGACCGCTACTCCTGTACCAATTGCATAAAAAGGATTTCTTCACCAAGTATTATATTCCCATTGCTATTGAGTATAATGTGCATATAATTGATTAATGTCCTTGGCACATGGAGACATACAGTAAAGCTGTTGTTGACTTGATATCCAGGCCTAACCATTAGCGGTGGCCCGGGGCCACTAAAATTAAAAATGGACGGTTATGTTTCCTTTATTTTGTGCCAATACTTTTTTTTTTCCCCAGACCAACAAATTTGAAATCTAAAGATACAGTTGTACATATGTAAAGTGTATTAGTAGCTCCAACAGGCCACCAGAAAAAAACAAGTTAATATCAAGCCCTGATACTCAATATCATCTAAACCAAGCCCTGTGGCACTGTGACACATTACAGCAGTATAAATTCCCCATGTCTGTTCATCAAAACGCAGATATTAACTTCTTTGTGCAACTGTGAGTCTGCTTATGTTATCATATACCTGCATTTTGCTGTTGAAGTACACATGTACATACATACTCAGCAAACCCAAAGTGAGAGTGTCCTTTGTTTCCAAAGAAATCAGTGTTCATGTGCAAGAATAGATTTAGAGCTAGCCACCATATCACTTTATTTTGAATTTTTGTATTATTTTAAAATCTCTTTCTGATTTGCGCACTTGCACACTTCATGAATTTAACCAGGTCCATCTAATGCCTCTCCAGTGTGGGGTAAATGCAGTCAGATTTCAGGGTTGCAAATTTAATGAGGGCAAGACGATGATTTCTGCATCAAAATCACCCTGGGACTTGGTGTGTTAAAGGAAAAGGAAGATTTTCATACCAGATGGAACGCTGGCACCCCGCCTACCGTCATGTAGATCGGATCATGATGAGAGAGATCTGCTGGCGGGGATACATATAGTAACCAGTGGCTAGATAGTATATTGGCAGCTCGGGGGGCATTCACACTTGCTACAGAACTCGGTTGTCACCACGTTTTCTGAAACGCAGGTTTTTAAAACAAGTGAAGTTGTGCAGTGTTAAAGGCACAAAATTTATAGTCTTCTCGTGGACTGCTCACTGCAAATACCATTTTATAGAGAAGATATCACCATCACATATGCCTGTCTAATGTCACAACCTGCTATCAAAATAACGAGCGACTCTTGTTAAATTCATATTATACAGTATGAGCGTTTATTTACCCAATATGGCTGAAGTTAATACAATGCCACTTTCAGCTCTATCTCTCCAGTCATAGTTTAGATTTCAAATCACAATTCAGATTGAAGTTTGCAACCACAATCGAACAAAACTCGACTATTAACAACCCCTTTTTGTGCCAGGGACTTTAGAACCGGTATACAATGCTATAAATTTTCCGTGGCAATCGGCACTCAAAGAACACAGAGGTTTAAAAAACACACCCCAAGGCCTTGATTGGCCAAATATGGCTTAGGGAAATGTGGTGGAGAAACTTGTTTTGGAGAAACACGATTCACGTTCACATTCGGACGGAAATTTACCTACAAAGTGTAGGAAACATGTCTAAAAAAACAGCACTCAATAATGTTACTCTGAAGTCCTCTCTTATTTCCATGAGGTTCTCAAGATGCCATTGATGGTGATCATGACTGGCAGGCAACCTTTTAGGGTCTGCAGGCTAATCACGTGGCAGTCTGTCCCATCTCGCTACTGGCGAGGAGATAGCGACCATTTGTAGACGCGATGATTAATTGCCATCTACGCTTGGTCTTAGCTATGCTCCAGAAAACCCCACAGAAGTCTGCTCATCCGTATGAACGAAAATACATTTGTAGTTTTAGAAAGTGTCACTTCATCATTGTTTGCTCATCATTTTGTCAATTTATTGTACTGGGATGATAGTGGCAGAAGGATTGACAAATTGCTACTTTATTCCTGCTTGATTCAGTTTTAAGCATTATACATTGTGTGGAAAAAGAAAATGATACTGGGGATCTACAGCTCTAGACAGCTGTTGTGCTATATCAGTCCCTTGTAGTGATTTTGGATGTCAGTCTTCAATTTACTAATCTCATCTCATACTAGTTTCAACTTCCAAGCTTTTGCTTCATGGGATTTTAAATCAGGCCATATGAATTGTTCTCCGCTGCTATGTATTCGCCACACTCACTGGGCGATAAGCTTTTAAAGTCGTCTCCAAAAATGAACACATTCTCATACATTGCTACTGTGTAAACTTTGACAGTATCGTTACCCAAAGACACATCTCCATAATAGTTCCCTCAGAGACAAGTTTGATGTCAATTTTGCACCGTTTCTTCCCCTAATCTCAGGTCAAGAAGACTACGACAGACTGAGGCCCCTCAGCTACCCCCAGACTGACGTCTTCCTCGTCTGTTTCTCCGTTGTAGCGCCCTCGTCATTTGAAAATGTCAAAGAAAAGGTACGATATGAGCCTGGTATAGAGAGGGTACAAGTGTTCACCCTAAGATAGGATTTTGTTCGTGCTGGAAGAGTTAACAATGTCCTACCACTAAGCGATGCCTGTCCTTTTCAGAGATGTATTTTGTATGCCCCTTTAGATAGAGGCCAAATGTAATGACCTTGTTGCATACAACTATGATGACATTACAATTAAATGTTAACTTTTTAATCAGTGGTAACTAATAGCACCACTGTTCCATAGCCAATCAGAGCCAAGAAATCACTGATGGCTACCACTGATTTTGCAGAGTTAGCATTGATTGTAAAGTTTAATACTTTTATGCAATGAGGCCCTAAAGGTAGTGATCCATTTTCACTGTGATTGACTGAAAATACTGTACACACAGTATATTCTGCTGAGTTTTTGTATACAGTGTATGAGAATATTGTGAGGTTGCAAAATGAATAACCTGTGAAAAATTTGCCCCCTGTAACAAAACTCTGTTGAATATCACCTTCAGAGTGAGAAGTCACTACACTTTCTCCTGAAAAAAAGGATAATAGTTACATACATTTCTCATTCTATCACCCCAGTACTTGTTTGCAAACTGAACCACTGGCAAAATTGTCCTGCAAGACCCAATTTGCAAAATATATGGCACATACAGTACCAGTCTAATCCAAAAGGTTAGGGACTGATCACACTTGCATGTTGTATATGTGCAAGTGGTCTTGGGCTAGTTCTTGATTGAAAAAAAAGGTCAAAATGCAGTCAAAAGCTCTCTTTTTGTCAATATTTGAAGGGTTTGTTTGCAAAAACCGATAAGTCCATTTTTGAAGATTTTGAAGTACGATCTCTGTCATAAAGTACAAAATAATACCTTTGAAATGATATATTGGTCTTTACATATAAAGGTATATTGTTGAAGTTATGGTCCGAAGAAGCAAAAATTTTCTTATTATTCTCTTTATTTTTCTTGACCTTTAATCGCAAATATCTCCATTTGGCAAATATGGACTTATCGGTTTTTGCAAACAAACTCTTTATTTGTTTCACTTTATGAAGGCAAATTGACACTGCGTACATGAATCATGCCAGTTTCATTTCACTTTCGATGACTGCATTTGAACAAAAGAGAAGGAAGGATAGTGCAAGTTTCAAAAGTATTCATGAAGACGCCCTGCATTGTCTCCAGGATATTTTGTTTGATGCTCGTTGCTTGGATGGCAAGAGGATGAGTTTACAGTTTGCTCATTAGGCAAAAGATAACGTAAGGAAATATTCGTCATGGTCATGCATCTACAGGTATCTGCGATAGCTGGGGTATTTGGTTATCATGCCTTTACGGATATGCTGAAGTCATATCTCAGAAAATATATAGGTGTATTTGGGGTTTTTTTTTTAAAAGTGCCACTGTGGGTATGCCCCCCATTTCCTTTTTCACGTACAGTGGATTACCTCATCTGTCATCTTTAATCTCTGTAATCATGTCGACTGTGTTGCAGTCACTTATATCTGCCTTGTATCCTGTTTGCATATTTATGTATGATGTATACACCCATGTGTATGTGTGTATATATATATATATATATATATATATATATATATATATATATATATATATATATATATATATATATATATATATATATATAAATTTGCACCATGCAAATGACCATAAGATCATTATTGGTTGTGACAGTGGATGTCATTAGGAGTTCTGGTCATTGGCCAATAAGGGGAAGTAAACAAATCAAGTGCCCTAATTTGTGCCTTCCCCATTAACCGGCGACTTGTCAAACTTGCTGAAAGTGATTGTAAGCTGGCAAAACCAAAACAAACCAAGAAAGAAAAGGAAGAGTTTGTGTTGATGATGCGAGATATGTGTTTTGCAAAATATGGCCACTTTTCGTAAGCAAGAATTGAAATGGAATATCTGCAAAGGGGATGTGAAAAAGTAGAATATTACTTTCCTGGTACTTACTTTCCCTTCCCAATATACATGCTCTCCAGTAATACTCAAGCTTCAGATGAAGAGTTCAATTGCACAAGCGCTAACTCCATTCTTGTTAAGTTGAGATACTTATGATAAAAGCTGCTAAGACATAAAGAAAAGAGTAAGAGAGCTCAGGATATTATCAATCATAACTTCAAGAATAATCCTTGTTATGTTACAAGCGAGCTTTTTAATACACTGAAAAGGTTTTATGCTGCTCCATCTGATTATGGATTTAGTTTAAATGTTTGAAAATAGCACTCATCCCATTTTGCGATGGAACTCTTCACATGTTTGAATTACCCTGATCTCGGTGATTGCATAATGACCCTACTCTCCCTCTCTCCCTACCCACTTTAACCACCAGTGGGTACCAGAGATCACCCACCACTGTCAGAAGACGCCGTTCCTGCTGGTGGGCACGCAGATAGATCTCCGTGACGACCCGGCCACCATCGAGAAGCTGATGAAGAACAAGCAGAAGCCAACGACGATAGAGGCTGGCGAGAGGATGGCCAAGGAACTGCGAGCCGTAAAATATGTCGAGTGCTCCGCCCTGACACAGGTACGGTTACAATAAGCAACTTGTCCTGGGCCCCGTTGCTAGAAACTTTGCGTTTAAACGCAACTTGCAACTGATTGTCACTGGCCAATCAAAATTATTGTTGCATGCATGTCTTCTAAATAGGGCAGACCCTGAGCCAATCAGAATGGTTGTTTCAAAATTAGCAATTATTTGCAATTGATTGCAACTTTCTAGCAACAGGGCCCAGTACACGTAATGCCATACACCACTCATTTTATGGTCAGTGGGGTGACAAATGCTTGTATCCCAAAAATTAGTAAAAATCCCATTTTTGTATCAATCAGATAATCAGTCGAGCGATGTCCTGTCCAAATCTTAGCTTTCTTACCCCAAAATGAAGCCTCCATTGCATAAAGATAGACGGTCCCATTTGTTTAGCTGCCATGTTTTTTTTGCTCTCCTGAATGTTTGATGCTTTTGAGATACAGGTTATGTCGCCCCAAAAGCGATATATCACAAATATTTTCATCCTAAAAATTCCTACTTACTCCCCAAGAGGACAGCATTTGTGTGATATCTCCTGGGTTGATGCTCCCGGTAGAATGCATCAAACATAGCTATGGATGAAAGCATTGAATCGCTGATCCCTGCATGCGCCCGGTTGCAACCACTGCATACGCGCATGCATGATGATATAGCTAGTCTAGACATATGAAATGGGCTTTTAGCGTAGTAGTTTAAGACTGACAAAATGATTGCAAACAGCTTTAGATATAGCGCGCTCAAAATTTCAGATGAGGATTTTGTCATGTAGCATAAAATATTGTTTTATATTTTTGTTGTAGAATCATCAAACAAGCCACAATAAAGTAAGAGATACGCTCTGAAGCCAATGTGTTAGAATTCAATGTTAAAGCTAGTGTTGCTAAAATGAAAAGGACACCATCAGTGGTTTTATACCCTTGACTAAATGAAAGTAACAACAAAAAAGAGAAAAAGAAGAAGATGGCTCATCCTAGCAGAAAACCATGGAGTTCTCTGTTGGCGTAAGTCATAACCTCTACCTCTTGAAAGAGCAATGCGTCTTTATATTTGTCTGACTCGCTGATCGTCTGTCTCGACCCCTGCTGATCAAGCTCCGCCTCGCTCTGTTTACAACGTGATTGTTGCCATGGCAACCCATTAATCATGTCAACAGAAGACCCTGCCCCATTCCCGCTGATTCAGATCTTCCCTACGAGTGAAACAGATAAACCTACAGATGCTGTTCCTTTCCCCCTTGAAACTTTTTTGACGTCATCAGATAGCACCGGAGCACCCCATTTTTACCCCCAAGATGGGCCTCCCGTGCCTTCTGCCTCAACACTCCTCATCAAACTAATTATTTCCTCATCTTAAGGAGGCAAGCTTTGATTAGCATATTTTTTTGTTTGTTTTTCATGTGAACCTCTCATATCAGAAGATTACTTGCGAGTGTGGGATATCCTTGTCAAGTTTGCTACTGCTACAGTGTATGTGACCTGCTAAAAACGGCGCAACGCTATGATGAGAGAAAAAAAATGTAATAAACGTCTCAGATATCCAGTAGTGAGATGAAATGTTGTAAACAGGATGGAAGTCAGCAGGAAAATGTTAATATTAGATTTAGGAACATCAACTAACTCGAGATATTTGTCTTGAAAGTCATAATCAAACAGGAAGCAATTAATGAAAAGCCGTAGCAAGGCAGGGCATGTCTTCATTTTCTTGTTTGTTTGTTTGTTGTTGTTGGTGTGTTTTGGTTTTGGGTTTTTTTTTTTGGGTGGGGGGGTTGTGGTGAATTTGAAAGTTACAGGTGAGGTCTGGAATTTTATACGTTGTCGTGGAGATAAACTTGCCAAATCTCCGTGAGTCTGAAGGAGTCTCCGTAGATATCTCTTCATCATCCTGATTAAAGGGGACGACTAGCTCAGGAAGAATTTTTGTTTATCCGATTTTGCTTTAAAAAAACACACACATATACCTGTGAAATGATTGAAATATATGTGTATAATTTCTGTGGGGAAAAATATAGAAATATGACAGTTCATGGAACGGATCAAGTACACAGATTTGTCCACAGCTTTCGTCTGTGCATTGTAACAATATGAGTCTGTTCATCACTTAATACTTCTATCGCATTTAAAATTGTCAGGTCCATTGTATTGAAAGTGGTAAAGTATCAGTTGCACACAAGCATGTGCAGTGGGCATAAACAAGTTTATATATCATCAAGCATGCATGTGCAGCGGATGTGATTGGGTATATGCACCAGGGCCAGTGGTAGATCACTCTATGTTACCTCCATTGCATTGAGTGAGATGAAACTAGTTGTTATGTTTATGAGTGGTGTATCTGTTGTATAGAAAGATAAGAAAAGTCCTTGCCTTTGGATACCCTTTAAAGCCTCCACACACATCTCCCTTTTGTCTCTTTAAAATCTCTCAGATCTTGATACGTAAATGTTGGCAGCCAGCTGTGACATTTATTTGTGAAAACTTCGTGACTTTTGAAGCCATGATTGAATTTTGAAAAGATTTTGCATCAGTCAAAATTGAAATTATTGTTGTCATCAATTTTTGCTACAGTCAAAATGGTATTGAGATAAACTCAATATAAGTGGAAACTAAAAAAACAAAAAAAAGAATTGTATTGAGATCATCTTTAACCAAATGCATTTGAAATTGGAGGCTTCCTCTGTCTTATTCAAATGCCTGCTGGAAAAAAAAAATAAAAGTTTGAATTGAATTGAATTGCATTTAATTGAATTGAATTGAATTGAATTGAATTGAATTGAATTGAATTGACTAGATGCAGTCTTAGTTTAAGATATTGTGCATATTAGGTATTTACCACGATTGTTTTGTCTGGTTTCCCCTAACCCACCTACAGAAAGGACTGAAGAACGTCTTTGATGAAGCCATCCTGGCCGCTTTGGAGCCTCCAGAACCAACCAAGAAGAGGAAATGCCGCCTCCTCTAAAGAGGGAGGATGACACCGCTTCGGCCAGTCCATCTTGGACATCCAGCGTCTGAATCTGACCTTTTACAGGGATTCCTTCAACTGAGAAGGGGAGAGCAACCTAACACTCAAAATGGCAGAGATTTGTTTGACTCAAAAAAGAGATTTCCAAAACCGACACTAAAACGTTCTTGCTGGTGATCAAGAGAGAGAGAAAAAAAAAAATTATTGCTGTGAATAATGATTTTGATTATAACAAAAAAGAAACAAAAATAGATAACAGTGATAACGAGGAGGAGGAAGATACGGGGAGATGGGGTATTGTCGAGATGTACCATTGTTGACGATTACAGGTAGGATTTTCAGTTAAGGGTTTGAGAGTTTGCGAAGGAAACATGTTACACTGAGCTAAATATGAATCTGTCATTGCATTGAACACACGCAAGTGTGTTCCAGAATCTCTGATCCAATTTTTTTTCTGTATTAGAAATGTATAAGCCGAATGATGCATTTGTGTAATTTACAACAAAAAAGAGGTGTGTAAAATCATTTGAAAATCACCTGAATGTCACTTTGTGCGATGCGCCGGAAAATCTTATTGATATGCAACGTGAGAGGAAAAGTCAAGTGGCATTTTTTTTGACACATGTAATCGAATCTCTGACTGTTGGTCTTCATTATTATTATGCTTTTTTTGAGATGGTATTTATATCTGCTTTATGAAAAGCAACCAAACTGGCTAATTTGTAGAGAGAGAAACAGAAAACTGGTGCCTAAATAGTGATGTATATATCTGATTTGTTTCCACAACACCAGCACCCCGTAGTTAATCAGCACTTCGCTCCCGAGTACGATACTTCACCTCATTTATCAAGATTGCAGGAAGCTGCAATGATTTACAAATCCATAGTTGTGCAAGATCGGTAACTTTGAATTTGGAAGTAAAGTTGCCTGTGAAGATATGCTTCACGTCACCGTTTTCATCTCCTCCTTTTTTCTTTTTGTGCTTTTCTGCACCACCTTCTACGAAGTGTTGTCCGAGGTTTAAGTTTTCTCCCGATAGATTTTGTAAGTCTGCTGTAAATCATAAGAAAAGTAGAGCAGAAGCAGGCTCTACAATATCAGAGCGAAAAGGATGAGGCGTTTGCAAGGTGGAGAATTGGAAGCAGCATAGAACAATTGGAGCCGAAGTTTTGTTGTAAACGAAAAAAAAAAGGGGTTAACTTCAAAGCCAAAGGAAAGTTGGATAATGGATATGACACCTCTCAAAATTGACAGAAATACCTCGGAGCATGAGAAGAGATATTGCTCACTCATAGAGAAAGGGGAAGCGCAGGCTTGGAGATTAAGATTAAGATTAGGAGCAATGATCACGCTCATCTCCCACAAGATGAGGGATTTAGTGAAGTCTCATCTAGGATCAGCTTTGTTGTGATTTTACTTTTTACAAAAGAGGGCAAATGTATGGCCAGTTCATTTGAGCCTTTTTGGAAACACCAGCATAGAAGAGAGCAAGATAAAATTGTAAATAGATATGTATACTTTTTTTTTAGGTCTGATATGAGTAATGGCTAGTATCGGTGTATTTCTGAAAGAAAGAATCTACTGAGTTATTGCCCAGTGATGGTTCTGACAAAGATAATGAGCTAGTGCAGAAATTGGGCCCAAGTTAAGCAGTTATTGTCTGATTGTGTCTGTGGTCATCATATAAAGAGGTGCATACTTTGGCTATTTTGTGGAAAACAGTAGTTGGATTTGCATAGTAAAACAGAGCAAAAGAAAAACAAGTAAACGGACATAAGAGTAAAGCAACCTTTAACTGTCGTAATGTCTCGATGTGTAGCAATAATTTTGCTGAGGCTTTCTACTGGTTATATTCTATCGCACTCTTTCAATTTAACAAAGAAGGCAAAGTGGGCTATGTCATTTTGCCTCCTGGGCAAAGTGGGCTGTGTCTGCTTTCAAATGTGTATGTTACCCACTCTAGAGGTTTAGTGATAAAAGAGATGTGAGAAAACATGGAGAATTTGCATAGAGGGAATGACATAATTTGGTCTGTTGGTAGAAAATTGGAATATTGTGGACATGAAGACAGAGGGGAAAAAAATGGCAATTTAGACAGAAATTTCTTGATCTTTTTGCTGTTGTAGCACCACTGTTAGAATATGATTGTTGTGCCTCATGGAGAAAAACAGAACTGGAAACTGAGGATGAGTTGAAATATTCTTGATGCGCCTAGATTTGTGTTGCATCTCACAATGCTTCCAAGGCCCATGTCTTCTGGTTTGCTATATTGAGAGTGATCCATCAATGTAGGAAGGAGATAGAACATAACTTGGTCCTTTTTTGTCACTTTTCTGCTCTTTCTCTCACTTTTGGTGTACATGGAATGGATACATGGTACATGTAGTGAGAACTTTGCAAAGTATGTGAAAAAAAATCTGTCATTCACACGGAAAGGATGTTGTCAATTGATCCAGATTGAGTGACGACATGTGTTTTTCATTTTCCCCACATTTGTTATCTTAGGTGCATACGCAGTTTTTGTTTGATATGAGTGGCCTGCAGCCGAATTATGTAGTGTTATGCAGAAATATCAAAGCTCTTTGGTTCAAACACAATTCAATCTAGCTATGTGCATCCAAGCTAATTGAAAATGCTACATTCCTTGCAACTGCTCTCTCTCTCTTTCTCGCTTGATATCCCTAAGTTTTCTCACTCTCTGTGTGAGTATGGCAGGAAAAATGTACAATTTTTTAAAAAAATAGTATTTAGCTCTTTAGCAGCCACGTTGAGCTATCCATAGACCCAGTTTGTGATACAAACAGCAGAGCCTAATATAATGTGTAAAATGGTAGTGTCCTTTATGTGTTTTACAAGTCCACAATGCATGAAAGGAGAGTGAAACTAGTCAGCACTCCTTTACAAATTTTTTGTTTTGTTTTGATAACATACAGCTTGTAAAGATGATCTTGTAGCAAGGTTTTCAATAGCGCTCTACTTGGAATTATTGATGAAAGGGATTCCGAAGTTTTCCTGTGCAACAGAGTTTACTTCAAGATGGTTCAGGATTTTTATTGTTTTGTTTCTATGTATCATGAGCAGTTGTTTCATCCTGTAGACGTAAGAACAAAACAAAGCAAAACAGTCCGGTTATAATACCAGGAGGGAGCAAAGGAAATCGATCATACAGTATTTATTTTGCAAACATCTCTTTGAGTGTCAATGGGGCTGGGCTTGTAGGCCAGACTTCAAATTGGCAATATTGGTGTAATTCATACACACACTGAGCCAACAGTGAAGTGAGTGTGTGGTTCGGTCTTCATCTTAATTTATTCTGTTTCTTTTTCCATTTTTTTTTAATGTGTCTTATCCAGGTAGAGAGAAAGCTAGGAACTTAGACATTCCTGTGTACAGTTAGCAATTTTCCTTTTCTTTTTCTTCTGTAATGCAGCCTGAAACAATTTGTAATCGGCATTGTTTGCACAAATCACAGCAAACCTACAGAACTGGTTATTTAAAAATAGAGAATGAATAGCTGATTTTTTTTTTTTCTTATGAGGTGTAATATTGTACAAACTCACACAACATGGAATAAGTTGTCTTGTAATTCATACAATTATATTCTCTCGTCAGCATTCTGCTCGAAATCAGTTTGATACAGGTTTGACAGTATTTTATATTTATTTCCTGGGAATGAGTGTTGTAGGATTGCAGATCAAAATGTTAGGCAATTTCGTGTGAAAAAAAAAAAGAAAAGAAGAGGGACGGAGCTGAAGAGATGGTCAAAGCTGTGGCCTGCCGAGATCTTTTCGTTGCGTCAATTTCAGCGATTACAAGAGGGGCCATCTTGATAAACTGGCAAGGTTGTAGACTTTGTTCCCAGGAGTTTCTACCTTTTTTTCTTGTCTATATAGAGTCATCACATCTTTGCATGCTACTCTCTCACTCCAGATGTAAGCTGGAAGTGGCGTATTTTGTGTGTCCAAATGTAGTCGATGCTATAATGTATCTAGGCTCATGTATATAGTGTTGTGCAAGGGTTCTGGTATGCTTCATTTCTTTTCTTTATGATGAGATTTGCATGACATCAAAATAGTGGCATATGATTTTTGTTTGAGTAGTTCACCAGTGGGTGGTTCTTAGCATAAAGCTATTTGTGTGTAGGTCACCAAAAAACCTGAGCTAGTCGCAAGGATTTCATTCCTTACTCCAGTATGTGGGCATCCCCCTCAGAAATAATTCCCACAGGAGTATTGTAGTGAAATCTGTCAAATTACTCATTTCACTCTTTGTTGTATTTCGTATTTGGTGAGATACTATACTAATGTCTGTTATATCATTTTTTTTTCTTCTTCTGATAACACGCTTTATAGTCGTATCTGGCTTATGTGTCGTTATCATTGTTAAAATAAGTCATGGTTACTTTTTACATTTATTGACCAGACTTTAACCTCAGTTTGCAAGGCATGAAATGATGTGTTGTTTGGGGTTGGGTGGGGGATTATGATCATTTTTTTTTTTTTTTGTATCAATCAAAAACATCATGCCAGAGGTTTATAATGCTAAGAAATGATATTTCATCTTTTGCAAACTGAGTAGTTTTTTGTAAAGTAAAAATTGAGTGTATGTCGAGAAATTCATGTTTTTTTATAGTTCTTTTTTTGTGTGTTTATTTTTTAGTCGGTGCATTCTGTAACCAATGTAATCATATGATACATGCAAACTTATAATCCACTTGTACGTTTTGAGTTTTTGATTGATTGATTGGTCTATTTTTCATGTAAGAATACCATTTGAGGTTGAAAAGAGGTGTTTCTTTTAGCACATTGAAGAAAAAAAAAAACCAATATCTATGTGACTTTAAATAAAATGAATACTTGTAATGTCATAATAAATAACTACCAACAAATAGGGACAGAGTAAATGGTTATTGTGTTCAGCCTGTGTTTAATGTGTTTTCATTGTATTTTGACCAACGAATAGGGAAAGAGTAAATGGTTAGTGTGTGCAGCGTGTGCAGTATTCAGTGTATTTTGACCGCATGTATGTTATGTACAGTTAACCTCGTATAAGTTGTCCTTGCCCAAGTCAAGAAATTGGTTTCGTCGAGGAATAATTTTACCCGGTTGGAATATGAACACGTATTAATTCTTTTGTTTAAGGTTAGATTCATGCGTGTTGAAGGCTTTCGTGCTGTCGATCTGGATTCGACTTATGCAAGGTCGACTGTATTTCCTTTTAGAGATAATTTGTGTATTGTGCTGGGAGAGATATGAAGTGATAATGATATATGACGTGCCTGCCGGGCAGAAGGGCCTAAAGCTTGCCTGTTCAAAAAAAAAATCACACACACACACACACACACACACACACACACACACACACACACAAACACACATATATATGATTACATTATGAAAGAGCTTTCAAAACTAGCAAAATATGTCATAAATCAAAATTTGATTTTAGGTCAAAATTTAATGCTAGGGACCTTCTGCTAAGCATGTAATGAAGACTGAGTGCAGTTGACCATGTGGATGAAACCCAAACATTGGTCCTGAGATGGTGCGTATGCTGATCTTGTGTTTCCTTTTCAATGAAGGTGGAAAAGATGACAGATTGGTTTAAGGGGTCGTATAGTTTTGGTTGCGACCTAATTTCGGGTTTCTAACATTTTTTGATGAGATAATGAGAAACCTCATATGAAATATGAAAGATCATGAATTCTATGAAGAATGTTTATTTGATGAAAATTGGTTTTGAAATGGCTGAGATATCCAAAAAACAGCAGTTCTAATAAAGTGTGGGACCCACGCTTTATTACGATCGCTTTGTTTTACTTTGTTTTTGGATGTTTCAGTCACTCCAAACCCGATTTTCATCAAATAAACTTTGAATTTCTCTTAAAATGGTATGCTCTGTACTATATATCATAAGTGTTTTCTTGGTATCTCGCAAAAAGTTTAAAGCCCAATTCTCATCTCCACCAATACTGTACATCCCTTTAACCAAGCTGTCAAGATCAGAAGGGGAAAGCCCCTTTGCTCAGCTGCCGTTGTATTGGTTGAGATGTCTGAGGGGGCAAAGTCCTACTTGAAATAATGTGATGCTTTTTCCAACGTGACGAGGTTGGGTTGCACTGCCAGAGAATGGCTGAGGAGATGGATGGATGGTTTGTGTCAGTACATGTGCAAGGAATGTGACAAGAGAAACTGTTCTAATTATCTTTCTTCAAAAAAAAAAAAAGATTGAAAAAATGACTGTATATTCTATCTCTTTTCTGCAGTATCTTCTTGCTGTCTTTGCATACATAAATACACACATACATACATACACACGTACATACATACAGCTGTACATACAATACATACATACAATACATACATACACACATACAATACATACATACATACACACATACAATACATACAAATTTTTATTCAGTGTGTACATATAGCTATATGTCTATCTCAAGCTATTTTGTGAAAGATCTTTATACAGATAGAGTCAAAGAAGCAAAGGGATTTGGGAGAATGAGGGTCGACGAATGAAACAAGCAGAATGGTGTGTATTTTCTTTCTATCTATCTATTTATCTATCAGACTGTCTGTCTAATCTTTCTATCTACTTCTCTGTTTATCCATCTACTTATATCTGTTTTTGCATTTACCTATTTATCAACATACCTCTACGTATGGCAAGCTGGCTATCTTTCTTTTTGTCCAGCAATCTCTCTATTTTTATCTTTCTCTCATGTATTACGTTACGATGCCAAAATCGCCCCCCCCCCCCACACACACACTGACAACTCGTATCACTTTCACAATGGAAGATGACATATCGCATCACTGTATCTGTGTCAAAAGAGTTATAATCTTTCTTTCGTTATGCCAGTGAATAAGCGTTTGTAATAGCCAATATCCGCAATCGAAGGTGACGTCACAATAATATCCCTTTCCTCAAGAGCCCTATCCAGTTGTCATGCGTATACAGCACAAAGATTGAAACTGCAATAGCCTTAGCATCAGAGCCGATATAACGATTTTTACTTCCGTATGTGTAGCAGCTTCATTCCCCCTAGTCATATTTTAGTTGTCGCGGTGATTTTACATGTCAACGTTTCCTGTTGCTGACATTTTTGGCTCCATGCAAGTTTTTATTACTCGCCAGCACAAATAAATACGTTAGTTATAATTGCAAATTAAGGGAAGCCCCCACTGTTACAAAAAGGAAAAACGAAAGTCGCTTTCATAGTAGCAGGATGACATTTTCAGTCTCATGATTATCGATGAAGGTCATCATTATCTCATGATACAAATTATATCACACAGTTGTTTTGCGTCTCCAGATCCACAAATTACTGTAATATATCTGGATTTGGGTCTTTTACTTTATCTATGATCATTGATTGCTCCGTGCTAGCCTACACATCTTCTCCGTAGACCACGCAAAATAGAATCACAGTTTGAAGATCGCTTAGATTCTTACACTTCGTGTACAAGCTGCATGTCATCATTACTACATGTAGTATGCTTCCCTCGTGTTTTAACGCGAGAAGTGTTGTAATAGCCGATTTCCTGTTGATACGTAGTGGAAAAGAATCACGTTCCGTTTAGTGTACTGCCATGTCTTTCAAAGGTGACACGACAACTTTGCCTTGAAGCTTTCTTGTCGTCAACAACAGAGGGCAGTAGATAGTTATTGGCTCGCAGACTCGGGCCATTCTGGCAGTTTTGGGAAGGCTTAATAAAATACTTTTATTTTTCTTCTTCTTTCTTCTTTCTTCTTCTTTTTTTTTTTGCAATTAGATTTTTTTTTTTTTTAAATGAGGGGACTGCATTCTACAAGCTCTGTTTTTTAGCAGTCCCCTCCATTTCCAGCAAGTTTGTTTCTGCCTTTACCACAGTGACGTAACAGTTATTTGTATCTTTGTTATGTATCTCTTTTGCAATGTTATTCTGTTCATCGCATTGTGGTACTGATTTCCTGACATTTTTATGTACTAGTGTTTCATTGTATTTCTAATTATTTGTTTTATTGGAAATGAAAATAAATCAACTTGAACTTGAACTTGAAAAGATGTAAACACAAAATGGAAAGTTCACTATGAATGTCGTATAAGTGTAATTACCCGAGATTATTGGTGTTTCTCATAATCAAATGCAACTATTCTTTCGTATGCTAACACTGACCTTTGGTTTTCATTTATTATTATTGGGCTAATGATTACAGTCCTTGCACTTTCGCATTATGGACACTATATATATATATATATATATATATATATATATATATATATATATATATATATATATATATATATATATAATGCTATCAGAGCACACGAATTTCCTGAAAATTACCCTAACTTTAGGGAAAAAAATAAATTTCTACCAAATCTAAGGAATACCAATCCACCATGACTAAATAGCATGTGACGTTGCTTGAAAGGGGTTTTCTTCGACGTCGGCGTCTCAGCTTTAATACCTCATACCTGTGTATTTGTCTGCTCTATAATTCCCATTCTAGTTGAGAAGTGATATATCTTCCATGTTTTCGTTACTGAGGGCGCGGCCTCCGAAATTTGCACGGACACCTGTAGACTAGACTTGTCTCCATGGAAACCAGTTTTAGTGATGAAGAAGAAGAAGCAGAATAAAAGAAGAAGAAGGAGGAGGAGGAGAAGGAGAAAAATATAGACCATAATTGTAGCACAAAGAGGCGCTAGACTGTGATACGAAAGTGGGAAAAGAAAGGACGAACACAAAAGAGCAAAGACAAAACAAGTGAAAAGAAAATTATAATGAGCACCACTGAAATCTGATATATCCCACAACATCAACATTTTCATATCAAATCGAGCATTTTTATGCATACAGACTGTGGTATTCTCTGATGAAGACAGACTATAAATATATCGGTCAAAAATTCCTGATAGCCTCGACAACGAATAACCAGCGGTGTTTCATTCCAAGTGTCCCGTACGATTAATCCTTTGTGGTTTTTGGAAACGATTTGACCCCAGGCCTTCGTACAGTCCATCGTAAATGAATAGGGTAATATATCGACTTGGGTCATATCTACGAAGGGTGCCGAGGTCCCAATCGTGTATGGGATTTTATCCACCCCCTTCTTTCTGTTCATCTGCCCAGAGACAATATTTATTAATGCACATAAGTCTTTACATATGTGTACACTTATGTTTGCTACCACTCTTACTAAACATTATACATATGCATACACATATACCTCCTGCATATTATACACACGTACACAACTCGATCACACACGACACCAGCAACAACAACTACCATTATTGTCATCATTTTATGAAGATCATTTTGATATACGACTGCTGCAATAAGAGCTATAGTTGTACGCGTATAGTATACTACTACTACTACTACTACTACTACTACTACTACTACTACTACTACTACTACTACTACTACTACTACTACTACTACTACTACTACTCAAAACTACTTATACTCCTTTTCCTACTACAATGCACTCCCGTTCTAACGAAGTCGCCGGGACCGGCGGTTTTCTTTCGTTATATCGAAATATTTACTATCATTATCACCGAACAATAATTGAGTATAAAAAGATAAATGCGTGTAGATGATGATTTTGCAACCTAAAATTTTACTTCGTTGTAATGAGAATTTCGTTATATTGTTCGTTATAATAGGAGTGCCCTGTACTACTACAACTTCTACTTCTACACTTGCATGATTAACTGTACCACTACCACCACCACCACCACCACCAACAACAACAACAACAACAATAACAACAACAACAACACCAACAACACCAACACCACTAACTTGTTAGTGATACTGCCGCTGTTTCATTTCAATTACTAAAATTATAACACTCTTTTTATTTTCCAGTTCGTCGGTACCATCAAGGGAGTGCTTAACTCCCTAAATGGCAACAAAGCGTTGATATCAATGTTTGCTTTTTAATGCAATTCATGCACTTCATGAACACCTTATGATAAAAAGTAATGACATATATAGTACTGTAAATACTTTTGATGGGGTTGGTTCCTGTTACTTGTCATGACTATAAAGGGATAATCATTTTAAGTGGATAGGGCTCTTCATCACTGTATACGACAGACTCTGGGTTCGAATCTTGTGCCTATAGCGCTCACATCCTTACACAACATTTTCAACGTATTTTTCTCACTATTATGTCAATATATCCACCATACCTGTCTTGGCCAAAGAGTATAAGATGGCAAGCGGCTCGGAATTATGACGGGGTCCTCTGAGGGAATTGTGTTCACCGTGAAGAAGCTATCCTCCGTAGATAAGACTTCTTATTGTGATTATCATCAAAATGCCCAAATACGCACTTATACGGTTGTAGTCTTATCAATGTTTTTGCATCATCCCATTCTATTCAACGGACAATTTTATCATACCACGCGCTATATTAAGAACTTTGCTCGTTCTTGCACAGCACATTACACTATTCCAAGTCACCTCACATCGCCCTCAAATAGATTTCCACCATACCTCAGGTAGTGAATTCTAAATATATGCACATAGTTTACATGATATACATGTATGTCCTGAAGTGGGCAATAGTTGGTGGGACGCTTATTAAGTCGGTGGATTACTAGATATCAGCACAATTCATCGGCGCATCTCACCTGGAAAATTTCGAGTCAAACAGCAAGTTGTGTGATATACCTGTAGCGGCAGCTCTTGCCCTTCATATTCAGTACCGCCGATATGCCTGACGGGCATACCAGCTGTTAAAATACCATCTTGCACTTTTTTTTTCCTTGGGTTGATAAAAGGCGACCTTCCCTCTTCTACTATTAGTCATCATTGTAAGTGACAACTTAATGAATCTGTCTTTATGTCACATTATCTACGCGTTTTTCTCTATCTCTTTCCGATGGGAGCTCTTTAATCGATGCATGCATAACTGTCAAACTGTAGACGAGATAAATAACTAGTGTGATTGTGATACACACAAAGAGAATCCGTTCAGGGTGGTCACACTCCAGCAGACTATCGTATGTAGACGATTTGTGGGCTGTGGCGCACATTCGGCCCGCGATCAACGAGAATCGATCGATACCACGAGGAAAGATATCGGTAGAAACCGTCTGCTGCCATGCACCCCAAAGGCAACAAGGTGCATGTACAGTTCTGACAGAAAACAATTTCGGGGGTCGGCAGGGTCTCCAATTGAGCTGATATCACCGTGGATTCGTACAATCGGAATAGACATTTATAGTTCCAACGATGATCCATGTAAGTGTGGATTTCTTGTCGGCTTTGGCCCTGGTCAATGTCCTGATGGTGGTCTCGCTGTGCCTAGGCGAAGCGTGGGGTACGATGTCCCCGCAAGACCAGCGGAGAACCGAGTGGGTAGAATGCTCAACGCCCGACCCCGACCTCGAGGTAAGTTTTCAGACCAGATCGGTTTATCTTGTTAGTCTTTTGTTGTCACCGTTGCCATTGTGGTCATAATATCTTCAGGCACCTTTACCTCAATATAGGCCTATTCTATCTTCTCTTTATTTTCATTCTTCATTTTCGTATTTTTTTATATTTTCCCATCTATCTCTATACATTGAGGGGTGAGATGGGAGTTGCCTGGGTTAGGGAACGATCAACTTCAATGGTACCGGGAAGGCCTACATGACATTATATTGTAATCAATATTCAGTTCAGGTTATAGACGGCCCAACATCCGGCTTGCTGATAACATCGGATAAGAGGGTGTTTCACATAGGATCATCGCACTTATTATGGAATCCATTGAATTCCCTGTACAGTTTCAATGAATGTTTTGAGAATCCACTTCAAATTGTTCTCAAAATTGATAGATAAACGCCTTTGAATTAAGTTTCTTTGGTATAAGAACTTAGTGGCTGCATAAAAGTCTCTGAAACGCTCAGTTTCTTTTGAAAGTAACAATAGTACTCAAGACATGCACATCCTATTCCATAATTTTGAAGTTGATTTTAACTTTGAGATAATCTTAAATCTTTTGTGACCCCCCCCCCCTCCACATTGACATTCAGTCGCATTCCTGATGTCCTCTAAAGGTCATAATAATGGCTATAATTACAATTTAAGAAAAAAATCCCTGTGGAATATACAAGTTCTAGTAATAGAGATTAGTCACCCTCTGCAGTAGTTTATAGGCCTACGGAACTTGAATCGAAACATAGCCCTATTCTCTTGCAATATTGATAAGACCATCACACATTTTTAGGGCAAACATTGTGAAAGGTATTAGCGATGGTTTAAAATTCATTCCATTCACATGGACCCATGCAGCTTTGAATTTGCAAAATACTTAGGATAAAAGAGCAAGATGGTTATAGGGTGAGGGTAGAGTTGATTTCATGTTTATTCCTGGGGGGGGGGATAGATGGTGTAATTAGTCTGCTGTACATCCCGATGTGATGAATGAGACGGTAATGGCGCGAGATGTCTGGTCATGATTGCAACTGAAAGATGCCTGTGAAGGATGTTGTTACCCAGTATACAGGCATAATCTGACTTTCACAGAGGTTAAATGGTCCGAGAAATATATATAAAAATAAGCCGGCAGTATTGTCAAGATTGTTTTGATGTAGGTAGGTTTGCATGGTATGTGTTTATTAATACCAGTGTTTATGCGGTTTCCCGTGGTACGTTCGTCTGCCGGTGAAAAGGCAATGTCGATATCCGTATAGAAACTAACAAAATATTTTAACGATGATTTTGTCGTCTGGTCTGTTGTCCTTTCAACTCATTACTATCATTTGACTATTGTCCCTGGATGGGTCTTTGTTGGAATATTACCTCGCTGGTTATGCTATTTGCACAAACGAAATACTGTCGACGTCGGACGTGGGTGTGCATCAATGTCATTTCCCCCACAAATTATAGGTTTTGTGGTAGCATCGGTATTGTTGTTGACGTTGTTAATAAGCGAATAGTGGCATCCTTTTCATCCGTCCATATCGCATTAGACAGATTGAGATAACCAACCCAGCCACTGACAATCTCCTTAGTCTGAAGTGAGTATGTGAATAGAAATGTCTAATAGGACGTTTGTAAGGTTTCATTCCACGCGATTCCCACCCACTGCAGTATACTCGTGACTGGTACAGGCCCTCACCTCCCTGCGAAGACTAATGTTCCCTAGCTGGATGTAATCACCTCAGGTGATACGATGATATGATTTAGCACGTCGAAAAGTGGCAGTTGATACCCTGCCACTTGAAAATGAAGTATCACAATTCTCAAGTCATTTTGTTTTTGGAATCCGGTATGGTAATCTTTTACGATAATTTCCTGCGACAATGATGATATCAGGCCGTCTCTGAAATGCCGTAAATTGCTCAGCCACGTCTGAAATGTATCGCGCTTGATACATATAATTGCTTGAAATCGATACATTAATCTATATATCATTGTTGTGAATGATTCAACGTCATCCGCCAAGTCAGCATCGCAATGAATGTGTCACTTTTTGTTAATTTGGAAAATAAGCACTTAAACTTCGTTTAGGTTCGTAAAATATCGTCCTCGTCAGAAATTTCGTTTAGGGTCGTAAATTTATTGTCCTCGTCAGAAATTTAATATCTTGCCATTTAAGTACCTGTATCGTTATCTATTCTACGACGTGTAGGTATGCAGGCCACTATGCCAAAGAAAGCCCTGCAGGGCAACACAGCTAATATAACGATTGTATGTAGCCTACATAACAGTTCCTGATGTCTCACTTAAAGCTTCATCCATGCTGATTCCTCGTTCTACGTCTTCCTGATTTTTTCCCAACTAATCTCTATTAATTCTTCTTCTTCTTTTGGTTCTTTTTGTGATGCTCTTGTATGGCTTTTCCTCTTCTTGTATGTTTCTTCCATTGCTATTTCCTTTGGTTGGTTAAGCTTTTGTACTTTTCTTTGTTTTTGTTTTTCTTCCTTTTTTGTTTTGTTTTTGTTTTGTTTGGTTTGTTTTGTTTGGTTTTGTTTGTTTGTTTTCGGGGGGGGGGGGGGGGGGGGTTACCCAGCGAAAACTGTTTCAATGCCCTTGCTGGGGTTTTACCTATAGACTCTTGATCACCTAATCCAATAGCTTTTACTGATCATCTAATCCTATAGCCCAGCTACTGATCATCTAATCCATTACCCCATCTTGTACCCCTGTCAACTCACTTCGTCGACAAAGCATGATGGCATTAATCTCGGTACCAGATGAGTTGATCTTTAACCGTTCGAAATCGACGTGATTAACATTTGTGACAGTTAGCTCGTTGGTAATATACCGCGATGATCTCAATGCATGCCACGAAATGTTCCCCGACGAGAGACGAATGTCATCTTTTCATCATTAATCACGCGTAAGAAGAACTGATCCCTTTTCTTTCCACGACTCCTCAAGCCCCCAAATCCTCATTCATTTCATCGTGCTCTGGGAATGCGCCTGTACCAAGGACAGGACGACGAAACTCAGTGTTTGTATTGTTAGGCTACCACGATGAAAACCCCATTTAGGGTCATCTGGCCAACTTCCAAATCGGGACGTTTAAAGAAGTCAAACCTATTCAGTCATCGTCTGCGCGTTAATAGGTTATACATTAGGAATTATGAGGTAATATATATATATATATATATATATATATATATATATATATAAGGTATATATATATATATACACATATACATTTTCTCTTTTTGCTACTCATGCCGCTGACGTTCCTCAAGGATCCCGCAAATTGGTTGATTCCACCGAATTACAAGGAGCGATGGACAAGGCATCTCAGCCATGACTGGTATCCGGCCATGCTCCGGTTTGCGTCCTGTTGAAAATCTCAAGGTAGACATTAATTCGATACCAAGGCAGCTTACGGGCAATTTCGATGATTTTAAACTTTCATAGATTAACATACACAAGAGAGCATCATAGCGTGAGCAAGTAATTACGTCGTGATATTCAAAGCAGAGTTCTTCCATCAACACATCAATGCGAGTTTAGTTTGTGGTCAGAAAAGTCACGGCTGTGAGGTGTATTCCTTCAGGAATTTCAACCACCAAAAAAAAAAAATAAAAGACGTACATTCTCATGACTTCATCTCAACACAGAACTAGCAAAAAAAAAATTGAATTATCACGATATTGATAGAATGAACGATTGAAGTTGTGACTGTACCGCGTTGAATAAAATAATTTCACTTACTTCATATTTATATAACGACAGGGCAACGAGGAAAAGCGTAACGTTTTGTCAAAACGAGTTTGCATCTTTTCTGTCCTCATCCTTGGTGACTATATATTACGGAGATGTCCCAGTGGTTTGAATAGTGATGAAATTAGGCAACTGTTAGAGCTTCATTAAACTAAAGCAGTGAGTCACCTGTACTTCCTACGTGGCGATGTTAGGTTTTTGAGGTAGGTGGTCCCCTGACATCATGCTAACCTCACAGTAATCCAGTTTGTACATGACTTTATCATTATTTTCTTATATTCTCTCACTCGAGGTACTTTACACTGGTTCAAGGACACTGAAGCAGAATGGGGAACGGGTAGCTTACTTGTGTGTGTCCGCAAACATGAACAACACTGAATGGGTGAGACACTTGCCACCTATTTGGTCGATAGCAGTATTTAAATTTTTGTATATTCAAAATGCCCATTTGTATTTCATCGTTATATATCTTTTTTTTTTGGGGGGGGGGGCATGATTATCTTTTTGTTTGGGTGTGTTTTGTCCCATTTCAAGTTTTATTTTGTAGCTTTTGACTAAGATGTGGGTCTGACAGCGAAAACACTATTAGGCTACTTCAGAAATACTGATTTTTCCCTGCCCTTTATCACAAAGGCAAAACTACTGTATGCAGAGGATAACTATCCCATATTTTGACAGGATTATGGAAAGTTTTACTCTGGTCTGCTAAAGCTGGTATTGTACGTATTCTGATACCAATGCTTGTATGTTCTGAACAGGTTTTAATAGAGAGGAGTAGCATTATGTGCAAAGCATGACAGATAACACCTGTCAGATCATCACCATAGGTCTCATGTAGCCTCTTGATGACCTGCAACAAATTAATTACAGTAGTTTGCTTTGACTCATTTGTTTTGGAGTTCCAAACATGAAAATAAAAGGGGGACAAAATGGGAAGCGAGAAAAGAAAAAGGCGCTGGAACAGAAAGAAGGCATTTTCACTACTCAGCCCTTCCAAAAGTTCTTCGAATTTTCACCTGCAACAGACCGACAGGTATGTTTCTTAATGTCACTAACAAGTCACCGAATGACTATAGACTATCTTCTGGTAAACATAATCATGTGGTTGTTTATTTCAGTGGATTCGATGAGTCGAAACGTGCAGTGTTAGACAATCTAATGTAACCATAGTTCCACATTTCTTTGGATCAAAGGTATTGGAGAAGAATTCGCGAGTGAGTTCAATAACCTTACAAGGGACAAAGGGATAGCTGCACCCCGTTAACATTCTTTCAAAATTGGGGCACAGCATCAAGTTCTTTTCTTCACGATTAATCGAGCGCGCTTCCAGCTGATTACTGGTGTCACACTCTAGCACAGCAAACTATCGACTCGATGTTGATCGACTGCTTGTCCAAAGCTGCCACTTCCACTGCGTGCATTTTACTTTGCAACTGCCACTCCCACTTTACATTTGCATTTTACTTTGCAATTTGATGAATTTTGAAGTCATCTTTTATTTGAAAAAAAGTAATTGAATATTGTTTTGGATCCAACAATTGAAACAGATATGTGATTAACTTAAAAGTGCATTATTTCTTGATGATACAAAATCAAGACGATTTGCATTCGACTTCGATAAAAGCAATGATTACATCAGATATTTATGTCAATGAGGGTTGACTTGTTATTTTCATCAGACTGATCAACAGTATAAATACAATCGTGTCAAATGTCCGAGCCGAGCCATTGTGCGTATAATCATAATAATGCCATTACGAGATTGTGAGAACAAATATTTTGGAGGAAAGATTTCAGATTTCTTTAGGAAAAGGAGAGGGTTGATATGACATGACAGGCCCTGCATGGACAAACCCCCTCCTGACCCGAACTCATTCGTATTGTCCTCCAACTGAACCATGCCCATGTGTGCACAAGCAACGCAAATATTGGTCACTTCTGAAAAACACCATCCCCCCCCCCCCTCCGTTCACCATGACTGCATTGTGACGTTATTGCAAGCGATCCTTCTCATGCAACCATTCGTTTGTGCAGGTTATTCATTTAAGGTCCTCGTGAAAGCAAACAAATGGGATGATTAGGGTGCAAAATATTTACAGACGTAATCAAATCAAACCGTTTTGCGGGTCGGTCCAGACAAATCGTGCTGAAACATCCTTCAAAACATTCTGATGTCAGGCAATCTTGAACAGAAATAGGTTCAATCTACCTGGCAATTACGTAATCAATGCAACGAATACACCGCAGCATTGAATACACAGCTTTGATTAGCATTATGAGCCCAACGTTTTCAGTGTTCTCAACAAGCATCTAACAGGCAACTTAAATTGAACATAAGGAATCTCAGATGAGTCAATTCCCTTTCGGCTGTTTTGCTGTTTTTCATTCAATTTGAACATTTGTTGGAAATTTGGTAAAGGACTTGTCAAAGGAGCACGCATTAATTGCTAGCACTTACCATGGAGCTGCTAGACAGCTACTTATACTTCTATCCCTTATCTTGTCAATCCTCAGTATTGCGTGTCTTCCTATCTTCAGTGACGTAAGGAGCATCAGACGTTCCAGTCCAAAGTGGCTTTCTTTGTATTTCAATGAGTGTCGATACGTTTTATTGGAACGTACTTAGTTTGACTTCCAGCCCTAGCAGTGAGGATAATAACCGAATAATGACTGAGATATTGTGAATGCTCATCCATTGCCAGCTAGCACTGATATGCTAATCTCACTTCAGACTATCTTTAGTTCTTGGCAGACAATTTCAAGTGAAGGTAACGATGCCAACCAGCTCTGACTGATTAAATTGTAAACCTGAATCGAATTTCTCAACCTCGCTCTCTGACAGACCTCAGTTATGCCCTTCTGTCTCTGACATACAAACGAAAGGTAAATTATACAGGTACATAAAATGTTGTATCCCTTTAGTTACCTGGTCCCATCTGAAGGAATATATATATATATATATATATATATATATATATATATATATATATATATATATAATCTATCTAATTTATATCCTTCTAAAAGCAGCTTTACCCTTGTGTATATACACCCGTCTAAATCATGATTCAGAGACACAAAGTAATGCTGGTAGGGGTTTTTGTGAAGGAATAACCACATTTGTAGTATTTTAACCTTGTTTTTGTTAGGTTGTTTTTCTTGTGTTCTAGATGAGTATACGTATCGCATGTAGAGATTAAAGCAAAAAAAAAAGACAAAAAGCACACACAATATTTTTTTAGTACAATGTAAATTCAACATAAAATTATCCGTCTTTGTGTCGTCTCAAGGTTAAGACATAACGAATAGAATATCTTCGATATTGCAATAACAATAATAGCATAACATGTATTTCACTGCGTAAGTTTGCTCAGTGCTAGACAGATTAAGTGGGTCATAATACGTTAGCTGGTTGAGTAGCTCTTAGCTCTTAAAAACTACTAAAGTTATGGACATCTCAGGCATTGTACCTTCCGCTTCCATGTCATAAACAGTTTATTTTGGTCACGCATTTAATAGACGGACTATTGTTGTTATTTTTTAATGTCCTTTTTAAAGCGAGAGTTTAGGAACTAGACCTGGATCTCGTATGGAAATCATCGTCTCATCAGATGCACCGTATATCAAGTGCACTGTGCACATAATTGTCTTGACTATTAACACAATATGCATTGCGTGATGAACGATATTAATTGTTTCCTTCCCTCGAAAAACTGCGAAGGGGTATATAAGAAAATATGAGAAGTGTAAAAGCGGATGGTGAGGTATAAGATACTTGATGTATTTACTCCTCATTTCACGACTGTGATTCAATTCAATAAGAATTGCACAGAATTCTAACCGCAACATTACGAACTGAATTGTGTAGACATCATTGGGCGTTGCTATGGTCTATTAGTGATGTTGTTGTGGTTGAAGATTACGGTTTAGTCAAGAGTCCGTTGTTAAATCTCCCGATTCAAACATACTTTCGCCATGCTCACAAAAGGCATGGTATTTATGAAGACCTATTAAACTCTCTTCGCTTTCAGTTACCTGTTTACCCGAAGCTGGAATGGATCTCTACAGCATAGAGTACAGATTAAGAACAGCAATAGAGTGTGGAGGGGGGGGGGGAGTTGAAGATCTAAACGAATTCTCTCTGAATGGGAGCAAAAGAAAGGGACAGAAGAATGGCCAGAATATGTGCGTGCAATGTTTACTGCAACTGGTCAGTTGAATGACTTTGTTAAAGAGCGAGACGGTGAGTCTTTTATACGGCTCCAAGAAAGCGAATACGAATGCAAACACGTCTTAAGTGTGTGACTTAAATGAGTAGCTGAGTCTAGAATTGTAGCTCTAACGGAGATGTGAGCCTATAGTGTACGTATACCTCCCAGTCTTTGTTGACAATTTAGGGAAGTTTCACCAGGTTTCGGGTCTCAAGTTTTTAGGGAGTTAAATACAGTTGGCATTTGTTAGATTTCCCTCAACAATATTGTGTGGCTATAAAAAGAACGAAAGAAGGAGTCACCATTCACCACGTTTAAACACCGGTATAGGACCGATATCGCAAATACCAATTTCCTCACGTCGAAAGAGAAGAATCGCGAATAAAACGAAAAGTCAATACGCACAAAAAGAGAAGACAACAAGTAAGGACCAATGGATGACGAAGCAAAATAAGGAGAAAAACTTTGTTCAGCTGTGAAATGAACAGAACTGGAAAAGAGAGCAAACAGGAAGAAAATGCCACAGAAAAGGGAAAATTAATATTAAATACGTATAGATAAAGGAACTTTAACCAGAGAGAGGAACTACAAGAATTGACATACGAAAAAGCAACGCAAAGCAAAAACAACAGAGCATTGTAATTGTCATAACGGGACACTGTTTTGGTTTAATTGTTTTACTTGTTAGGAGTGAACCATTTCTGTGTCAGTGAGTCAAACGTGCACGAATTTCACACACTAAGATATAGACATGGAATTAAAGTGGTATGCAGAGGGTTAATCAGCTTTCTGTATGCTTTGATATCATCTGACTTCTGAGCGCTTCTCAAGTCGAATTCATCATCAGGTGGTGGGAAGGATCTATTGAGCTTTGCCTCTTATTTGGTCCAAAGTGAGTGTAGTTATGTTCGAAACGTTGACATGGTTGAACATTTCTGGCTCACAACACTACTATACTGAAGGACTTGCTTCTGATATTTCATCATTTACAGTTAGAAGTCGATCGATTCACGATTGTTTTCTCTTGTCTTAAGAAATATTTTCGAAACGTTAACATTTCGAGGGCAAAGACACGGAATGAGGTCGCTGACTTTAACGCTATTAATGACTGGATACAGATGTTTTACCCGCAGTATTTCTTTTGACCCAGAGGTAAAAATATGGCTACCTTTGGCAAGTCTATAGAACATTGTCAAGCACAGAGCGCTAGCAAGCAAATTTCCTTCGTAAATAAAGCCATATATTTTTGTTATTATTATCATTAGATACTCCAGAAGTCAGAAAGAAAGACAAGAAATCGCTAGTGGGTTCTGATCAGAACACGTGTGCATCACGCTTGGTTCGTAACCATAGCAACAGTGGAATAAGATGGATGACACACGCATTCAACGCTGCCTGTGTGGCTGAACAAATATTGTCAGTATATTCTTCAACGGAGGTTGCACAAAGCTAACAGTCCTGATTCACAATGGTACTTGTTTTCATATCTACGAATACAACGAAGACAGTAACTAACTCCAACTCCCCGTATTGCTTTCGCTACTGTTGTACAGCGCTATACCGCTATTTAAGGCTATAAATTTGCAATAGACCCGTATCCAATTACGTGTTTTTATAAAAGTTTTTTTTTCCAGTGAACTCCTTGATTAAGTATACAATCACCTTCACTGCTAACGCGTTCACTCCAGACTTTCTGCAACAAGACACTTCGTTCGGCATTGTGGATTCCATCAGCATCATGATCAGGTTTAGTAGCAATACGCTTATTCCTACAGTACAAGAGCGTGTCATAAATATCATTGATGGGTCTCTTTTAAGATCGAATATGAATGATATGCAATGTGATATTACAAACTGCACGCAAGAGAGATATCATCGAATTCGTTTTTATTGTGTTCATGACTTTCGAGATCGTATGAGTTACAGTGAACGACAAGAGAACCGCGCTGTTGCGTGGTGTTTGAGTCAATAGTCAATGTGAGATTTGCATTATTTGAACATCAGACATCCATGCATGGACATGGCGAGTCTGTCATAGATCTGACTAGTTGACCATCATGTTTGTGTATGTGTGTGGCTGGTTATCATTTATCATTATATATATATATATATATATATATATATATATATATATATATATATATAAATCTGTCATTCTGTGCAAGAATCTGAAGTCCTCCCCCACCCCTCCACTTCATCAATGTAGGGGAGAACCGTTTCGATCTTTTCAGTAAGACATCTTTGTCGCATACTAGTATTGCAGTTTCTCAGTGGATTTACCCTGAGACAAACACGCGATCAGCTTACCTGCCTTCATATTTCGCTAGGGAGACGGAAATATGCCAGTGTTAACCGAACCTGTTAATCTCTCCTCGAAACGAAATTTCGGGGCATCATCGCGGGGCGGCGGTATAACGAAATTTCTGGGTTTAATTTGACGTTCGTTATCTCATCAAGCCCCGGGCATCCAGGTATTCGATTTCATGTGACCTTTGACCTCGAACGTGACCCCTCTCAAGGGGACGTCGTTGCCTTTTTGATGAGGTTCGATGCCGACGCCGCATGATAAAACTTGAAAATTATTTAACTGTTGTGAACTGGAGAATGATGGGGGGGGGGGGGGGTTGAGATGATTGGGTATGGAGCGAGAAGGGGCGAATTGATTTGGTACCAACAGGGATGGATATGGGAAGGGTGTATACTGAGCGGAGAACGGACAACTATTGGAGTTATTGGGGGTAGGTGTGACTGGAGGTCTGGATGGTATTATTTGAGAGGAGAACGGGGAAGGGCGGTAGATGGTAGTGATTGTAATTGGAAGAATTTGTGGTGGGATTAATAGTTAAAGAGGGAAATGGAAGAGGACAAGCAAAGGGACCAATGGAAGAAGGGGGGATCGGAAGAGGGGAAGGATGTTATAGGAATTGGTAAATGGGAGGATCATGGATGCAAGCTAAGTGTAGGATTGTATATCGTAGAGGTAAGGAACGGAAGATAGGAGGAATGTCAAATGTGACTAGAGGTTGAAAGATAAAGAAGAGGAGAAGATGTTAGGTAGTATTGTAGTAGAAAGAGGAACAGTGGAAATGATATAAGTTTCATATTAGATTGTTGGTATAATAATAATAATAATAATAATAATAATAAGGTCTTATTTATCCAGGGTAGCCTCTTCAGTGTTGCCACTGCTCTACCAGAGGGCCCTGCCATTATTATTACCCCAGCGTTGCCAGGTACCCATTTATACACCTGGGTCGAGAGGGACATTGTGGGTAAAAACATCTTGTCCAAGGACGTAAGCACTGGGCGGGAATCGAACTCGGGTCCTCCGACTGGGAGTCGAGAGTTTTATCCACAATGCCACAGCGCCCCCAGAAGAATTAACTTGAAGAGGGGAGGTACAATAAAAGAAAATGATTATGTAAGATTGGGTTGGTTGTAGAACTGAGAAATGGGTGAGAGAAATGTGTTAGATTACAAAGATGGGTGTTAGATTAGAAGGGTGTTAGATTGGATTAGTGGTGAGAAGGAGGGGATAAAAGGAGATATGTTTTGGAATCAGTGATGGTAAAAAGAGAAACAAAAGGGGGAATTGCAGTAACCAAGATGCTTTCTCCAGGTAAAGCTGTTGCCTCATGTCACATTGTTTGCAGGTAATAAAAAAAAGTGGAAAAGGTCCTCGAATAACAACAATGACGACGACGACAACAACAACACCAATTTTCAATATAAATGCTTATCATACGAGGGGGTCATATTCAAAGAGCTGTATCTGGGTGTTGTTGACTAAATACAGGTGCAAAATGGTGATAGAAAATGGAGTTGTATAGGATATGTGGTGGTTGACAGAGGTATATAGGGAACAGTATTAACTGGAGTCGAACTTGAAGTGGTATAGAGCACTGGGTGGTAGTAACTGAATTAATGTAGTTTAAAAATGGCAGGGGTTGATTATATTAAGTGGAGTTATACTGAGTTGGGATGGTGGATGGACGTTATAGCAACACGTAGGGTGAGATAGGGCTTCAGGGAGGTGAGACGAAAGGGGGCCTCCCTGGACAGGGGGATGATGGTGTGAGAGGACTCAATCTGATCCATAGATGCGGAGACCTCAAACAAATAGCGTCACGGAATATTTACGCTCAGGATTCACATTTCGTTCGTGTCTGTCATGAACGTTATGATTAGCCAAGGTAAAGTAATAGGAGAGACAGGATAATATGAGAATATACAAGATGGAAAACAAAGCCTCACGGGACAGATTTGGGTTTTGATGAATAGGGAAGATAACTAAACCTAAACAACATAACGACAGCACAGATACTACAAAAGCGATAACTGGGCTATAACATCGAAAATGAAAAGAAACAAAAAAAAAAAAAAAGAAAGAGGGAGAGAAGAAGAGATGGGGGACAAAGGTAGAGAGAGAGGGGCGAGCAGGAGAGAGAAGACGTCATGCAGTGTATATAGCTAAAATATCAATTTATATCGCTCATTACTTTTTTTTAAACTTAAATATCGTCATTCTATTCGCAAATTCATAGATGAACGTCCAGTTGCTCTAATTGCCCATGAATGGTAATTATGGGTAGTTTGAGATATTTTAGTTTGACATACGGACTATTCGCATACCGATAATCATGTCAAATGTAGATTTATCGATAGATTAAGACTAGTGGAGGTTGAGCTTTCTTCCTTCCAGCAGATTAGCCTATATACATCCTAATCACATCCAAGGCTATAATTTTAGTTTAGTCTATTACAAATCATGTCACATCATGACGAGGTATAAGATCGCAGTGGTGATTGCACTGAAGTGTACTTAAATCAGTAAGTGATTTAAAGACACGCTTGAAGCTTTTAAAAAAATGAAACTTTTTTAAGTTTTGATTTCTAATCATATCAAAAATGCCTTCTTCTTCTACTGCATCCCTTTCGCAGATGGAAGAAATAATGAGACTTTAGGGCATGCCTACATTTTAGAGGTGTTGCCCTTGTGAATGCAGTAGTCACAAATCTCAGAGAAAAGAAAAAAAAATCCTCATCTTTATATATCAATGCAAGTGCTACAATGCACGCTTCGTGTATAGCATTTTTTCTCCATTGCTTCATCCCTGCCCTTACGGGATGAGTTCGATAGCTTTCCCGCAGAGCAGCCGAGGAATGGCGTGGTCCCACTGAGACGGGAATTACCGAGCAAATGGAGGCGTTCGTAGCTTTATCTGGACTTAATACGGAAGGAGAAGAAAAGTACAGTTCAGGGTCAGTGGACCTCAGCATGAATGTGACGTCAGAATAGATTCTCAGAAGTTTAGGCTTGATAGCAAGGTTGGATCGCTTTTATAGAATCGTCCTCTGCAGTGTGGATTGTGTGCATGCACCATGAACACGCCTATACTGAGATCACCCTTTGAAAAATAGAAGGTTTCGAGGTCTACTTTTGATTGGCAATACTTCTATTCATGTAAATGCAAGGTAAGATAAAGGCTTTTTACAAGCCAAAAAAACCCCTGGAAAATCGAACTGTAACTGTAAAAATCATCGCCACGTACGTCCTCTACACGTAGCCCTATATCATAATCTGTAGATAAAATACAAATACATACCGGAATGTATACATCTCTTTATTTGGGAAGTGAGTATAGGCCTATTTATCATATAATATGTAACAAACCTGATGACGCGTTCACATATGCTAGGGTCTAGAAGAGCATGAACTTAGGGTGCATAACTACAGACACCGACGTTGAAAAATGCAATCAATGCAGAGGCCTATTTAGGGGAGAAAAGAATCTCAAGCGTCGTAACATCTACGCTAAGAAATAGGCATTTACTTCTGAAGAGCGTAATATCAAAAGAGAGTCTAAACGTGGATGCGAACAACACAAGCAACGCATACACATTCAATATGAATGTATACTGCAGTATTATCAAGTTATGTGTGTGTGTGTGTGTGTGTGCGCGCGCACACACACACACACACAAAAATGTATGTTTCGCGGATTTAGTTTCTTTGGTTAAAAGAGTTACAATGTAAGTTTGACATTATTTTGCACAATGTTTGTGTCACTGCATTTTGTCTTTATTTATAGAGTAAGATTGATATAGTAATGTTGTGTATAATGCAGTTTGTCTTTGCATAATGTTTTGCTTTTCTTTCTGTGAAAGTGCATTTTGTGATATGAAATTGGACGAAATTCGAATAAAGAATATAAAAAAAATGTTCGTATCCATTCGCACTGATCACGCTGGATCACGTGTCACACTTTAAATCTCACATCATGCCTCACTGGTTTTGACGGAGTTCCCGACAGGAGTTTCTAATTTTCAGGGTTATGCACCTCTCTCATTGAATTATTGTTTTTGATGGGTCATAAAAGAAACAAATGTGTTCCGAAGATGAAAGAAACTGCAGTGTGGCCATTTCACGTTTTGTTTTTACCCAATATTTTGTCAAAAACTACGTCAGCATGATACTTTGTGCCGATATAAACCAATACACGTCAGAATCTAATAGACATGTGTAATCGACCGTTGCTCATTGTAGAAAGCACGTTTCTGTACCAAGACGCATACCACACGTCAAAATATTAAGTCACTCGTGGATCAAAATACTCAGATCCTCTTGAGCGATCACCTCTCAAATTGGATTCGTCAAATTCCTGCTTTTGTCCCTGTGTGGGATCTCATTTCTAACACTCGTCTCTCGTCTGAACCACTCCTTCTAGTTTGTCTAACGTTCTCTCAGCTCTATTTCATATTTGTAATGCTTTTTCGTCGGCAAGTTCGAGACGGACTCTCATGTTTTTTTTTTCTTTGTCGTAATACTTTGATTCAAAACACTCAAGTTAATCTTTGATACAAAACACTCGAGTTGGACGCAGAGCCCGAGAGGCGAATTTCGCTCTCAGACCAGCTCGAAACTCAGAAAGTTCGAATGACAAGCATAGCCTTAAAGTCATACTAGCAGCCCGCTCTTAGACACCTCTTACATACCAGATGTTCAACCATTCATTCAATGATTGGCAGTTCATGATTTTTGAATGACGTGTGTCTAATATAGCACAAAACTATTCGCAGACTAATAGAAAATTATGTTGTGAGAAGGGCTGTTTAATGAACATCTTTTTTAACTTTATCATTGTGTGAGGCGTCTATCTTCAAGTCGACAAATTCCCGCGCATGAGGTGACTGTTACATTCAAGACACAAAAACATGGTGTGTTTGTTAATAGGGATATCCTACCAAAATGAGTTATCATTTAATGTGATAATGGATTTCAATGTCATCACTTTGTGTTTGTTGAGACGCTGTGCCTAGTCCATCAATATCACAGCGTTGACAAAGTACAAACATGACTGAAAAACAATGCAAGTCATGATCAGTCAGAAACATAAGTCATAATCATAGTTACTGAAAGATGTGTGTGCGTTTGCTTTTTGCTTGTTTTCCGTTTGTTGGTTGGTTTAAAATCTAACTTTATAATTCGCCCCGGATTGCAAGCCTCATTGAAAGTGAGGACTACACATTAAATGACGAAGATCCTCTGATTTGATAGTTCTTACATCGAGATAGGCCTATAAGGAATTTGTGTGTGAGCCTTCGGAATAACGAACATCACCCCACCAATTCAGGCATTTGGAATGCCCACGCACATACACAGGAAAGCAGAATGAACACCAGCTCATGAACACATTTAATAGCAGTAATCATTCACCGTGAAATCATGCTGAGTGATCTCCAAATACTCAGACCGTCATTATTATGGCAATGAACGTTTAAAGGGCTTTTGTACACAATTGTTTAATAATTCTCAATGTTGGCACAGTGCGTCAAACATGACAAGGGCACTGCGGTAAATATACACAATCGTCAAATACCAAAAATGTCAAATACAGCTGTGAGGAAAAAACAAACACTGAACTCAAAATGTTACAAAAAAAAAGTACAAGAAGAGACCTTTAACGAAACTCAAGAAGAGATGGGGGATAGACAGATAGATAGATAGAAAGATAGACAGATAGATAGATATACGGTTAGAAAGATAGATACATAGATAGATAACTGATTAGATAGATAGATAAATAAATAAAGATATGACTGAAGGAAGCGGATAGATAGAAGAAGAGAACGGTGAGAACTCTCGGACCGTATTTGATTCCAAGCAAAAAAACTATTTTTGTTAGAGCGATGGCTGGCTTTACCGTAAACGGTACTGGCAGGACGTTGAAAGATTCGGGAGGCCCATGACACATATCACATCAGTTCACAATATGTCTTCCAGAGATTTGTAATGTTCCACTAGGCATGCAAGCATGTTCAAGACCTCTTCGGAGGTTGACTTCTCAGAGGCATATCTTTTATCTTCTTTCAGGTAAGGAGGAAAGGCCACCATGGGAGGGAGATACATGGATTGAGATCATGGGCTCTATCATAAACAAACCATGAAGCTGATGTGAGCTTGGAGTTGTGGTCTTTAAAGGCATAATTTTCCATTTGCAGATGAAACAAAAACCCAACTTTAGTGATTCAAAATACTTCTAAAATGTGAGTTAGGGACAGAAACAACCAATGTAAAAATTTGAATCAGTTTAATTAATGTTAAGTATTGTTAAACATACGAAATGTGAACGATAGTTATGAAAAAAAATGTTTCTAGACTAAACCGTCTACAGTTATGATTTATTCAGAAAAATAGTGATATATCCTTACATTTTAGGCTTTATTGCAAATTTTTTTCATGGTAGGATGTTTTGTGATACAACTAACCTACACATATGCATCAAATGTGATATCTCGAACATTTTTTGTTAAATCACTGCTCCCAAAGGTAAACTGAAGCCTTAAGGGGAAACCCGAATACATCTTCAAAGTTGCTTTGAATTAAAAAAAGAGAAAGAATATAAAGCCAATAAACAAAACAGTGAAGGTATCATGAAAATCGAATCAGAAATATGGAAGATGTGGAATTTATGTGATACATGGGTTGAAATCATGAGCTCTATCATAAACAAACCAGCTGTGAGCTTGGAGTTGTGGTCTTTAAGGGGAAACCCGAATACATTTTCCAAGTTGCTCAGAATAAAAAAAAAAGAAAGAATACAAAGCCAATAAACAGAACAGTGAAGGTTTCATGAAAATCGGAGCAGAAATGTGGAAGATGTGGAATGTAATATTTCTACGTGTTTCACGAATCAGTGATGTTTGTCACAATATATAACACATGTACAAAATAGAAAACACAGCGCTGGCCAAAGCGAAATTGGAGGCGATGACTTGATAATTTCATATAATTTTATCTCATAATATCACCTATAATTTGCGTATGTTTCTCATCGATAAAACATGTCGGATGTATTCACACTTGTGTACTAAAGTCGGTTAACTTCAGAATGGAATAGCGTTCCTCTTTATGACGTAATCAAACATATTTTTGTATATCGCCATTCACTCCAAGAAATTCAGCAATGTGTTTTTTAATTCCGTGGTCACGCTTAAAGTTAAGCATAGATATTCACGCAGCCGTCAGAGATGCGACAGGGGCATATTCTTCTCATGAACACACACAAACACCCTTTCGTTTCTCCCCATCAAAAAAACAAAACAAAAACAAAAACAAAAACAAAAACAAATATATGTATAAGTCTCTAAAAAGCATTACAAACTCACTGTAAATGAAAAGACTTTATAACCCACGGGTGTTTTACCCCGAGAGTCCTGAGGGAGTTCCCCTTGACCCGACCAAGAAATGTAAGAAATGCCCTCCTCACCCCTTCCAAAAATGCTCTTATGATATTCCAGGGCCCTTGGAAATGTAAATTGTTCATTGTTTTCGATCACTCTGTAAAGATAGACACAAAAATTATAATCATAATCATATGGGTAATTCATATCAATCTTGACGCCTGCGATCTCTTGCCAACATTTTATTATCAGTCGGTTTCAGATCAACCCCAGTTTAAATTTTGAAGGCTTTCCAGGGAATCCTACATCACTTTTACGATTTCGGCATTTATTGAAAAAGACAACTACATCAACAAAACCCAACTTTCAAACTTGTCATATAGATATATGACTGAATCACGTTACTCTTCTTAGATTGTTGTCACTATGAATAACGTTTAATGTGACGTCAGTGAACTGTATATCGCAGGGCAAACATAGCGAGATCTTAACCCCATCACTCGTCAGGTGAGAACATGGATATTTTGTTTCCACTCACTCGTCAAGTGAACACAGACGATAGCTGTCGAGCATTCCTTGAGCGAATATTAACGTTATTACCACTCACTATAACCGAATAAGGGAAAAGAAATGAGAAAATTAATTTTGACGTACACTTGCTGAATGTCTACATTTTGTTTCCGATCACTCGTTAAAAACTTGTATGGTTATTATTTTGTTGCAGATCTCTCATCAAAAGTGCATGTGTGTTTTCTTTTTGTTAACCAGCTGTTAACCGTAAAAACTAGGAGAGACTACATAACAAGTTATTTCTTTTTCGACATCGTCTGGGTTGCATTGTTCCTTATTGGGCAGTTCACGGCTAATGCATGTATCAGAATGACCCCTGCACCAAAGACTTTCAAATAACATGGAAAGGTCTTGAGGTGAAGCATATTGATGCATCTATACATGTCACCTTTTTAATAATTTTAAAGGAAGAGCATCATGGAGAGCTTTAGTAAATCATTATTGATGAATCATTTTCACCTGTACGTTTCAACAAGTTTTAGTGTTAAACACATAACTTATATTCTAAAGAGCTTGCGTGGAGATTCTTTCCGTTTTAAAATTCATGGTAAATTTACAAACATTCTCAAATGACCTTTGCTTTGCACATAGGCTAACCACACCCTTAAAGTTGCTTAGTAGAAAACAGCGTTATTTTCAGAACGTTTACTCCTATAAGAGTTTGTATTGCAGGATGAATCTTAATATCTATTTTCCTCTTGTTTTTCGGGTATACAGCAGTAGAAAAAACATGTCAAATTGTTTTCATGCAGAACCCTTGGAATATTTACAGAGAGTGTTCACCAACTACTCTTTAACTTATTGTCTCAAAGCTAAACCAGTAACCAACTTGCGATTTTCTCTTAATACACGAATGTGAGAGAGAGTAGGGTTTGCGCTGATATAACTTCGGGTAAGTCTCCTTGGTTTAACAGGGATGACATGGTAGTCATCGTGAGAAAAAGTCCCAGCGTCTGTTCCTTTTTTCTCTTTCACGAAGATTAGGGCTGATGTGTGTCGGATGACGTCTTTCAAAACATGATGAATGTCTCCGAAGAACATTGAATGCCACGATAGACTGACATAACATGGGAAAGGCACTTTTCCGAGCGGAATTTCTCTCACATGACTTAGCGGTACGCGCGTCTATCATCGAATCCTTACCTGTGTCTGAGCAACGTGCGCTGCGCGGAATGATACCCCGGATAACACAAAGTAGTCTTGCCTCCAGGCTCCACACTACTTCACCAACAATTCTGCTTGATTTGAAGTTTTGACATTAATTTTGCAGCAGGCATCCCGGCAGGCATCTCAGCAAGAATCTAATGATTTTGTCTAGAGAAGATATTCAGTATCAAAATTCAATATTTATAATAAGAAATTTAGTTTGAACTGTCAAAATTTGTCCCAACGTTGAACGAGCTTTTTCCATTATAGGAAAATCGGACAATCCATACAAAAGTTAGTCATTTTTTATATTTTGGTGCGGACATCGCTTGATGAGAAGACTACAACATTCAGTGGCGTCACGCGTGGACAATAATATGAAGAGAATTTAAAGAGAATTCAACATATTATTTTCACTTTCGTACTATAACGAAAGAGCACTTGAATTACCTCTTTTGGAAAATGGGGAATCAATTAACCTTTATAACACTTATGTCAGTAACAAGTCGAGGGGAATTTGTATAATATGTCATTGAAAATACTTTGCGGAATTCCCTTTACTACCATATCTTCCTTATGTCATCGTCCATGCTCGACGTAGTGAACTGTAGTAGTCTTCTCATCCAGCGATGGCGGCAGTTCTTATGTACCATCAGTCAAGAGCCTTTCAAGTAAATGGTTGACAGAATAATTTCCCTTATTCCTGTATATGCATAATGTAAGCATCTTTCCCACTTTCATGCACACGGTTATTCCAAGCCAGGCTTGATTTTAGACCTTTGAAGGTACCCCCCACCCCCCCCCCCCCCCCCGTTCTGCGGAGTTTTGCTCTAATGAGGAGTTTTGATTCCGAGCGTTTAGCACTATTGTGAGCAATGGTGTGAGTCATGGCCATAATCTAGGTAACACAATCAGGTTCTCTTTGAATGGAGCCTTATACTTCCATTTAATGTGGAGAGTAAAGGAACATTTGGGGCGAGTCTTAGTAACCGAGGTATTCAGAATGTCACACCTACTCGATCGTTCGAAACCGCACTCGTGTTCTTTTCATTCAGATATGTTTAATCCGTTCGTGTGAAACCGAAGAGAATAAATCGTCTCGAACAGAACGATTCATACAAATGTCTTATTACCAGTTTCAACATGTTATACAAAGCTGCGTATATGCATAGTCATGAAAACATTTTAAGCAGTAAGTGGTTTTGAAACCATTCACGTATCGAGCTGATCGCAGAGCACTTGTCAACCACTCTCACAACGCCCAGCACAACTGAACATAAACTTTGTATTCTTTTATGATACGCATATTTTGTATCATACTTTATGACTTTTACTTCTTTCAAATATAATCTGTCGGATGTATACTTTGTATCATGTCTTGCCTACTGTTGAAGGAAAATGAAATATGTTTAGATTGAAAATTGAATTGAGAATGTTTTATTACTGTGGCGATTAAAAGAGCATTCGGACAAATGTAATTCTGAATAAAAAATGCTGTTCATAAAAACAAAGATTGTGCTGCAACTGCAAAAGTGTCTCAGAACACTCTCAAATATAATGTCGGTCAACTTCCCCTTAACGGTGTCGGTGGCGGTGGGGGGGGGGGGGGTATGGGGTTGAGAAGGCAGGGCCGGTATACTTTCTCCAAAACAAAACAATAAAAATATTTATGATTTAAGTCAGAAAATCGTAAAACATATGGGAACCATTAAAAGATCATGCCCATTTCTAGTGCTATATAACGTCAGTGGAAATAATATCATGTACAATGAGATTTTTTTTTTTTTAGCGTGTGAAATGAAATTTCACTTCTCCTATTTCATGAAGTACACCATGCCAAAAATATTCTGAAAGTCACAACTTTTTCCTGAAGATGGTAAAATTGACATGCTTAGTTCTTTGGGATGTGACTAAAAGCTCTGGTGCTGTAACGATTCAGTTCTGCGCGGGACGTAAGAGAACTGTCATTTTTGCGAAATCACGTAGGATCTCGGCCTAAATTTATGACTTCTTCAGTATAGACATAATTATGACAGCATAACATTCCACCCATTATTGATTTCACGAATTTGAGTTTATTTTCTTATTTATTTTCAGTCAGTGGTTACGTCCATCCACGGTTACATTGAGAACATGAAGTATTGGAATTTGTCGCTGTTCAAATTAAAAAGTCACACCCGTATTCAAATCATATACCACTTTGAAAGAATCATTACAGTGTAATTCCACAACACTGTCAGATTGGCTTGACAAATAGAATAAAATCAGAAGAAAACAATGATACATAGGTCCTACATGTTTCTTTTAATTTCGGACGTTAAGGAAGGAATATGTAATTTTACCGTTTGGAAAGTTTACACCAGAATATCGCGCCAGATATTTGTAGCTACCGCGTGCACAAGTCGGAGGATGCGAGGTGTTAGACAAGTCTGCTGACTTTTTTTTTTAACATGAAACCAATTGATGAAAATAATATTGCACTCTCCACATTAAAATATCACATTATAGTTTTGCAGCAAAGATGATTCGTAGTGTATATATGAAAAGGATTATAAGTGCCAATTTATTGAACAAAAATATGTATCTCTTGGAATAATATTCTTGTGTAAAAACCAATGTAAAAATAGAGCGCCAATATCACTATCTTTTCTTTTTATTGTATGTCATTGAATATTTTGCCTGTATGGTTGCAAAAATTAACAATTTGGGGGCAAAAGTAGAACTTGCAGTTACATAACTTTCTTATTTCGATGTGATTTTGGTCATTTCGATTCAATTTAATTATCATTCATTCCATCCAACATAAGGTGAAACAAAATATAATGTATATATCACACAAATCATATTGATGAAAATGTTATATTCATGAATGTTTTGTCATTTTGTTTGGTTGAGAAAAGTCAATTCTATAATGTCATCGATACTTTATGACCAACATTAAAATGTCATTTCATATTTACGACAAGACTTGCCGGTAAACCATACGAAGTGATACTGTTTTTACTAAACAAGCAAATTGTACACATCGGCTCCATGTGTCTTCGGGAAGAGGAGATACACTAACAGGTGAAATACGGAGTTTCTGACACATGGGCTGTAAAAATGTCATTTCATTTTCTTCGAGATATAATGTCGCCGCAACGCCGTCACTTTCAAAAATAAACGCTGGGCTAAAGAAGATCGATGGCAGAGAACAGACGGAGGGACAAACTTCCAAACATCACGTACTTCTTTTATCTGTTTGTTGTGACAATTTCCAACCCCCCTTGGAGATCGACCACTGAGGAAGTTTTGACGTCCCCAAATAAAACTAAAACACGTCAACGGTACAAGTTTTATTTCGTGAACGTCGTCCTTTTACCCTCCCACTTTGGAAAAACGAGTAGACCGATGAAAGAGAGGTATATATGGCGCACCAACTCAATCACGGATATATAAGAGTGACAGATTTGAGCTAACCTTACAATACATCGGTCCTCCTTGCTTCTCAGTAAACACTCGATCTCGATGCAGTATTGATAAAAACTCGTCTTACAAATATCACAATTTTCACATCATTGCCATGTGGTTGATACCAGATTGAAACTTGCGAGACCCAACTTAGACCCCCTGTGCCTTTGAAGTAGTAATAAAAGACAGTAGATTAGACAAGTGTATGTATAGTTTATGTAAAGGAAGTGTCATTCTGATGGCATAAAAAGGAGATTTTGATTGAAAAATGGGCTAAGTGCCATTTCTGAACATTTCAAATTATGTCCATTTTCAGACAGAACAAAATAAGACCTTTCCAGTGATGTCTCACTCATTACGTAACAAGGATTATTCCTGAAGCTAATATGCCTATATAATGTCCTATAGATTCCCACAATTTTCTTTGTTTTTAGCAGCTTTGATCACACATATCAAATTAATAACGATAGAGTTCATTTGTGTTGCGATCAAATTCTTCATAATCTTCTGCTAAGTACTTGTGGTATATCCGTTGCTTCATAAGCCATATGATTCTAATGTGCCTGGAAGCTTACATAGAAAATAATTTTGTTCTCGAAATGCCTTGCAGCAGTCGCAGTTTTAGAACCCTTAACTCCTTCTATGTGGAGAATGATTAGCCATATTATATAGGATAGTTACCGTTCGAAGATCAGACATTTATTATCGGAAAGAGCAGGATGGATCGAGGAATACCAATAAATAACATTAATGACGAACCAGCCTTATTAACAATATCTGTAAAAGTGGATATTTTCGCGCGATTAATTTTTCGTGCTCGGCCAGTTAAGATTAGTTTCGCGTGTTTACACGGAATCAAGACATCAACTACTAATTGAACACATGTCATGACAAGCAAAAATATGCGTGTGCTTTTATTTTCGCGCTAGTTTCTAGTTGCGCGAAATGCGCGAAAAAAATTCCACTTTTACAGAGTAGTCTTTAATATTTAAGTTGAAATATTTCAATACTGTCAATTATTCGCGGAAACACTCTTTCTGATAAAGTTGCCAGCAGAGGACTACACGATCTATATTAAATCCTGTCAGAATAGGCGGTTCTGACTTGTCCTCGTAAGGAGCCTTTCCTGAAGGCACTGGAGGGCGATGGGGTCTTCCTGGTAGTAAAACTTATTGGCGAAGATGTGCGGCATGTTAACAAGGATCGGTAGATCAGCGGTCACCATGACGCACAGGTGGTGGACGTATGCTCCATGGCACTTCTGACGTTGGTGCTGCCTCCAGTTCACATAGGTGGTGAGTTCCATGGTGCTCCCTTCTGTCCCACCGGGAGCGTCGGGCAGGCGATTCAGTGTTGCCCAGTAGTGTTCGTCAGGGGACCAGGAGTCCCTGAGCCACTCTAGAAATCTCCGTGGAATATCCTCCCTCAAGACATACTCGACAAACTGCCGCGTGAGAGTGTTATACGCGTTGCCAGAAAACAAAGCTATGTTCCCTGGTGGAGGCTCTTGGGTTATACGCTTACTTGCAGGAATGTTCTTGTCGTGATCAAATCGTAAGAATCGCCGCAGTTTATTTACTGACATAGGGTATGATTCGACGTCGTTTAGCCCGTTATAGCCCTTCAGTTGGTGGACGATCTCGAGGTTGGTTTTCAATGGGAAAGACTCGCCGCACTGGTTGAGGACATACCTCCACTTGATGCGGTGTTCGAGTAGGTCTCGCAAGCAGTGGATGTCGGCCATCAATCTCGAGTGCCTTCCGTATTGGACCTCCTCGAGCTGCGAACAGACGAAAACGTTGTCGAAGCAGACGACGATGTTCCGAACGGCCGCCTGAAACTCCGGTGGCGATTTCGGGTCAGGATGGATTGCGTAGACATTCTGTGGATGATACAAGCTCCTCAGGAGCAATTCAAGTTGTGCAGCGTTTCTATGTACAACAAGGATATAAGCAATAGGAAAATTCGCTTCCTCACGCGACCCTGGTGTGGTTGGATACGCCCGCTCGTTTCGGAAGAAGGTACAATCTGACGTGTAATCGCTGACGTCGCCATCGGAGGGCATCGGGATACGATTGTCTGACGTCATAGATGCAACTTCCTGGAGAAAGGACTCCGCCACATCCAGCTCCCACGGATCTCCCGCCAAAATAGCCCCGCAATGCACCGGATATTGGTGATGGAGGGGAACGTTCTGACGATCTTCGAAGAAGATAATTGTACCACTCGTGATTAGCACCGACAGGGTGAAAATCAAAATGGCGGACATCACTTGCCTAACTCGTGACGCAGCACGACGACAATGGGGTCTTCGTCGTCTTCCCATACCTAGATAAATCCGAATTTCGGTAATCCGCACTAAAGCCATCGGAAAAACTTGATAGATCACCATTAAAACTTCATCTCCACACTTAAAGGTCTGACCGTTGAGACTTCGAAGAGAAAAATACGGATTGTCTCTAACCGACTTTGAGAGTATAATTATCCACGATTACAAATAGAAGATGTCTCAAATTAGCTTGCAGCTAATACATGCTTTTGCCCACTGAAGCATGCTATATGACCGACCGACGAGTTCTGCTGTCTAAGCGTGTTTCAGAAAATAATATTATGTGCAAAACAAACCTTCCTTTAGTCCTTTCTTTGTATATTTTGAGAGCGACGTTATTTCAGTGGATTATGCCATGGACGAAACAATCGCTTTGGACCTTAATTCGCAAGTGAATTGTCCTCCAAGTATTCAGACTTAGTGGAAAAACAAGCTTCACACATGTAATTTTGCCAAAATAAATGTAAAACCTCGAGGTGAATTAGGTATTGTATTTGGTGCAAGCAGCCAAATAGATGTAAAACCTCGAGATAAAGCAATTGCATCGTATGGCGAAAGCATTTATACCAAAACTGTTATCAATCATTTCCCCTTTTATATATATATATTTCAGTAATAGCATGCAGATTACTGCCTTACTGTTGTGTATTAATACTGCATATTACGTAAGGTATTAGATGAAAATAAAGTTTTAATGACTTTGTAACCATAAAATCTGTGCCACAGAAAGTCGGGCAGTTGGATCAAAGTATAGTCACCTGGTGTACAGGTCGCTGCCACAATATAAATCTTGGCAGGAGAGGTGGTATTGAAAATCTGAAGGACTCGAGCTGTAATACGGTGAACTCCGGTTGTGCTTGAGCATACTTGGACAAGATTGCGATTGACGTTGTGTCGTGACTAATAAAAGTAGACCTAAACAAACTTGGCGCGAGTATCATAGCCGTTCTTTGGTGTGTTTTTTTTTCTGTATAAAATCTTATTGCCACGCTAACAATGATCGCTTCTGAAGCGAGAGAAAAAAAAATCCTCCATTTGCTTGGCAATGTTTCAAGTAGCTTGAAAACGCTATTATAGTGCGTGGAATCATGAATGGATCGAAAACGCGCCAAGAAAACTTGAACAAGCGCATTTCATCGTGGGGGCATACTTCTGATAGAGCACTCTGTATAAGAGAGAAAGACTTGGTCTGGTTTAAATGACAGTCAGATGAAATTACAGACAAGCGAAATATAAAAACTAAAGAATAACAACACACGTGTCATGTTGTGAAGTCCATCGCAACTTCAGATGATTTTGGACACTAATGATTCTTTTTTTTTATCAATACGATCCCGAAACTGTAGCTTGTAATGTTAGATTAGCAAGCTTGTGAAATTGATGCTCTTCTCTCGTTATTTCAGGTATGGTTTATACTTCAATGCAATTTGAAATTGAATACATCGTACAATATATGCAGATGCTGTAATCATGATCGTAAAAGGGAATGATATCGTTGATACGGAATGCTAAAACGCACAAGGCATCTTCTTTAATGTGAGAAATTCGTCGTGGTTTATTTCGGCATTCTTATCACGGTTCTCATACAAAAGATTACTCAGATGTGACTTTTAAGAAGCACGTTGCTGTAATGCATTTATTTCGTGTGTAGAAAAATCACAATGAGGGGCAAATTCCCTATAGGTTTCGCATGTTATGCATTAGTAATCTTATGAGGGCATGAAGCAAGCAAGTTACAAAAAAAAAAGATGTTCTAATAACTTGACATTCGAAAATGAAAGAGCTTCGATTACACGAGGAATTATGTCTGCTGTTTATATATTTTGTCTGTTACGACTCGTCGAATCTTCCACTCTCGGAACATGGAACACATTTTTACAGTTCAGCGAAGTACAATTTGTGTTACTACCCCCTCCACACACACACACACACACAAAGATATAGGTTGCAAGAAGTTGGCCAAACACTCTTTTGAAGGCTGACATGCAAAAAAAAAATCACATTAGAAACAATAATGTGCTGGATATTACATGCACCAGAAGGTAAACAAGAAAAGACGACAAACTTTCAAACAAGAAAGACGAAATTAAAAAGATATGTTATTACAGCTGTACTTCATTTCTATTAAAAAAAACTGTTTACTTGTTTGTTTTTTTCTTTAAATTTCCCCAAAGTGTTAAATGTAAGAGCTGTGGAAGGAAGAGGGGGGGGGGAGGGGGAGAGACGAAGGGGCTACGACAGCGTATGACGCCACTCATCGCTGTCTCGACGAGAAGGTTACCGAGGGTGACGACATTCCTGATCCAATACCCCCACCTGCGTAGAGATCCAAGCACAGCGGCAGACGGTTGAAAAGTTCACCTTCCGCCACACAACTGTTCGCGCCCTCTCGCTGTCAATCATCTTGTGCACTGCCAATCAAAATGATGTTCAGAGATTGTGGGCGTGGCCATTCTCTGTTATGAATGAAAACAATAGCAAAATAAACATTTCAAAGAAAAATATAAAACAGCAATAATAAAAACAAAACAACTGACATTTGTATTTCATTATAGAGCCTCGCTCGAAATTAGTGTGTCGCTTTTACTTTTTCATTATGGACAAGACTGTTGCATGAACTTTACCTTGGTTATATCTTCTTTTGAGATGGAACTAGGCACCTATATGCCTTTCTCTCTTAAAAAAACAAAATAAGTTTACCTTCCTTGTTACCTTTTTTTTTTCTTTTGCATCTCTGCTCCTATTCTTCGTTTCTGCTGTTCCCATGAGTTATCCATGTGAAATGGTTTTGTGATAGTTTAGTTTTAGAGAATTGTTATAATCATGGTCATCCTAAGGTTGCTGATTCATTGCGGGGGGGGGGGGGCTTTGGGAAGTGGAGTTTGAGCAAGATGAATAGGAGAGGAAGTTTCTGTTGCAGCGCTGTCTGCTTTCTGCTAGCTTTATCGCCTACAAAGAGAACGAGATCCAGGATATGGATGACGGCCAATGACGATGTTACAGTCCAGTATCCATCACATGCAATCTCCAGGGGATAACTCTTCAGGGGTTGTTGTCCATCCAGCGTGATGTTACCGGACATCTCGGATGTCCAGTGAATCAATGTGTCAGGATAGTTGTCCATCAAGAGTGATATTACCAGGCATCTCGGATGTTCAGGGAGTCAAAGTGTAGGGATAGTTGTCCATTAAGCGTAATGACTTTACCGGACATCTCGCATGACCAGAGGATCAGAGTGTAGGAGAAGTTGTCCATCAAGCAAATGGAGTGATGTTACTCTTCAAGACTGCAGATCTGGGCAGAGATGTCTCGCTTGCCAACTTCATGTTATTCATTTCGTTGTGTGAATAACCTGTAAAGCTATAAAGCAGTGTACTCTGCATTTAACAGAAAATTGCATTCATAGAAGAGAATTGCATTTCCTGAAATCGATTAATCAAAAGAAACACAGATGACTTCCGAAAAACACAAATCGTCTCGAGAATAACATACACGAACCCAGAGCCCTTCATCCTGCCAAGGGGTTCTGTAGTGTATACTTCTTTATCCTTCCATGTTTTTTATCTATGCATTCTTTCAAAATGATTTTGTCCATGCTATAAGTTCTTTTCCTTTTGACTTTAGTTAGATATCCACGGAAAATGCACATTCATGATGAGTTTCCGAAAATAGACCTTACAAATCCATTTCTATGAACGCTTAACAAAGTACGATTGTAAGACGAATAAAAAATGTGCACACGAGTCTCATTGTGGTGTTTCATTTTCAGTTTTGGTGTACATTTGTTCTACATTTAAAGAAACAAATTTGCATGAACTTCTCTGTCTGTAGATTCAAAGTCTCCTACCGAGGCGCCATCAAGGCAGATGCCCGCCTCCATCGGCGCAGATTCCACCGGATGCCTGCTCACAGTGCGTGTGTCGCTCCGACAGGGTGTGCCCGCTGGATCAGAAATGTTGCTACAACGGCTGCCGCTACACCTGCATGAACCCAGTGCAACCTCCGCCAGGTGAGCAAGACCACGCAAATAGTCTTTCGTCACAAATGAAATCTGTACGTGATATATGAATTTCAGCGTTTAGTGTCTTGGACAGTTATTTTGAATCTCTGAAGCCTCCAACTTTTATGTTTACAGCCCCGCCTCTTCTCGTCAAAGTCATTACATTACTTTTTGTAAAATCGAAAATTTCATCTTCCACTGCCGAGTCGCACTCGCATTCGCACGATGAACTTTGAAAAATGGAGTGCATCTTTATATTGTGTTTTAACATTTGATTGATATTTGATTAGTGATCACATTTAACAAGAATCGATGTTCCTTCCCATTCCGTAACTGCAGTGTTTGATTGGTTGACGGAACCGAGACGACAGAGGACGTCAGGTAATATTCTTCTTTTTTTCACTCCTTATATTTTCGTGATAATGTTTCTTCATAGTATTTGGTATCCTCATCCAAATCAAGCACACCGCTTCTTGACGACGGTCTCCTCCATTTTGTACTTTGAAATATGTTCACACGTATATGTTTGCTTCTTTCATGTACCTTTATGTCTATATTATGTTATGAGTAAAATTAGATAATAATTATCTCTTATTTTGTCACTTTCAGAATTAAATTACTGTGAATCTACTACGTTTGTTTTGTAGTATTTGTACCAAATTGTATAAGTGGACGAATAAAATAAGCTAAACAATACTTATGTGATCCTTATAAAAGGTGCTTGCCAGCACATCCACCGGACAGCGACAAAATGTTAATTAGAGGGTTGTATTTGGCAATGATAATATACAAAGTATATCAATGCATTCAGTGCACAGACGCTTCCCCAATTAAGTATTGATATTAAATGGTACATAATTTTGGTCACCTGGTCCACGCAAGTTCATTCTTTATTCATGATCTCCATAACATGTTATATCGGGTAAGCTTACATACATTACATTGCTTTGAAAACGAGTGAAGTGACTAGACTTAGAAAACAAATGGAAAGGTAATCGCGAACTGGCTGTTTTGGGATCAGTGGGTAGATAAAGTGGTATTTCTGGTATTTAACCCAACCAGGGCCAGACTGCATAAAAGATGCAATCAAGCATGATTATTGTAATAAGATTATAAAGATACAGTAAGGTATCGAGAAAGAAAAATAAAATCAATCAAGCAACAAAAAAAAAAATACAGTCAAGTATGAAAAGAAGATAATCAAGCATAAGTCAGGTATCATTCAATCAGAACTGAGTATTCAGAGACTCATGTTTGATTTGTGATGTATGCTTCCTCTCAATTTTAATGCAACAGGGCCCAAGAACATGATTATATACCACTTCAAACTTCTATGAACATTGTGAATATAAAACATACAAACCACCAATGCCAATGACAACGTTAAGCCTCAGACGATGACGGTGCCCTTTGAAAGAGTCTTGCGAACACAGGATTCCGTCCTTAAAACATCACTACTGTTGATCAGTGATTGATGTCAAGATTATTGTCATTAGTATTCATCGTTAACATCATTTTCATCACCAGCTTCTCTTTCCTTTTTTTCTCTTGGGGATCATCTTATTTGATTATGTTTTTCTGCGGATTATGGGCCGCTTGCACGCTTCTGATCTCATTTTCAGTATGACTTAAACAATAGTAACAACTAAGGCGTCGCATGAGGGTGTGGTGTACCCCTTGATATCAGTGGATGGGAGATTGAAGAGGGACAGTCAGTCTGTACCTGCTTGGCATCACATATAATATCAAAGCTTCATGCAATGATTTTGCCTACCTTTGATTTCAATGAAGTAATAAGAGATAGGTGAGCTATATAGGTAAGAGCGGGGGAAATTAGGCTTCAATCGTCTCTTGTTATTTTCCTAACTGTCGAAACTAATCGTGTAATTCTGCTTCTGGCTTGCCATTGCCAACAATTTCCAAGTCTTCTTGCTCGATAGACAAGACCAAAAAAAGTTGACAACACTGAAAATAGGACACAGATGTCCTCTTGGGTAATGTCTTGCAAAACTGTAAGCCTACCTGAAAGGAAATACTGTAAAGGAAATGAAATAGCATCTGTGTTTAGTTGGTAAGTGAGAGAAGAATATGTCGAGACTAATTGAAATCATATGAAACTGATTCTTTAGGGCATATACTTGTCATCTGAAATGTGCACGTGCAACACTCAATTTACAATAATCTCATTCTGCTTTTCCTTTACCGAGTTAATTTTCATGGATCACACCACTCTGGTTAGCAATTTCTATTTTGACTGCAGTAATTGCCAGAGAATATGTTTGCTGTGCAAATTTGAATATCAAATTCATAGCGATTTCGACCTAAATTAATTTGTGTATATATAATACGCTGTGAGAAAATTACAACACCATGTCTATGAAAACATTACAGAACTGGTTCCACCGCTCCGATTGTACAAAATGTTAATTTTTTTCAATACAAGTAAACTGAAACCAGCGAACCGGCAATAGTTCTCATTTTTTTTCATTGTGCTTCATACTATTAATGTAGAACCTATCAACAGGTTTGGCCATACTTTACAAACATGAATACACCTGTGTAGAGGCTTTCATTATATCTTTCTCCCAATCAGGTAACGCATGGCTCGTTCCAGGTCCGGAGGAGACCCACACAGGTATTATACCTTACTAACCATAATGACATTTTTACATCATCCCAAGAGTTTGACACTAATGATTAGGAGCTTAGACATTAAAAAAGGGTCCCACTAGCCAGACACTAAGTAAAAAAAGACCCATGATGATCTAGACACTCGGCAAATGAGGTCCATGAGCTTGACACTGATAGGAAATTTAGCCCACGAGCTCGACAAGGCGCACATTAAGCCCCGTTATGAAATGTCGAGCTTTGGCGGTCTTTTTTGCCTATTGTGGAGCTCATGGGCCTTATTTGCCTTTAGTCTAGCTCGTAGGCCTATCTTAGCTGATGTCGAGCTGGTGGACCTTGTTCTAGCTCGTGATCAGTATGACTCGTGGTCTGTTCGACTCGTGGGTGTCGAGATCGTGACTTGGACCCCTCTTACATTGTTAAAAGGCCTGCTATATCTATGTTTCTTTCTTTCTCTCTTTCTTTCTTTCTTTCGAGTTCCCTGCTGGTCCTGTTTGACCTTCCCAGTAATGCTTTCTCCCTGTTCTCTCCATCCTCACTTGCCATTCTGGTGACCCTTTCACGTCAGTCATAATTTTACAGCCATTTGTACTCAAACTCTTTAGCATGCCGGTATTTGCTTTCGGATTTTTACCTGTGTACAATCCCGAGAGATTCTGTCTTCCGTTCAGGCTTCCACGACCAGCCGCCAATTTCAACCCAATTTAGCGTCAGGGACAAAGTGGTAGTCGCACTCAATATTCCCTTTTCAATCCTACATTTACAACATTATTGCACTGCACATTGTCCCGCAATCCAACACTGCTTTACAAGCAGTTTACCCGTCCCTTTTCTTATAAAGGACGTTTTTTAAAGGGAACACAAAAGTTATAGCTTTTCGTTGGACCAAATCAACGCAATATGCAGCCTATTGTGACTTTTTTTGGGGGGGTGGGGGTGGGGGAGGGGGTCTGCGTATCCGCACTATAATATAGAACGTGATACAAAATGGCTGCTAGACGTGACAAAAAAAAAAGAATAGCACGATGACTCAGCAGACAAAAAAGTCAAAATCCATTGTGTCGCAAAGCACTTTTAGCGTAATGTTTGATGATTTAACTTCCGAACAAAACATGTCGAAGAGTACAATTCAAATTTGTAGCACTTTATATTGTTTTGGCCCAGTTGCGTGTATTTGACAAAACATCTCACCAATTCTCGTGCTCTTATTCAAACTCATCCTTCCTGTGTATTGTTTTTCTCGCCTGTGTCCTGTGGCGGATCTTCTTCCGGGGTCAACCGGAAGTGGAGTCATGCAGCACGTCAACGTTCGACGAAGGAGACGGGACGCTCCTGGAATGTCCCACTGGTTACCAGTGCTTCATCACTTACGACGGAGACCCCGAGAACAGTATACCCAACAAAGGCATCTGCATCAAGATTAAATGATCGTACCTTGACGAGAACTCGAAACGAATAGAGTACCATCGTGTGATGTCATAGCCATTCATCGCCATGGAAACTGGTTCTAAACAACCTCATCTGCATATGGCCCGAGTGCTTATGCGCGCATCTGGTTCCAACCAAAGCTATAAAAACAGAGACTGTGTTTCATCACTTTGGTACTCTACTGAAAACTAGTAAACTGGTCCAATACTAGTAGACGAATCGAAATAACTGTTACAGATTAATGACATTCTTAGCGCAATGACACAGTAATGGGAAATGTGTACGACCATTATGAACTTGGCTACTGTGTGAACCTCACATATACTTGTGTAGTAATTATTTAGTAGGATTTCGCTCACACATTAATCGACAAGCAGTCGGTCGTTCGCTTCTTGTTTTAACGTAACTTTCTCTCCATTTATCATTTGGTGAAGTACACAGGCACTTGTAAAACTGGTATATTGTGAGAACGAACTAAATTACATTGTTTTCCAGCTATCTACGTTTGTTCTTGGAAAATGTTTATCAAGCTAAATGTCATTTAAAACTACTGTATTTATCTGCTGTTAAAGAAGATGTCATACCATACGCACATCAAAATGGATTACCATGGCAAAGAATGAGATACGTTGTGTACTCGGTGCTGACATAACTTCAAGCAAAAAGAGCTTGCTCATCCTCACGTGCATGTTAAGGGAAGTGATGTACGTGATCTCTTTTTCCATGCACGATAAACATAAATCTTAGTTTTACAAACTGACTTCTATCGTCAACATTTAGTTTCAGCTATGCGATAGCCTGGACGATCAAGAAGTAGGCCTAAGCATCTTTATCACTGCACATCAAGCAGTTTTGGGTTTTTTTTTTTTCAGTTTTGTCTGCAGTGCAGAATAATTAAGTAACGAAAGGCCAATATCGTCACAAGTCACATATGGGATCAAAATATCGATTGACAAGATATCCCCCTATAGAGAAAGTATGACAGTGCCTGCCTGTAATAGTGTTCAACGTAAACAACAAAAATCAATTTACATCAAACAGAGCTTGCCTGTCTTGATGTATGCAGTGTTCCAGCGTTCGTAGCCGTATGGTTGCAGGCGCGAACTAGGCGCCGCGATAAAGATTTCATTCCAGATAATTATCAGATTATATGTCCCGGAAGCAAGCATGTATGTGCGTCTTTGTAGTCTGCGATAAACTGGTTTTGGCGCATTACAAGAAGAATTCTATGAGGTAATAGCGAAGAGGGATGTCTTTTTATAGTGTGATACAAAACAGCGTTCGAAGATGATTTTGGTCTGTGAAGTACGAGGCATTCGTTTCAGAGAAAGTGCCGCGATGTTTTCGAGTCATGTGCGGTAACGTGTACACTGTATGTTTCACGCATCTCTATAATAGCATTATTTATGTGTCGAGGATATAAGGGCAGGGGTAGGGGAACGGAGAGGGCACAGGGGCTGGGTGCATCCCCCCCTTGCTCCTAGAAACAAATTAAAAAAAAGATATATCGAAAAAATTGTTACTTTTAGAGGGTTCCGTGTGGAGATTCTGCTACGTCTAAGGGGGGGGGGGGTGGTGGACCACCTTGATTCCCCCCCCCCTTAAGAATGTTACGCCGCTCCTAAAAAAAAAAAAAAAAAAAAAAAAAAAAAGTTATGTTTTGACTGTAGCGAGAATTCCCGAAGTTGGGTAAGAAAAATAACATTAACGGGCTCCCATCACACTTTTAACGCACAAACACACCCTTTGGTCATTCCATTAATCTTGTCTTTTGTTAATGTTCTTGTATTTATATGCGTGAATGTATGATTATGTTTGTTAGTATGTATTATATAATATCTCTGATGTCTGCCCCCTCTCTGTCCATCTTCCCCTAATTCTGTCATGTTGAAAGATATAATTGAATTGATAATTGAATAACAATGAATAAACAAATCACGATTTAGAAATCAATAATTATACTAAACATAAATTATTTCTTATTTGAATAACTGGATACTTCAAAAATTGATTCAAAGACAAAATAAACGTTCTATACATAAACATAAAACGAAGCCCAGCTTTTGTGTTCTTCTCTTTGTTTCATCCGTCTCCGTCATTATACTTATCGCCGAAATCTCACGACTTTAGCAGGCGAGATTGGATCATCTCGAGGTCTGTTCTAATCTTCTGCGCCGAGACAAATATACGCTGGAAGATCCATTAGTGACGGCACTACGTCTGTATGTTGTGATATCATATTGCCAACTATTCAATACCTCGCTGCGTTGTTTTTGTCATTTGCCAATTTAGATTTAGAGCTCAGTGATGTTGAACACATTAAAACGTACAAAAATCGATCCATAATCTATATCAATAAAGGAATAGGGGAGATTTTTTCTTTTAATGCCACCGACACGATACATTCGTCTTCCTCAGGGTAGACAATGACAATTGTTTACTTTCAGAATTGTCATTGTCGACCATGAGGAAGACGAATGTATCGTCGAAAATTTGGTCTGAATAAATAGCACTGTTAGACTGTCAAAATGCATTACCACTCTACTTTTTCATATATATATATATATATATATATATATATATATATATATATATATATATATATATATATATATATGTGTGTGTGTGTGTTTGTGTGTGTATGTGCTGTGTGTGTATCACTGCAGTTAAAATAACCAATCAAAACACCGAGTTTCGGAGGACCGATCAATGGTTCATTGTCGCTGAACTGAAAATGAATGTGTCATACAACTCAGTTAAGCAAATTTGCACAAAATAACTATAATCATCTGAAGTTATAAGAACACGAATGCAAGCTCGTGCTTGAAGATCTAGAGAACAGAAAATGGCAAGTGTATACGAGCGAGGAAACTCTACCGCACCAGCATGACTACATAGCAAATGTTCACGTGGAGACTTGATTCATAATTAGCATGCACAATGAGGCATCCTAATTTTCAAGGCAAGAGCTATCATGGTATGCCCTGTATTGCTACTTTGCTAATAAAATAATGGCGACCTCTTTAACGAGTCTATTGACATTTATAGCAAAGGTAGCTAGAGTTGATGTAACCAGGGAGGTGACGGGGAGGTACCATCTCCCTCGTCCAAAGTTGGGCATCAGTTGTAACATTATAATTATATCTATACATACATTTATCTTTCCTGTCGGCCATCTGTCCGTTTATCTATGGCTATACATCTTTATGGCTTATCGTGTCCGATCGGACAGGCAGGCATATACATTAACCACAGTCTTATTCTAACTCCGAGACATACACACGTGACTTCTATATAAGTAATGTGGACCTCCACCGTCAACAGATGAGATACACCATTCGATCGTCCTCAATTCTGCCAGTAAGTCTGTTGTTACCGTTTGTGATCTGATTGCGTGTGCTCTGAATGAAATTTTCAGCCGTTGGCGCCAAGAGGGTTAAAGGGATGGTATAGTACTAGTGGAGATGAGGATTGGGCTTTTAACTTTTTGCGAGATACCAAGAAACCACTTACAAAATAGTACAGATCATAAGATTCTACAAGGAATTCAAAGTTTATTTGATGAAAATTGTTTTTGGAATGGCTGAGATATCTAAAAGCAAAGTAAAACAAAGCGATCGTAATCAAAGGTGGGTCCCACTTTTTATTAGGATCGATTTGCATGGGATAACGAGCTTGGTAAGGTTAGCAGTAATACTTGACTCGAGTTCAAAATGATAAAAAAAAATAATATTCGGTCTCGTCAGCAAAATGTGCCCTGCATGCAAAGTGAAAACAACTGGTCAAGCTGTGAGGAAAGGCAATATTGGAAACGACATGATTTATGTCAAATTTATTGATCTACGAATTGCGATTATTTCGCCGTTCCCGTTTCCTCCTTCGTGATACCAGTAGCAACACAACGCTTTGTGTTCATCAGTATCAGAGCAAAGAGAAACACAGTGGACGACAACAACAAAAGACAACAAAAGATTTCTAGCTTTTCTTTAATGAAGGATTTCCTACAGCGGCTTTCACGCAGTAATCTCAACCCGCGATGACAAAGCATAGCTCACGTACACTCTGCTCGTCCCGATCATGTACGACACAGTCAACATCCCCGAGGGCCGAGGGCGGGAATTGACTCGATCGCCTGCTGAAGTCATCACGGGATAATTATAACGCCGACACTCGATGAGCAACGTCCCTGTTACAGCTCATCATTATGAATCCAGGGAAAAGGCGAGGGACTTGAGGTCGACCTAATTGCGTTTCGATACTATCGAGGATGTGGGCCTTTTCCGCACATCTCTAATTAAAAGCCGGAGGTAATTTTGATTCGAGACAGGTCTTTGAGATTCATTAGCAATGTTTCGTCCTGCAATGTGCATCTTTATCGTAAGCATGAGGTGAATTTGTTTCGCACATCACTTTCATTGTACCGGCCATTTAAATTGTTCCCACTTGTACAGGTGTATTACAATTTGATCAAAGTCGTTGTTCCATTCCAAGATGAAAATTCCACAACTGTGTTCTGTTTCATGGCTGAAGAGGTAGGGTAGGAGTCTTCAAAATTCACACCTCTTGAGGTGTGTTGAAATATTTGGTTTATGCCGATAATGCATAAATTTACTCTCTCTTTTTTGTGAATAGAGGTCATTCTCTTGAATGAGTTTTTCTTATACGCATGTGTTACATTTACTGCAACGATTTGGGTTCTAAGGAATAAGCTAGTTCATAATTAGCTCATGTACACATTGGTACAGATGACCTTTCTTTTTTCTCAGTTGGTTAGGCACTTCACTCGTTTTCAAAGCGACAAAATGCATAAGCTTGCCCGACGTGACAATTTATGGAATTCATATTCAAACAAAGAATGAACCTGTGTTTAGATCAGGTGACCGGAATAGTTTGTTTGTTTGTTTGTTTGTTTGTTTGTTTTTTTTTTTGGGGGGGGGAGGGGACTATTCATGGGCACAGAAAAAATAGATCAACAAAAAAGCAAGAGCATTCACGTATAATGTGCACGTGTGGTACACTGACATCATCGTCGTCATCATCATCCTCATCATCCTCATCACCATCATCATCATCTTCATCGTCATCTTCATCATCATCTTCATCATCATCACTATCATCATCATCATCATCTTCATCATCATCGTCGTCATCATCCTCATCACCTTCACTCAGAAATTAGATTCGCCCTTTCCTCCCCAGTCATATGATTGTCATCGTGATAGTGATTACAAACCTTAAAGTGGGCCAAATCATGCTCCTTCTCCTCCCCTTCTTCTTCTTTTTCTTCTTTGCATCTGTGACAGTGGACATATCAGATAATTATTTATGTCCACTGTCACAGATGCAAAGAAGGAGATGGAGGAGGAGGAGGAGGAGGAGGAGGAGGAGGAGAAGGAGGAGGAGGAGGAGAAGGAGGAGGAGGAGAAGGAGGAGGAGAAGGAGGAGGAGAAGGAGGAGGAGGAGGAGGAGGAGAAGGAGGAGGAGGAGGAGGAAGAGGAGAAGGAGGAGGAGGAGGAGGAGGAGGAGGAGGAGGAGGAGGAGGAGGAGGAGGAGAAGGAGGAGGAGGAGGAGGAGAAGGAGGAGGAGGAAAGGAGGAGGAGGAGGAGGAGGAGAAGGAGGAGGAGGAGAAGGAGGAGGAGGAGGAGGAAGAGGAGGAGAAGGAGGAGGAGGAGGAGAAGGAGGAGGAGGAGGAGGAGGAGAGAGGAGGAGGAGGAGGAGAAGGAGGAGGAGGAGGAAGAGGAGAAGGAGGAGGAGGAGGAGGAGAAGGAGGAGGAGGAGGAGGAGGAAAGGAGGAGAAGGAGAAGGAGGAGGAGGAGGAGGAGGAGGAGGAGGAGGAACGATGAGCAGAATACGGAGAAACTAAAAAGGGAGGAGAAGAAGCGAAGGAAGCAGCTGAAGAAAAAGAAGAAGTAAAAGAGAGGGAGGAGGAAAAGAAAGAGGGGGACGAGGATGAGCAAATACATGTATACAAGAAAAGGTGGAAGATAGAGAAAGCTGAAGGAGAAAGTCTGTGACAAACATTACTTCCTGCAACTGTAATGAGAGCCATATTCACATGTGAAGTTGCACATACCACTATCATCTATAGTCAACACACTTCCATTACACCTAAAATCACCAATATGATGTGAGGAAATGTGAATACACACTCTTCATCTCAACAGATCAAACAAATAAAGGAGACATAAACATACAAGGCTATACATCAAGCACTTCGATATTCTATTCAATTTAATATTTTTCAATTTAATGTATTTTCCACTCGTGGGGTGGAACACCCTCATCAGCAAAAGGCTGGTTATCAGAGGGGTCCAGACTGTCAAGTGAAAAAATACAAAACATTATAAATACATTATACAAAGAGCAGATGAAAAGAAAACGAGACGCAAAAGACAAAATCACGTTTGCTGCTTGTAAACTTTATTCTCATCAAATTGCACAGTAAGTGTTTCAATTAAAAATTGGTCCAACCTATAATCAGACATTGACATCACATAAGCTCATCTTTAAACTCTGGTTTAAATTTCTCATCCTTCATTTCAAACTTCTGTAAATTCATACATGATCAATACTTCCACAACCTAGGTCACCATTTAATACAGGGCAAGCTATGCATAATATGCAGTGATAAAGTGAAATCACATTTGATAGAAGAGGAAGCATGGAAAGTTCACTTCATTGACTCAAGAGTCTAAGATGGATTGGGAGTGGGAGCAAACTATCTTTTAAGTGACTTGATTTCTACCCATGTAATGCATGAAAGCGGGCGAGAAACCCTTCAAAATCTGAACAGAAAAATCAGTAATAGCATTTATGCTATGAAGTCCTCGTGAACAGAATGTGCTTAATGAGTTTCCCCTAGTTTCAAGAAAACGTAATGATCCCATCGAAGAAGTTACAGTTTCGATCCTTTGTTATAGTTTTCGATCTTTTTTTCTTTCTTTTTTTTTGTCCACACACAGTAAGTATCGAGTCAGTCCACTTCAATAGAAAATGAAATTCAAAGACTCTTTCCCAAAGTTTCCCCTCTCCAAGCAGATGCAGTTTCCATATCTCATTTCAGTGGGTTTGGTTTAAGTACTGTCATGAACATGCATTTGTGCAAAGTGGGTGTGGCCTGTTCGGCCCACGTTGGTAGGAGAAGATGGATCGAGGCTGGGGATATTGTAGATGGCGCTTGAGGCAAGGGAAGACTAAAGTTTTCTCGTTATTTTAAGCCTGATATCATGGTGGTGGTGATTTGTTTTGTTGTCAGAAGGTGTGACATGTTGTTATGCCACCAGTATTTCCCTCCATTCCATAAAAGTACATTGTATATATATATCTATAACCAGAGTTATGGGGAATATACATCTAAACGTGACATGATATGAGGGGAAATATTATAGTCTCCTTATAGTTTTGACAGTTTATTAAATGATTTACAGATGTCCAAACGCTTTCAGATTATACAGACCAAATGTAACCCATCACGTCAAAAGCAGCCACAAGTTGGATTCTTCACATTTTCTGTTAACAAGATTTTTAGTTAGTCCAGTCTCTAAGCTTTAATTCGATGTATAATCCATTCAAAGACGCGCTTTACATTCAGAGACATTTCAAATCAAAAGTAGTGGACATGGGAATTTTGTGACAACAAAATACTTATAGAAAAATTGCTATTGAAATTTGCTCTCAGTTTCTTTTTTGTTCAGAGATTGTCCACTTTAACGGGCTGGAAAATATTATGTTCATGAACTCCTTAGCAGCAATACCTTTCGTTGAACCATTGAATATGAAAATTCACACAATGCATCACAATATATATGACTGCATACTCAAACACAGGGTACAACAGAGGCTGCGTTCGTTTGAAAAGCACAAAAACCACACCATATCAGAACTATTGGCCTAGTCTAGCTTCTGTACTCTTTTTACTTGTAGTGGTGATTCAGTGTACACAACAAGCCATAAAGGGGGTAACACCTGAAGATTGCAATAGTGCGAGAAATGTGATACGAGAGATTAAAAAAAGAGTTCAGCAAAATATGTTCGCCCGATCATGCAGGGTCAAAAGTTCATGCTAAAGTGGTTCATGAATATTCATGATATGCCATCAATCAAACCGTTCTACGGTTTGCTGTACATAACAAAGCATGTGAGAATGCCAACTGATTGCACTCCCTGTGGCAGCGCTGCATGTCATGTAGTGTGTGAAACATCATGCTATGCAAGCATCAATCGCCCATGAAGAACCATGGCGAAATGAAAAGAAGGAAGAAGTTGCTACAAACTGTGGCTGCTGTCTGTGGTACGAAGTGGCATCTGTACAAGTGCAACATGCACGTTGGTGCATGGCATGCAACTGTCAGATTATAACTTGCAAGAAGTATATAAAGCTCAACTCGGCTAAATCATACCGTGAAGAACTCGTAACCGTCTTGTCAGCTATTGTTGGAGAACCAATCCAAAACAACCATGTGACTATTTGTGTCATAAGTGTGAACTGAAGACAAAGAGAGTAGCTGGACTTGGACATCTACAATTAGAACTTCAGGCTCTGTACAATGACACATAATCCCAGCATTAATCAACCACAAGCAAAACCTCAAGTTCAGATATCCTGGAAACTCAAGGAGTCAACACCTGTAAAAGTTCGTCAGAAGAGATCAGCTGCATGTTCCTGCGGAACTCCCAAGTCAAAGGTATAACAATTTCAGGCTCTGTACAATGACAGTTGTAATACCTTTGTTGTAAATTTACAAGATATGTACGTTATATCCAGGTCTGCCAACATTCCCACATCCAAATCAGGGAGATGAGATCTTGAGAAAGATGTCATGCGTGCGATTACAGTGGGGGAAAGAGGAGAAGGAGAGGTTCATCAATGAACAATTAGAGAAAAAGACGGGATTCTCTGATCCTATCAAGAATCTAAAGCTCAAGACTATGGCCTCAACAATGGAAACTGTGAAGCTGAAAACTTCAGACAGAAAGCTTGTAGAATACAAGCAACAAGGTAACATTGCTTTTCAGCTCATGGTTAAAGCTCAACAAGCTGGAGAACAACTCAATCTTCGAAAAATAATGAAATTCTCTCTGACACCTGTTCCTTACTCTTTTGGTACTTCAAACAATTTCTTTGCCAAGACTGACAAGTCTAAGGGGCTACACTACCTTCTGAGAGATGTCGACAATACAGATTCCAGTGACCAGCAAGACATTGGTGGATGAAGATGGAAATGCTGTGTTCTACTACTTAAAAGAAGTTCCAGGAAACTTCAAAGAAACAGGCCGTAAAATCTTCACCCTAATGTCATCCATGCCAGATGATGTCTTCAGTACCGGCATGTTCAAACTAAACTCAGTGAAGTCACGTGAACGGACCAGACGTGGCACTGCTGATAAGAAGGTCATCCAGGGAGTGATGACAAAGAAATGAGGAGACTGGAAACAATTCTTGTCCAATGATAAGAATAAGGATCAACTCATTTCAATACTGCTTCAAGTGTGGAGTGAAGATCACATGGCTCAGAAGTTGCTTGGGAGGAAGGTGATCATCATAAGAGAAGGAGAGGAAACCTTTCTTACTTCACTACGAAACTTCATATACGAAACACCATGAACTGGCGTATCAGAATTGAAGTCGGATCAGGAAGAGACGGACCCGCAAGTGATTCTCTATTGCCACTATGGGAAGGATCAAGGATTCATAAACACTGTGCAAGTCAAGAGCCCGGCTGGTGACATCTTCTTCATACTACTCTACTACGCACATCGGATGCCAGGCATCAATTAACTGTTCTTTGAAACTGGAAAGTGCATCAAACAGAGACTGATAGATGTTACTAACTTTGCAAATCAATCATCCTCGGAGTATTGCTTAGCTCTACTCGGGCTCCATGCTTTCTCTGGCTGTGACTCAACTAGTGCATTCAAAGGCATCTATAGGCAAAGTGAAACTCATAAAGCTCATGCAACAGGTACGTGTCTGACAGCCTGAGTGCAGCACCAGCAGAGCAGTACAAGCAGCTGAAGACCAGCTTCACTGCTCTCCTTGATGCTGCTTCCCAGGAGACTGCTCCAGCTCCTCAGCCTGCAATACCTGCTCAGGCCACGTTGGCTCTACCTGTCTTCCAGCAGTCTCAGCAGTCTCCGCAGTCACAGCAGTACCAGCTTTTCCAGCAGTACCAGCGGCAAGCTCCTCAGTACCAGCAGTTCCAGCTGTCTCAAGGTGACCAGCAGACTCAGCAGAGCCAGAGTTACACTTCCTCTGTAGGCCAAGCTTTTGGTGAGCAGCGCTTGTCGGCCTCCACCTTCACCAATCTTCTCAGCACAAGCAAAGATGTGCTCGATGGGTCCATCAACCTCACTGACTTCAGATTTGACAGCCAGCTCTTGACGGACCCCAGCTCCAACAGACCCAGCACACAGTCGCTCAACACACCACCAGCTCATGGGCTGGGTGACCAGGCCTAAGAAAAGGCTCACATCAAAGCCAAGTAGTCTAGGAAACGACAAGATTGGTTGAATTTCACAAAGATACGGAAGATGGTCAACAAATCAATTTGATCTGCACATAGGCAATACACCAAGGAATTTACTGAAAACGTAAATATCAAGAACTTCTGGCGGAACATACAGTCCATAAGGAAAGATAATGTGGGTATTCAGACTTTGAAAGTTGACAATCAACTTCTCACCTATAACCAGGATAAAGCTTGTGCTCCGTCAGATCAGTTTGAAAGTGTCAAAGCTCCTATCAAACCATGACAGGAAACCCTTTTCCCCGAGATGCTGCCCATAGTCATTGACACTGAAGAAGTAAGAAAACTGCTGCTGAACATCGACACTTCACAGACTGTTGGACCAGATGAGATCCCAAACCATTCTTGACATCGCTTTTGTCAATGCGTATGTTGTGTATCAATCTATGTTTGGTAAGATGCCCCTCATAAAGTTCAGACGAGAAGTCACAATGGGTCTCCTAACCCTGGCAAAGCCAATGCCATCAGCACCAAAGAGGGGAAGGCCTTCATCTCCAGGTGCCGCCCAACCGCCTCCAACCAAACTTGTGAAAAGGCGCAAAACCGGTTCAGTGTCCCGGATGATGTGAGATTGCAAAACGTGGGTGTTCACATGCCGCAGTTTGTGGCTGAGCGTGGGAGATGTGAATGTTGTTCAATGAGCAAAGTAGAGTCCCGACCCCACAGCAAATGCTCCACTTGCAAAGTTTTTCTTTGTGTGAATGAGAAGAAGAATTGCTTCTACACATATCATTGCAAGTAGGAGTGCATATCCTGCATAGAGTATGTCACATAAAGTAAGCATGACAATGCAGGTTTAATTCTAACATGTTAAACGAATAATTGTTCTTGTAATACATTAGCACAAGTTATGTGTAACTTTTGATCATGTCATGTCTAGAGGGTAGTACATGACAGTATTTTATGGTACACTGTACTGAGCTTGCAATTAAATCAGCTTCAAACAAAACACATGAAAACCACTTAATAATCAAACCAATGGGAATGGACCAGATAACTGAATATTTTACACAATTATTTTCCTTTCACCAAGATGATAGCACTTAAAGATAAACTTGCTTCATATTCCATATCATTGATATTTAATTATAAATATTCTCAAATCGCAACTACATGTACATCCCTAGTAAGCATGCTTATTCAATCTTGAGTCGCATTTGGTATACTTCTTAGATATCAGTTGCAATTTTCAGTTTGTATCATGATCATGGCAGTTGTTACTAATTTCAGCACATTTATTATGTCTTTTACAAGTTTACTATGATTAAAGTCTTTGCTATGTAAACTATGTTTAGCTATGATGTAAACCATGTTTATTCAAAGTATGTTACATAAGACATGTGCAGCTGCAGCAGCATGCCATGCGGTATAGAAGTTTTTATCAAAATTGCACAAGTATATACTTGTTTGCAAATTTACCATACTTTCAACACTAATTTTACATATTTTAAGGGGAAAATATGTTTCTATACTGAGTTTGTTGATTAAAAATAATACAATTTCATAAAATTGCAGCATTGGAATCCGTTTATCATGAATGCATTTGTATTTGAATGTATGAGAGAGTGGGAAAAAAACGGGACTTCAAAGTCCCAGTGACCATAACATCCGTGCTTCATAGCCTGTCGGGACTCAAAAGTCCCGTCACTAATTAACGGTGTTCATTAATCAATCAAACATGTTTTTCAAGCATTTTTCGTAATATTTGACCTATGAAAAACCTTTAAAAAAAGTTAGGACTGAAATGAGAAATTAACTCTTATTTTGGTCGTGAAAGGATTAATATGTAACCAAAGCTTTTCTGACATATCATCTTCATTTTTTTTTCTTTTATTTATAATTTTATTATTGGTGGTTTGGCAATATGCTATTGTATCAGGGTGGTAAAACTTAGCTATGATGCCATTATCTTTGTATTCATACTACCAGATTTATTTAGGATTCTGTGCCTCCTATAATGCTTTCCCTTTGATTTGGTTTCACAGGAAGAAGCAAAATCGAGCAAAATCCAGCTTGACTTTTAGATCCCAGCCTGTTTCAGAAGATTCTCATCAACAACAAGTGAAAGTAAGTACTAGATTGTTTTTGAGCACATGATTATTTCACCTTTTGGTGGGAGGGGGGATTGATGTTGTTCAAGGGAGCAAGACTTGTGTACCAATAAAATTTCTGCTTGCTAAACACTGAATTGGGTGGATATCTTATATGAGTCAAGTCAACAATCACAGTGCTTAAAAAGTCATTTGTTCCATAGGGAAAGAGAATAATTTCAAGATACACTTTTAGATTTGCCTCAACCATAAAGCACACTGTGTAGTGTGGACCTCCCATGCTGTCTTGCAACAGCCAAAGAAAAGTTGATATGATTTAGCAAATAAGTAATTAACCTACCTGGTTCTTCTACTAACAGATTGTCACTATGTTTCTTACAATAATGAAATCTGTGAATATTTGGGAAAATGCTTATTCCAAGTGTTTATACCTGCCAAGTGACAAATTTAATCCAAATATCTTCATGCAAGGCCACTCATTCTCAAAATAATAATGAAGATATGATTTCATATTACAGAACAGTGAACAATATGAACGGTTTATATTTGTGATTTGTTTCCTGTCTTACATTGCATGCAGATCTCAATGTTTACTGGAAAGAGATCAGCAACAAAAGATGTGCCAAAAGAATGGATTTCTGCAACTGAGGCTATCTTCTCTGGAGATGACAGAGCAGCAATCACTTTGGTGCTGCAGATGGAAGCAGGAAAAAACCAAACAAACTGCAAAACTGTGTCATTTCTGATTTGTTTCCTGTCTTGCATTGCATGCAGATTTTGACGTTTACTGGAAAGAGATCAGCAACAAAAGATGTGCCAAAAGAATGGATTTCTGCAACTAAGGCTATCTTCTCTGGAGATGACAGAGCAGCAATCACTTTGGTGCTGCAGATGGAAGCAGGAAAAAAACAAACAAACTGCAAAACTGTGTCATTTCTGATTTGTTTCCTGTCTTGCATTGCATGCAGATTTTGATGTTTATTGGAAAGACAACAGCAAGAAAACATGTGCCAAAAGAATGGATTTCTGCAACTGAGGCTATCTTCTCTGGAGATGACAGAGCAGCAATCACTTCAGTGCTGCAGATGGAAACAGGAAAAAAAGACACTGCAAAACTGTGTCATATCTGAGGTCAAAAGAGAGACAGGTAAACTTTGTAGGCCAAGCTCGAACTCTGCTTTAAGAATGTCAAAAGTTAATGCTCTGCAAAGGTTTAGTTTGTGAGATCAGCAAACTGAACTGGAAGAAACCACTTTTCAAGTCAGTACTAGAGGCTGCATCTGTGAGTGACCATATGGTAAGGAATGTGCATGACAGTGCAGCAATCACTTCAGCGGTGCAGATGGATGCAATGAAAGAGAAACTGCGAAATTGCATCATATCTGAGGTCAAAAGAGAGACAGATAAACTTTGGAGGCTGAGCTCAAACTCCACTTCCAGAATTTAAAAAGTTTATGCTCTGCAAAGGTTTAGTTTGCGAGAAAAGCAAACTGAAACTGGAAGGAAAGACACCGCTCCTCACGTCAGTGCTGGAGGCTTTATCTGTGAGTGGCCGTATGGAAAAGAATGTGACGAAGACAAAGGAAAGTGTACTCCCAAACATGATAATGGCTGCTGGGATTGTTCTAAACAGTAAAAACCAACAAATGAACACTCTTCAGACCATCAATAGTTTGCTACTCAAAAGCTCAGGTGCCAGGGAAAATGTAATACCCAGGCTCAAGTCAAAGAGGCCTCACATTGTCTTATCCAACAACTTTGGAAAGGCAGTCTCAGTGTGGGGAAGACTTTGACAGCAGTGTCAAAGGCTGGGCAAAAGCAGCGCACGACAGCGACATGATTGAGAGAAGACTCATAGAGAAAGGAGAGTTGGATGGCCTGAGCTCACACAATGCTGCAAGGACTGATAAGAGATATCAGCTGGCAGTGGATAATGTTGATGTAATTGTATATGCACGACGGCCAACAAAGGCACACTTTGGACATTTTTCGTTGGGTGCGCAATCTTGTGGTCATCGCAATCAGAAAATCTGCGCCCTTTCTTCGTTTGTCGTAAAATGTCGCACCATGGAACTAGAATTATCACTGAAGGTGAATACCCCCGCCCCTAATGTTGCTTTATAGTATGTGATGTCATGAGGGCAATGACGTTAAAGGGTACCAACACCAAAAAAATTAAATTTGATAGGTGAAAGACCCCTAAAAATAATTATAACCCAATGATAGTATTAACTCTTTGTACTTCGAAATATTATAGAAAATATATCAATTTCATAACTAGCGCTTACGGAAATAAACCCCTTGTTAAGTTCCGTAAGCGTCAAGTTCCGTAAGCGCCTCTTCTGTGTGTGTGCGTCGGAACTATGCGTGTCCGTCTGGAGCACGTCTGGAGACAGTATCGAAGAAATGATCGCGTATCGCTACCGATATCGTTTACCGGCGAGCGCACGTGCGCACTATTATCTTTCAAATGGCGTGCAGTTCTATACGGAGATGCGAGATATAGGTGCACGAGTCATTGAAGATCTACGGCAAAACAAGTCTGCATTTCGGCAGTGCCAATTAAAGTTGTAATAAATATTAAACATTTTTTTAGTAATTAAATAAATAACAGTAGATGTTTTGATATTTTAAAAATTACAAAAACTGTTTCTAAATCAATTTTGGCAAAAATTACATCAAACTAGGATATAAATGTATTTATTTCTGCGACTTTTTTTCTTGGGTCGATTGAATGTACAAATTGGCACTTGTCACTTTAGAAAAAGAAAAACATTGCATATTGGCGTTCAGCGATCAGCTTGTACCGCCGCACGAGTGCAATTGATAATACACTGTAGCTGTACTTTGTGAATGTACTTTGTGCAAATTGCGATTTCACGGAGGAAAACCTGAGCTGCGAAGATTGTGGAATGCCTGCCCGTTGTGTAGCCCCAGTTTGTGGGCTTAGTCACCCCACAGTGCTTAAAAAGTCATTTGTTCCATAGGGAAAGAGAATAATTTCAAGATACACTTTTAGATTTGCCTCAACCATAAAGCACACTTGTGTAGTGTGGACCTCCCATGCTGTCTTGCAACAGCCAAAGAAAAGTTGATATGATTTAGCAAATAAGTAATTAACCTACCTGGTTCTTCTACTAACAGATTGTCACTATGTTTCTTACAATAATGAAATCTGTGAATATTTGGGAAAATGCTTATTCCAAGTGTTTATACCTGCCAAGTGACAAATTCAATCCAAATATCTTCATGCAAGGCCACTCATTCTCAAAATAATAATAAAGATATGATTTCATATTACAGAACAGTGAACAATATGAACGGTTTATATTTGTGATTTGTTTCCTGTCTTGCATTGCATGCAGATCTCGACATTTACTGGAAAGAGATCAGCAACAAAAGATGTGCCAAAAGAATGGATTTCTGCAACTGAGGCTATCTTCTCTGGAGATGACAGAGCAGCAATCACTTCAGTGGTGCAGATGGATGCAACGAAAGAGAAACTGCAAAATTGCATCATATCTGAGGTCAAAAGAGAGGCAAATGAACTTTGCAGGCTGAGCTTAAACTCTGCTTTCAGAATTTAAAAAGTTTATGCTCTGCGAAGGTTTAGTTTGCGAGAAAAGCAAACTGAACTGGAAGATAAGACAACGCTCTTCAAGTCAGTGCTAAAGGCTTCATCTGTGAGTGGCCGTATGGAAAAGAATGTGACGAAGACAAAGGAAAGTGTACTCCCAAACATGATATTGGCTGCTGGGATTGTTCTAAACAGTAAAAACCAACAAATGAACACTCTTCAGACCATCAATAGTTTGCTACTCAAAAGCTCAGGTGCCAGGGAAAATGTAATACCCAGGCTCAAGTCAAAGAGGCCTCACATTGTCTTATCCAACAACTTTGGAAAGGCAGTCTCAGTGTGGGGAAGACTTTGACAGCAGTGTCAAAGGCTGGGCAAAAGCAGCGCACGACAGCGACATGATTGAGAGAAGACTCATAGAGGAAGGAGATTTGGATGGCCTGAGCTCACACAATGCTGCAAGGACTGACAAGAGATATCAGCTGGCAGTGGATAATGTTGATGTAATTGTATATGCACGACGACCAACAAAGACAAACTTTGGACATGACTACCATTTTTTGTTGGGCGCACAGTCTCATAATAATCGCAATCAGAAACTCTGCGTCCTCTCTTGGTTTGTCACAAAATGTCGCACCAAGGAAAAAGGAACAGAGGCCAGACTACTATTGGTCAAGTGAGGGGGACGACGACTGTTCATCAACACTAACCGATTACGGGACTACTGTATGTCCAGTCAGTCAGAAGAGCACACGCTGTCTACTGCTTGCTTCCAACCATGCTGAAGTCGTCTCTTCAACAGAAACAATAACGCTCCAAGCTTACAATCAATCGGGCTCTGTAACTTGCACTTGGGCAATGAACGACTTCACTGAAATACGTCATCACCAGCCAATCAGCTTAAAGCAGTTGTTAGGGGGCGGAGCTTATGAAAATGCCGCACAAAGCCCTTGCTCAAGCTGTGCAGTAAAACTTGACCAGCCGAAAGAAACAAATGCCTACAAATTATCAAATATTTCTCACTTTTATGGTAAGCGTGACACCTTGAAATATGAACTAGTGGTAGATATATCCCTGTGGTTTCCGATCAACCCAAAATTAAAATTTCAATTTTTTTTTTTTTTTTTTAAATACTTACCTCAACTAAAATCTAATTTTTCTCGGCTATGGTGCCAGCAACTTGTGACTGCTTTTGATGTGACGGGTCACAAATAGGCTTCAGACAGTATAGTATCAGTGCCCTCAGGACTGTACCATTTATCCAATTAGAGAGAGTTACTGTGATTATTTTTGGTGTGCTTGAAAAATGGGACATAACGGGAATTTTCTTCCTTAAGAATTTTGTCTCATCACAAATGAGAAACCACTGGTAAAAAAAAACATGCATTTTTGAGCCAATTTGGATTTGAATCTAGACATAATTTTAGTTACAGAATTGACAAACATATGAAACATCTATACGAAATATGTTATAAAAGGAGTTACATTTGGACTGTTGGACAAAATCAATTTTTTTTTCAAAATTCCTCATGACTACCATTTATCAGGCAATAAGGCTTTCCCCTAAGGCTTAAAATAGCATTTTATGCATGTACATATAATATATGCCAGGAAAATCTTCTGCAATATCTCACCTTAAATATGAAATTGTTGTATGGCATATCGTTTGTTTTGTTTTGTTTTGTTTTGTTTTTGTTTTTTTGTTTTTTTAGGTTTGGTGATGCATGGTTACATTCATGAACTTTGTTCAACTTGGTTATAGGATTTGGAGTAGTGACAGTGACTGTGGTAATATCACTTTCATATTGGTGGTTGCTACTTTTTGTTTTGTTTTCTGACAAAGTACTTGCATTTTTATGTCATATATTGTAGGGTGCAAATTTAGCACTTGAACTGTGCCTTTTCAAAAACAACATCCAAAACCCATTACAGGAATCACATGGTCAGACGTTTCCTCTCTTAAGGTACAGTGTATAACAGATTGTTTTTCCATGGTTCTGGACTTCATGAATATTTGCAATGTACATATTCGACCTTTAAACTTTTTGACCTCTGATCCAAGACAAAAATCACAACAATGACAAAGTAGTGAATCTTTTTGTTGTAGTTGGTGCTAAAAGGAATTGAGATTGAATTCATGATGACTGTTTTTTTATTTGTTTGGTTTTTTTTTGTGATATTTCAAAGTTGTCCCATTGCATGCCGTTAGAGGGATTCCAGGTCCCTTTATTTAAACTGACTCATATTTCTATAGTGTGCCAGATGCAGGGAAATTTCTCAACCATAAACCACAGATTTTTTAGACTCTCATGTTCATCGCCATCCCTCAGATATTATCACTTTAAAATCTCAGTAGTGCATCTTTGTATGGTCATATGCACAATACATCAAGTTTCCTTGAGAGCCTCAAGTTGTGATCATAACAGAAATCACATAAAATAGAATATACAAAACAGATGGACTGTCACACAAAGAAGTGGCTACAATTCCTGCCTCAAGCACCAATGCATGGCTTATGCACCAGAACTTGGTGTCACTGACATTAAACACTTGGTGAAGAGGTTGCCACCATCGCAAGATGAGTTGAGTGTCTCCACATTATCCTGGATTGGAGGTTGAACCTGTGCTACCTGACTCCACACACCACTGGATGGATGTTGCTGGCATCACGCACAGGGTGTCCACAGCTGGGACAGGCAAAGGATGGATCTGCCTGGTAATTACTCTGTAAAAACAAACAAATAACAAAATTTGTCAACTCCTAACACCATTTTCACATCCTTCCTTAACCCTAACCAGGCCGGGCTTTTTTGGGTGTTCTGTGGCCGGGGAGGGGTTGATTCAACCCCCCCTCCCCCCCCCCCCCCCCGAGATCTCTGCCGTCGATCGCGCAATCGCCATGAAATTTGGCACATGCATTACCTGTGGCGTAATCTACCAAGCTATACATAAAGAAATGGAAATTTTTGTCATAATAATTATGCTAATATATGCATAAAATCATACATTTTGCTCTAAATCAGAAAATTAAAGCTCGTAGAATCCTAATTTTTGGTGAAAACATTCTTCGTAGCATTCCTAACAATGTACTTGAGAAAAAAATTTGGTATCAAAATCAATTTCTTATGTATTTTCTTGTTTTATGAATTTCTTATGTATTTCTGTTTTTTAGACCTTTTGTTTTATCATTTTTTTTCCGCAAAATTTATGACAGAACCTATTTCGAGCATAATTATGCTAAAATTAATTAGTTTCAGCTTAAAAAAGTGAAAATAATCATATCTTTATGAATAAGAAGAGAAAACTCCATTTGCATAGACTTTATACACAAAATCATGTTTTTAAGCCATTTTCGGTCTGACAGGCATATATAAAATGTTATGCAGCGTCGTAACGGTATGCGCGATTTTCGTGAAAATGGTGTCAAAAGATGCGCGAGACTTGAAAGTAAAAAGTCAGCGAACGGCGCGGTCAAAAAATGCCGTGCGGCAGAGTAGTCACGAAAAATGTCGAGGGGGGGTTCAACCCCCCCCCCCCCCCTCCCCCGGCCTTTTTAGGGTTAACCCGTTGAGGAGTCGTCCAAGCATACTCGAGCAAGTGTCTATGGAAAATGCGTGTTGTAGCAAAATCAAACCGCCCTCAAAGGGTTAACATTTAACATGCCAAGTCTCTGTATGTCTATACCATGTGACCTTAACCTAAATGCAAGTAAATGCAGGTAGCCCTACCCCAAGGATCCTTTAAACCCTCTTCCAGTTTCTACAAAGCATTTGCCTGCTTTTAGCATTTACCAAGAAATAACAAACTTGCTCAAAAGTTGTACATGACTGAAGTGACTGACATTTCAACGTCTTATCAGCAGTTAGAGCGAGTCAGTTACAATTATCCGTGGCAAAGCACAAAATCATGGATGTGGTATAAGAGCACCAGAAGAGATGATGAACCACAAGGAGAAGAGGAAGAGAAAGAGGATGGAAAATGAGAAGGATGAGAAAGATAAGAAACTAGAAATGTCGCTACGGCGACTGGTGTATGCCTCCGCCATAATACATGGTTCTCCTAATAGGTCTATAGTACAATGTCTTGACAATGTGTGATGACAGTTTCACACTATTGGCAAAATATTAAAATGACAGGTTTGCCACAAATGTGCTGAATGTTCACTTTCCTAGAACTAGGTTCAATTGGATGAATGATTAAAACGTCAGAGTGCAGGTATTTGGGGGAACTGATGATTTTCACTTGACTTTGGACCCTTTTACAAGTTTATGCATTGAGTAATTTTCAAGGTATTGAGAAAAAGTATAATTTCAGTATCAAATGGTAAAATAGTATTATCGAAACCTGGCCTTTGACCTTTGACCCCACAGTTCCAAAGAGAATCACTGTTAGGTAGAACATGCATAAATATGTAAGTTTCATGACAATACCTTGAGTTATTTTTGAGATATGGAGGAAAAAATGCAATTTAGCACTTTCGCTTGACCTTTGACCCTTTGACCTTTTGACCTTTGACCTTTTGGCAAGAAACTTCCCACAGAATATATATTGGGTTATACATGCATACATCAAGTTTTTAAAAAATCCTTCAGGCACTGCATAAATATAAGGAAAGTAGTTATATTTTGAGGAGTTGACCTTGACCTTTGACCCCTGACCTTTGACCCATGACCCCAACTTCCCTAGATAATCACTGCCCATCGGTACAAGCATATATACTAAGTTCCATGAAGATACCTTGAACCATTTGCGAGATATGGAGAAAAACATGAAATTTAATTTTTTTTTCACAAAATAACCTGTGACCTTTGACCTTTGACCCTGTGACCCTAAAATCCACACAAAGTATCATCCCCCAAGGATATACCCTCATACCAAGTTTGATGCAAAACCACCACACGGTTCTTGAGATATCGACAAAAACAAAACGGGACGGACGGACGTACGGACGTACGGACGTACGGACGTACGGACGGACGTACGGACGTACGGACGTACGGACGGACGGACGACCCGAAAACATAATGCCTCCGGCCACTTCGTTGGCGGAGGCATAAAAATGAAGGAAGAAGGAAGAGGAGGAGGAGAAGAGGAAATTGAAATGTACGAGGAGAAGAGACAATAAAAAGAGGAAGCAGAAAAATGTGGCAAGTATTTCACAAACACAAACAACTCACATGTAAACAATAATAGCAGAAGATGTGTTGGCACCCAATCTCCTGTGGACAAGTGGGCCAGTCTCCACACACAGCACACTCCGTATACTGGGACCGGGATCTCTCCCTGCCCTCGGGCCTCGACATCCCGCTGCCTAGCAACCGACGTCGCAGGAAGTTGCGGATGCGGTGGACGTTGATGAGCGGGAGGAGGAAGAAGAGGAACTCGGCAAAGCCGTGCCACAGGAGTTCACGGGTCATGAATTCAAACGTCACCTGCCAAATTGAAAAGATCAGATCATATCAAATTCAACCTACTATTAAGTATATTGATATACCAGTGGTCCATTTCATGAAAGTCTTAAGAGAGACTTTTTGCTCATAAAGCCCGCCGCACACTACACGATTTTGCCCCGATTCGCGGGTCTTAAGACCTGAAGACTAGAAGTGTGACGTCACAGTCTTGCCATTTTCTAGTCGTACGACTGGGTCTTAGCGCCAGTCGTAGAGATTTGACATATTGAATTTCTACGACCAGTCGTGAGCTTTCAGCCATTCACAATGCAGTAAAATGCAAGCGCACGCAAGTGCGCACTGCGCGCGCTTTACAGTCGGGTCGTATAGTGTGCGGTGTCCGGTCGTACGACTGGTCTTAAGACCCAGCTTGGCTTAAGACTTTAAGACCAGTCTGATTGTGTAGTGTGCGGTGGCCTTAAGACACACTTTAAGACTTCATAAAATGGATTTGAAAGTCTAATATACATGCGGCTACATATGAGCGACTTTGGCCATGTTGAGATTTATGTAAAGACTTTTATGTGATGAATTAATGACATGGGACCCCAGGTAGAAGAATGGTCAAGTACATAGTATGTGTGCATTGCACTTTGCATTGTTTGAACTTCCATTTGTTCATATGTTAGTGCACTACTGGACAACATAGTCATTTCTTTATCTGGCAGCAAAATAGTTGAGTTGAAAATAATAAGAACTGAGGTCGTGTTTATGTTGCTCATGTTCATGAATGCAGATTTCTACAGCAAGTAATATTACATGTACTAAAACTATTGCTTCTATTAAAGCAAACATGAATCTTTTACAATAATGAAAGCTTGCAATGTCTTAACTGATAAATGCCTTTAATCAATCAGGTCAACTACTGGTATTTTTTGTTGTAAAATGTACACAACATTCACAAATTATACATTTGATAGCCTTTTACACTGAGTAATTACATTTCTCCCTTCTCTGTCAATATTTTATCTGCTAAAAAGCAACCAATCACAAACAACCACACTGTCTGGTGCACAGGACAACATCAACTTTGATATCATATATCTTCACAGCAGGTAACAAAAAGGCAGTTCTTAGCACTGGGAACACAATTCAGAAATTTTACATTGACATATTTTTGTTGAAATGCAATTCACTGACAGTAAAAGAAAAAAAAAAACACATCAGCCTTAACAGAATAAAAACGTAACCATCACCAGAATTTATTGAACCCCTCAATGCATACCTAAAGATGAAAAATAAGAAATGCAATGCATTGTTACTACTGTCAAACTGATTTCTGGACTCTGCAAACAATGCTTTATTTCCTTTACCTGTCTCACTGACTGAGGGTGTGCAAATCTTGGAATGATGCCCAATACCCTCTCAAGGAGTGTTGGGTAGAAACCTTGCTGGAGAAACACAAGAAAGTTGACCAGAGAAGCCACTTTTACCAGTCTCTCCAGCCAATGCACAAGCTTCCAGATCTACACAGTGTAAACAAAAACACACAGATAAAGGTGTCAAACAAAAACAAAGAATGAAATATACAAACAAACAAACAAACAAACAAACAAATTATTTTGATGTAAGACATCAAGTGCATTCTGTAAAGTATTTTCAAAGGATGTAAGTAACCACTAGGAACTAATTTGTATTCTGATTGCCATGATTTAAGAGTAGATAGATGGTGCTCCTTAGCATCGTTTGGTGGTACATCCATGGAAAAGAAAACCCTAGGTCCACAAGAGTGTGCGACCATACATATGCACAAGACTTTCTGTGCATGTTGTACTTCCCACTTTTCTAGTCTCCTATTTTAAGAGTGCATAGAAACAGTCCTAAAATTTGTGATTTTGTCACATAAACATGTAAATAGTGCATTCAAATTAAAAATGCGCATGAAACACATTCAAATTGGCACCAGCACAGCCGTGATGAACGTTAAGGAATTCAAATGAACAAATAGGCAAACATTTACAGCATCCGGGCAGTGTTTTTCATTGCTGCTCATCTGTTTGAATAATTAATACAAACGTAATGTGCCCAGAAATGAGAATCTTGTCTTCTACTGCAATTTCTCATTCCTTTGATGAACAATAGTAGAAGCAACAACTCATATAACACCTGTTCTTTCATTTATAAATGACTATGGCAGCAGCTCAAGGACAGTACATGCATGTCTTGAATAAAGACCGAGCTAGGTTGGCAGAAGCATTTGATAATCAGCAAGACTACCTAGAACTGGCCGACACTCTTGGAATAAACAGGTCTATGGCTAGATCAATTGTAGCGAAGTATGTGGACACGGGCAGGGTCAAAAAGTTACCAAGGGGTGGGGCCCCGAAATATGAAAATGGATTGCCAACATGCGCAACCACCTGGAGAACATCATAGACGATAACCCATATTTAACTCTTTAACAAATGAAGGAAAGTCTGGAGCGCAACCTCCCTGACAAGCCTGCAGTCTCAACATCATCTGCAGCCCGAGCACTGGATGGGATACTGTTAATGCTGAAGATGGCAGAGGACATCCCAGATGCCAGGAATGCCCTGCTGGTACTCGACCAGCGTCAGGAACGTGCTGAATGGTTTCTTGAGGATGGAGTTGTGGGAAACTGTATCTTCATCGACAAAACGAGTTACAATATCTGAACAAGGCGTAAAAGAGGGTTCTGCGGTATGTTGCGGTTAGAAGGGTGGTGCATGGACAGCGAGGTCGAAATTGCAACATGACCTTCACTGGGTGTCCACTGTCGTCGCTCTTATCCACCACAGCATTGCATTTCAAACCGTGACAAGGGAGAGCTTCGAGGATTTCCTTGCTGAAATTGTCACCAAATGCAACCAATTGTTTCCTGCTGAGGATCCAATCTACCTGTTCTATGATAACACCAGACCCCATGTCCGTGCTCAGCTGCCCTATGGAGTAAACCTTTCAATACAGCTGATGCTACTCCCTCCCTACTCCCCCTTTCTAAACATGACAGAAATGGCACACTCGGCCTTGAAGGCCGCCGTCAAGATGACCTTGGTACAGCCAGCATGGCAGCTCCGTTTCAGAGACAGGCAAGCAGCTCACGATGCCAGGGTCAACCTGCAGCAATGGTGCTGTGACATCCTGAGAGATGCTACTCTCCAGAATCTCGATGCCATTACACCCGAAAAGGTACAACCACTCTCAGACGTACATGCCAAGGTGCCCGGCGCGTCAACAGACCGATGGCTGAAGAGACTGAGAGACTGTACATCAAAATTATGAATAATTATGTAAAAGAAGGAATATCCCAATGCAAAGTATCTCACACACATTTCAAATCTCAAATATGACTGAAAACCAAATCTGTAATACGACTATATCACACTTGACATATCGATGTTCTCATGTGATCTCTCATTATACAGTAATATGTTGGCAAAGTCAGAGTTTAACCATTCTGTAAATGTTATATCCATTTGGATGGGGGAAAAACATAGTGAAACTAGTCGAATAAAGCACCCCTGAAAAAAAAAATGATTATGAAATTGAAATAATAACACTGAATGTTAATGAATTTGCCATTCATCAACGTAAAAAATGAGATTAAAATTGGTACTTGGGACGAAATTGAACGGCTATCCAGCTGTCGCGAAATTATATGAATTACTCTCTAAATTGAATGACATAAAATCTAAAAGGAATGACATGAAATGAATTTGAATGATCAAAGAATGAAAATGGACCGTGAGAGCACAGCATTGATGAAAATCGCTTGAATTTGAACTCCCTGTCATTATACAAATCTGATGAAATTGGGCGGGAAAACCTATATCAAGCTCTACGCTGGATGACATTACAGCATCATGGCAATCTGCACTGCACACCTACCACCTGAACCCTTTCGCTGCTCCCAGTCATCTGGGAGATGTCCATGCTCCGCTCCTGGAACCACTTGCAGCCTATGAGGAGCAGCGCAAAGAGGATCTTTTGCTTCCTACCCAGAACCTCTGACCTTTGACCCGTGGGCAGAGTGTGGGTGTACAGCATGTTGAGCATATGCTGACCAAGAGTGGCTCCAGTCCCACGAACAGAAAACTGGGTAAGGAAAAGAGAAGAAGAAATATAAGGGCACCATACATAATGCAAATCTTTGGTCTACAATTGATTCATTAAAAACCTCACATCAGTATCTGAAGGGTATGTGACATCTTGTTTACCAGACTGAACAACAAGAGTGGCTATCAATATCACACAAGTCATACCCCTTAACAACTTGACACTAAAATGCACCATCAAATCAAAGAACACTGAAGTAGATTCATTCATTCTTTTTCTATCATAGTGTCCATACCTTTGTTCCAGGATCGAAAAAAAAAATGATGCTTTAAGCATTTCTGAAAGAGGGAAAGGTGTTCATACATATCTTTCTAAAATACAAAGAAGAAAGAAGTCCAAACTTGATATGATACCTGAACAATTATGATTTCAGGTCAACACATGAACTTAACCATTTAAGCACATACAATGCAATATTCATAAACTTTTTAGCACTACTAACGAGGTGATCAGATGTAAATTAGACAATTGTGCATTGACATACATTTAACTGTGTTGTTCAAACAATTCAGCCTAACCTGGAGTGATACATTTGTCAGAAGAAGCCAATTTCACCACCATACAGAAATACAAAACAGAGACTCACATGCCATATGAGAAGTCGCAGTAAAGCGTTCAACTCTGGATCAATCTTTGACAGCACTCCAGGCTAAACAGATTTCAAAGGAAAGATTTCAAAGGAAAAACATTCCGATCAGGTAAGAAAAAAAAAAAGGTCAATTCACAATAATGATGTGAGACTTAGACAATGTCAATACATGCTCTTAAATATAACTTCAGATTTTTCAGACAGGCAGGGCAAGGTAGACCTACATGTACTTCATGATGTCTGTGTCACACTGGTACATGCACTGGACTAGAAATGCATTCAATCATGCCTTTGTTTCAAGCAGTGAATAATATGGCTATTGACTAGCTTTACTTTTGTACCTTTTAAAGCTTATCTAATAGATTGCCATCATTGGTTACTCTTTAATTCTGGGTGGACTAAACTCATTACATAGGGTATGGGGGGGGGGGGGTGGTGAAAGAGTTGAGCTCTTCTTGGGATCATATTGAGATGTTAAGGTAGATCCAAACTCTGAACCTTGAATGATTTTACCAAAAAAAGTCTGACCATATAATGATCAGACCCTTATGAATCCAACAGGCATATAATCAAAATATCTTATTATTCTCTTCTCATTTTTTTTTTTAACATTAAACCAACTTGATAAAACTTGACAATGTTTGAAGGAAAGATCAATGCTCTAACATGCCCCTTTGTTTATTCACAGGTTTGAATCTAAGTAATAGTCTGAAAAAAAAAAAATCAGGAATTTCAGTCGCTAAATCAGCAAAAAATGAGAATGCAGGGAAGCATCACAATATAGAGATGGAAATGAAGCCATTACCTGAAAGAACTGGAAAGCCTTTGTAAACTGTGTCCTGAGGAGGATATGTATCTCATCGTCAAGCTGATGAGCATCCAGCTGTAGGTCAGAAAAAAATTTCAAAGGTCAGGTCACTTTTGAGATCTCATCATGCTATAACTATACACAGCCCTGCCGCTGTACACAAGTGTCTTTGCATGGCGTCTGGTCAGGCTAATCAAGCTAGTGAGCATGTAGCAATGTCATGACATAAAATGTCAAAACTGAAATTTCATTATGAAGTTGATGAGCACCTTTTGCAGTGTGCGAACCCCTATCTACAGACAGGGCTCCATACTACGGTTACCTATTTGCCCTACTGGTCCAAACCTTAAATTTACTGGTCCTGAAATTTTTTTTCAACTGGCCTTGATAATGTAATTTTTGTTATTTTACCCGTCATGTCCGACCAGTAAATCTAGCAATCCCCGAAAAGTTGCTGGTCCGACAGTGATTTTCACTGGTCTGGGACCGTCAGACCAGTTCCAATATGCAGCACTGCTATACAGACTATAACACCAAGTCTACCTCTTGCTGAAATCTTGTGCAGCAATGTTTCCTATGTGATTTTAGCATGTTCAGTGTATTATAGACCCCTAAAAATAGTTTCACTTACTTAGCAAGTAATGCCAAAGGTGATAAAAATGGATATGCTTCGCCTCTTTCTCACTTTTAGTATTACATTATAAAGTAGCCTTTCTCCAGCATGCAGCGCACCAACCAGCACTACAGATCTGGTGGAGAAAAAAAAAATGGAACGAACACTCTTGCCAAACCAAATCTAGCGTTAGAACCCTAATTGCAATAGTCGACGTGACAAAGATCTAAAGGCCGTGTCACACCTTTCAGGGCAAGCTACTCGGGCCTGTTGTGAGAAGGGATTTTCCAGCACGCAGGAGAGTCACTCAGAACAAGTTCTGAGCAAGCTCAAGGCCTTGTCATACCGTATCTGGGGAAGTTTTGTGGGTTGACTTGCGGGGAAACAAATTTGCTACCCAGAGCTCTCCGCAGTTGGTCTGCACCTGGTCCGCACCTGACAGTAGTATTCAAACTAGCGCATATCTCGCCCGTAGTTGCCCGGAGGTGCATGCGCAAGTCCGATTTACCAACAACCAAGTTTTGAGCATGACCAAAACTTTTTCCAGGTGAGTCGCGGGGATTGCTTGCAGAGGTCCATGCAGAACACCAGTAGGAGGCCCTTAGCAGCAGCAACTCGCAGGCAATTCTCATGCAGGTACTTCGCAGTCCCTGTATGCCGCCAAAATAATAACATTCTGTGGGACCCCTGCCATTCCTTCAGAGGAATTCCTTCACCGAGTTGTCAGCCCCCATGCGCCTGGCACGCAGGTCACACAGAATACCCGCAAGTAGAACTCTTAAAAGTAGAACACGTCCAGCAAGTAGACACATGGAAAACTCGCCCAAATCCTTGTCCCCCTTCAGAAATTGTCTGGTATGCTGGAAAATCCCCACACGCTACAAGCTTGCCCGGAAAGGTGTGACAGGGCCTAACCATGGTTGCGGGTAAAAGGATTTGCGTGCGCACCTCCAGGCAACTATGGGTGAGATACGTGCTCGGTACTGTCATGTGCGGGTCATCAGCAGGGACCTCCGGGTAGTAAAAATTGTTCTTTGCATGTGGCACGCAAGGCTTGCCCGGAAAGGTGTGACACGGCCTTTAATCTAAATGAAATCATTCTTCAAAAACTGTTTCAGAATTAAGTTAATCAATAAAATTTACAAAATTTCTTTTTTTTAATCTCATTCCATTCCTCAAGCAATTCCCCTTCAAAAGAACATTGCAACTTTGATGTCTTTGAGACATTTGTTGCTCCCATGAAAAATTTTATGTTCAACTAATATAGATAAAATGCAGGCGACCAAATATCATATAAATCTGTCATGAAAATTAGAAACCCTCTACAGACTTCAGTTTTACAATGCAAAGCAAATGTGCATTCTCACTGCATACGCGGTTACTGACACGTACCTGGTTCACGCGCAATACGCTGTGAGACATGGTTGTAAAATCAACTTTTAGTGCTTGTGATTTCACATGCCAATACAAACTAGCGAGATGTCAAGATATTCAGAAGTTTGCACTATCCACGACACCTTTCACCACAGCTATCACAGTTGAATTTCCAGTCACAAATCAGACGGCAACTTGATACACAGCAGCAGTCTTGAGCGTTTCTGTACGTGCATCTGCCCGGACTGCTCCCCGGAGAGTGACCAACGATCGTCCGTTGCGATTACGCGATCAGCGAGTAGTGCTTAGTGAATTAGCTCACATGCCTTCCTCCCGAACCTGTGCGTCACCAGACAAGTTCGACCCAACAACATACACGGCCAGAAACAACTCGGCACCGCAGGTAGCAGATGATTCATCTACTACGTGCAGAGCAGTGTACACGATTTCCCCTTCTTTCAGTATGTGTAATGTATAACCAAGGAATTATCACAGAACGGTCTGCGATAACTCCTTGGTACATGTATAACATGGTGCACTGATCAATGCATCATGTGGAGTCATTGTTGTCACACAAAAATCATTTGCTCATGAGAAGTATAAGAACTCTTGGCTATGCATGTTTTTTCTTATGAAAAAAATTATTGTGATTGCGCTAATTTCACATTTCCCCATTCTATTTCCCGCTGAATGTCTGTCTGTCTTTCAGTTTACACCTTCAAAAACTCTCTGTAAATAAGATTATCACACGCACCACTTTCAACAAAACACTAGAATTGACTTGCTTGAATTTACAATATTTACAGATTTTATTGTCAACATTATTGTCAAAAAACAAAACATTTTCCAGTTATGTTATCCTGCATGCAAGGCGGATTGCAACGCAGCTTATTGGGTACATGTAACAGAAAAAAAGGTCGTGAAATATTTGCACATTGCGTGGTATAACACAGAATACAAGTAACAGTTGGACAGAACTTCCAGTGTACCACACAAATCCATTATATGGATCTCACCTATTACACAAAAACACACAAAACAAGAAGTAATCAAACTGAACATTAAACAACATTTTACACTGCAATGTCAACAATACATGCCTCCACTTGCAAAGCTGCATTAGATCCAGGTAACATGCACTGTACACCATGCTGACATTTTGATCATACATAATCATGATCTGCACTAGCTGCCCTCTGATGAATGTCACTCACTTTTGTCACATTACACGAACAACTTAAACACGCATTTTTCGCATAAATTACCTGAACGGCGAACAAAATTTTGCCCCTAATTGAATTAAATTACCTTGTCATGCAGAATCATATGCTAAACTCGAGTTATCAAAAGACATTTTAACATAAAAGATTTGCACTGACCTTTGAACCCTAACTTTCCACTGTTGAAAATAATATGTGTGTATCATCGTATCCTACACTTCATCCTTGTAGAAGGGTGTATGTGAATCTGATCTCTTGTTCTGAGGTATAACTACAAGTAACAAAGCAGACTGCCACCAAGGTGCAGACACATTGAAAAAAAAAAAAAACCCAAACCAAAACAAATAAACAATATGTTGCCACTGTTGTGGAGGCATAAAAACAAATGGTAAGACATACACTTCAGCTAAAAATCCTTCAAGAAGATGCATGTCGGTTGGCTATACACGTTTGGCATCTGTACTCCATTGCTAACACAACAAAGACACTCCTGCGATAGTTTCATACTGAAAGAAGGACGAGAAAAATCATAATCCTCACATTTTTTTGAAGACTGTTTTGAAGCCATCTATGTGCACATAAGAGAATCAGTTCTTGCATGATGAGTTCGCAAGATCATGTTTACCTCGAGAGTTGTCATGACATGTGTATATTATCATAAGAATAAACTTTCATAGATCAAGTGCAAATTAAATATATGAAAGCAAACCATTCCTATCATAGCAATACAGAAAAATCACACACATAGAAAGGTTCCCCTTTCATCCTTGTTTCAGAGATCAGCTTTCATACATAAAGAACAATTGATCCTTGAGGGTATTGCTTGGAAGATCAACTGTAGTTCTATTTTAAAATAAGCAATGTGATTATATAAGGCAAGGATTGGTTCACACAAGAATTGTTACATAACTCAACTATCTTAGCAGCATTCTATGCCATAAAGGCAATGTCTGACATATTGTAACCAAGTCTGCTTGGTAATGTCTGACATATTGTAACCAAGTCTGCTTGGTAAGTCTCGCAATGAAGAAAAAAATAAAAACTTGAAAAGCACTCTGACAGCGCAGACCTCCGCCAAGCACATTATGCTGATAATGGCCTGATTTCCAAATAATAACAAATCCTTCCAAAAATTCCAAAACATTCCTGGATCAAGACCACTGCCAAAATTCAATCCTCTGTTCCTTGTTTTGAGTTGCTTTGCAAATAAACAAACCAATGCCAGCAAAAACAAAACCTCTTTGGTAGAGGTACACGTAACACACAAACATACACTGTATAAACAAAAAGCTGTCTTAAAACATGCATACAATGTACAGCCGGAGAAACAGCTACTTATATATTCAGCCTACTGTATCTGCCTCCTGAAACAGTGATAATAGTAACAGACATACTACTGATCACCAACAAGCTCATTTCATTGTTGTAACATATATGGGATACATAAGTTATTGGGCTCGTACATGCCAAGGTTATCCCTATGTAGGGCAGTTACTACATGTCATTCTTTGCATGGAAAATCTATATCTTACAGTATACTCATACACACACACACACACACACACACTCTCTCTCTCTCTCTCTCACGCTCTTTATACACTTACAAAAATGTATTCGCACAATTACTGCACACAAGTTTGGCAATTATAATGCAATCTATACTGAACAGGATCTACCTCTATCTACAACTTAACTTACAGGTGTAACCAGAGATTTCACCTGTAATAACACTGTTGCAAGGATCCATTCAGACAAGAATCTGATACAAAAATATATTGTTATTTACTCAAATGAAAATGTTACAATCCAATTTCAATATGCAGTAGACTCTACAACAAATATTTTGAGATATTTGCCCATTTTCATAAAGCACAAGGAGCAAAAACTGGCCACATATAATAGTTGCAGTTACTATAGATATCAAAACAATCCATCAGCACTGAAATGAAAATGCATTTCTTGCCATGGTAGTTGGAAATAAGACTAACAAGAGTGTTAATCTTTCTGAGAAATTAGGACCGAGATCTTATCACACAACTAAAATAAGTCCTTATTGCTACAAAAAGAGGTTGCAAAGGAAAGTTTAACACTGTATGCAGAAAACTATAAGAGCATACACCTAACCATTCAGTACTGTATTGTGCTCATCAATTTGGATTAACTATTTCATTATTGCAACATTTGCATTGAAATACATACGGAACATCTTTACATTTAACATTTGGTCATTTGTATACATGGAGATAGTTGATGGCAGGCAGCTACATTAAATTTTGTATATATGTGAACAAATTTAAATCAAATTTGACTATCACGTGCAATTCTTGTCCAGTCTACGTCATAAAGCGATTAATTCACATGTACCGGTACATGCAAGCATACATCGGCAGATTAATTGTGACATACAAAGCATCAAAAATGTGGTAATTAATTTTTCACATTTCAAAGAGCCCCTATGAATATCAGAACAAATAGGTAACATTTACATTCGATGAATGCATCATCATATTTCATTGACTCTAATTCCATGTCACAGTTTACATTTCTTTCATCAGGTCACTTTGGCACACTTCAGATCACTTTCAAACTCTAGCACTGAAGTAATTCTCAGTGTTATATCTCTTTCTTTTTAGTTTTTTTTTTTCTCCTTTCTGTTTCATTTCATGTCTACTTTACATTGTGTTCATCAAATAAAGTTAACTTTGAACGCTTGAATTGTGATCATGAACATTTCAAAGACACTCAACTGACACCCTTCTACAATATAAGTCTAAGAAACAAACAATGTTCTACAAAAATAGACTTGCCATGTAACTGTACATATCACAACAGAAAATATATCTTTGGGCAAGATGTAATACACGGCACGAGTCTACTCATGCCAATTGATGACCCTTTTAAGACTATTCACAGAAAAGCAGAAAGCTATTTAATATGTAACCTTAATGAAAGATGAATTGGAGTTTTCATAATCACCACATTTCTTCCCTAAGTATTATTTCTTCCTTAAGTTGGTAACATCGATAATACATGTACCAATCACTCATATGTCACTTGAAGTAATGGCTTGGCCCAGCTTAATATCAGCAAATTAAAGGCAAGGTATCAAAATATTGAATGAACTGATGATAAAGCTGTAAAATACCCTTTATCCAGATTATAGACACGCAATTTCCTTCCACATCAGTGATACGGCAAACACCTAGAGCAGTAGTCATTTCTTCCACAAATTATCAATTACTCTCACTGAAATAGTATAACTTCTACATTGCAATTGAATACAAACCAATAAGTACCACATGATCAATATAAAGGAAAACAGAAGTGAACTATACTGTTTTAGATTAAAGGGATAGTATAGTTTTGTTGAGATCGGGCTTCAGATCTTTTCTTTTTCTTTTAGTGAGATAATGAGAAACTACTAATGAAATATGAAAAAGCATATAAGAGGAATTCAAAGAATGTTTGATGAAAATTTGCTTTGAAATGCCTGAGATGGCCAAAAACAAAGTGGTCCTAATGAAAGGTGGGAGACCCACCTTTCATTAGGACCACAACCAAAACTATACAATCCCTTTCACAAAATGAGTTGCCAACTTGCCCTCGCAGGTAATACATATATGTGCATGTGCTCGGGATGGGGGGGGGGGGGGAATGGGGGAGGTGTGGAAGCTCACATTTACAATTTTGATCCATAAAATGGAAAAACAATATCACATCTTTATTGCAACTGATTGACAAATTGCCCTAAATCAATGTAAATGGCACTGAATTAATCAATATTTAGTAGTAGCCATGATAACAGAAATCACTGGCATACATACTCACTGCAGGATTCGAACCTACAACCTCCTGATCACCAGTCATGAATATGAGCAATATCACACCTTCAAGAATATGATGCAAGAAAATGCTACTAAAAGACTGTCATGACTAATTTTGCACTGTTTTGCACTACAATGAAAATGAAATGACTCTTCGACATGCGCACGTTTGTTCCACTCGGCGTACTTCTGATGCAGTCTCCGCATCGTATCTTACAAATTTTCTATTCTTGAAAGTCGATGGCACTTCTGTAATTTTTCGGCTCCCCTTCTGGAGAATGGCACATATAGGCAATAGTCAAAGTCACTCAGAAAATGAAATGCTGCACTGATAGTCATGCATGTTTTCTTCTCCTGTTTGTCGCAAGAATGAGAGAACCTCTTCCACCATCAGGCTCCTAATTGGACACAGGTACGATGCGTTTCTGCCGGACGCACCGCCACACCCAGTCTGATGTCACAAGCTCAGTTGAGGAGCTGCTACCTCCCTCCTGGAATGAGAAGAAATCACAGACATGATGCTTTCATTACAAGCTGTCAAATCATTTGTACTGAGTGAATGGCATAACTCTATTTCGGCAATCTTTCATTTCTTGATAAGAATTAGGCAGAAACAACTGACAGTGTAATAAAATACCTTCTTACAAGGAGGTGAGGGAGGGGGAGGGGTAGTCAAAGCAAACCATCAAAAACTCCACATCACTCTTCCATTATTACCTTGAGTGATGACTAATAGGAATTAAATGGGATGCAATTGGTGATAGGCTGATGGTAATCCCACCGATGTACATTAGACCTTTGAGGATACATAGTCTTTGCACTTCACTACCACGTACCACAGTGTTAGCTGAATGTTTCCTCAATGAAAGACCTTACCTCCAGTGATTTTACGATTTATTGCATACTGTAAAAGTGGATATTTTCGCGCGACTAATTTTTCGCGCTCAGCCGTGTCAGAAGACTTTTGCGTGTTTTTAATGCCGCGGAATCAAGACATCAAGTACTGGAACATATGGCATGCACAAATATTCGCATGCTTTTATTTTCACGCTAGCTTCTCGTTGCGCGAAATGCACGAAAATTTCAACACCGCGAAAATTTCCACCTTTACATTACCACAATTCTCTATTTGGTTGAGTTTGTGTCCTTAATCAATAACACCTACTTAACATTCATAGTGCACACTGATCAAATAGGAGGACAGCTAAGCTAAATATCAGATGTGTCACTACCTTTGAGGCCTTTCCGTCCATGACGAGGTGAGTTGCACTGGACTTGCTTGTTTCATCGACAACATCGCCATCGTAGGCGATGACGAAGCGCTTCAGCTTGACGGAGTCCTTGACCTCGTCCGGGATGTAAAAGGTCATCCCAGTGAACACGTTTGGTAGACCCTGGAATGGAAAAGAGTTTGATCTGTCAATACAATGCTTCGCCATCGAGAGAAAAGGTGCTTGTTCCGTTTCAGGATATGTCTTAAATGGTGATTTATAAGTTATCTCTCACTCTTTCAAAGATGTCTTCATTATACTGTGCAAAAGATGGTATAATTAATGGTAGGCATTTGCTCATTTACTCATTCTTCTTCAACCAAGGTGGCCTTATTAGTTGCAAACGCACTGTTCTTCCAATGACCCCACTTTCAACTTCAACAACATGTGAACACAGAGGAAAATGTAGCAATCTAACAATCACAAACCAAACTAGCATGATGCCAGACATACAGGTACATATCTTCTCACCTTGTGTGGACTGTGCTTTGCTGGTGACTTTGTGGGGGAGTGAGTGTACTTCCCTCGATGTTCTGCACTCTTCTGGTAGCAGTCCGCTCCGTACTTACAGTCTGGCTTCTCCTGTGTGTGCAGAACAAGGATACCAGACTTTTGATGGATCAGCAATGGGATAATAGTTTCCATTTTAACAAAGACATAAAACAAGAGACAAAAATAACAGTCATAGCTGAACTTGCTTCCTTTGCAGCAGAACTACTGTATGGGAAGATGAAAAGCTGCACAGAGCTCTAGGACTGCCGAAGTGTGCATATTGATCATGAACGATGGAAGCATTCAAGCACAAAGTCGAGTATGAAGGGATTTTCACGCCCACACAAAACTCCATCTCTTACTTCACATGTGAGTCTTTTCACAAGTTTATAACAGTAATATCCAACCTCAATTTTGACTAAAACACCCAAGCAAGAGTTCTCAATGATCTTGTGATGGGTGATCTCAAACTAGTCTCATGCTGTTAATTTTCTCCCACCAACTTTGTCATGAAAAATAGCAAGGTTTTATGATGAACTAATTTCATCATTAATTGGTAAGAAGTTTTAATCATCTGCGGAATCCTTACTGTGTGAAACAGTCACATTTTCCATTCATGCATCTAAACACTAATACTTTTGAATCACAATAATTCCATTAAAAAACAATGTGTTCCATGCTACTCTAAGTTTATGTCAAATAAAGGGAGAGTAAAGGCCTACTGTCTATGTACGTAACATGAGTTGCAGGAACCATGGTGCAGTAATGAATATGTACAATCATGAAGATGCCCCTTCTGCTGGGGGGGGGGGGGGGGGTATTGTAACAACTACTACACAGTGCAGTCAGGGCACTCTCACCTTTTTGGGACTTGCTGTGTTGCTTCTGTTGCCATTTGTGTTCTCTGTCTTGATTTTCTTGGTGGGGGTTTCTGCCCTCCTCCCCAACTTGAATCCAGTAATCTCCTCCTCCTCCTCCTCCTCATCATCTTCAGCTCCATCTTCATCTTTTCTCCTCTTGGTGGACACTTTGGAGGATGAGGATGCCACGCCCATGATTGCACTGACATCTGTGCTCTCTTTGGACTTCTTGAAGAGGGTCTGTCAGAGAGAGGTAATAACAGCATGAACGGTTACAAAAGTTTCTTGCATAGGTTTGGAGAAATCAAGTACAGAATAATATGTAAAGATGGTGTACCATCATCACTGCTTCATAAGCTATAACCCCTGAACAGCAAACAAAGAGTATTATCGCAAAATAAGTTGAGATATTCGCAATTAAAACTGCTAAAAAAAAAAAAAAACAAAGAAAATAATAAGAAAATATGGGATATTTTCAACAATATTCCTTGTTACATTAAAGGTGAGGTATAACTGTGAAAGGTTTAATTTTGCTATATATGATGATGGACTTCCTTATTAATATTGGTGCTTAGTCCATTTTGTAATGAAACTTTTTAAATGTTCAATGCGTCTTCTAGAAATCATTTTCAGCTGAGATGAAAGTGCATGCTGTGTAGGTGAGACAAGAAGATTCTCAGTTTAGTGGCTTTGCATCCCTTCTCCTCAAGCAAGATTAAAATATTGCCTTTGTACTATGGAATAAAATTGGGCATCACTCCCTCACCTTCAGTCTCGGCAGATCTGTGGCCGTCTCAAAGTCCTTGTCTTCACGGAAACGGGTTACCCTGGGAAACCGGATGGAGATGCCACCAGCTGTGTGGGTCTCCGACTGGGTGAACTCGGCTCCGATGATCTCCCACACAGGTGCTTTCTGTTATACAGCATGGAAAGAATTAAATTATGTTTGAAGGTGGAGTGATTTGCCAACACTAACTTAGCGAAGCCAATAACTTTCTTTATCCTCAATCTATATACAACTTGTGGTATATTTTAAATGGAGAAAGTCTGCCTTGCAGATTTTGTTCAGCAGTGAGTTTTCTGTATGTTTTCCCCTTATGTGAAACATATTTTGTCTACTTGTCATCACTCTGGACATTTGGCAAAGATAACAATAACAACAAGAAAAGTACTCTTGAGAGCGCAGACCTCCGCCAAGCAGCTTATTTTCATCCATACCTGCATGCTGAAAATCACACAATTTCCCAATGATAAAGAAGCCTTGTGTTTACCTCTCATCACCTTCTGGCTGCGCGTCGCCTCGAGCACAGCGCGCGCTTAAGTGCGCGTATGCATACCTCAAATACGCGCAGCTGGAACTCCCGAGATCATTGACCCTATTTGCCAAAGATAAAAAAAAAATCCTTCAAAAATTCAGAAAAATTCCCCAATCACTACCAAACTGTAATTATTTGTTCATTGTGTCATTATCATCTTTTCGTATAAGTTTCATCCAAATCCATTCACAATTTTTCGAGTTATTTTGCAAAGAGACAAACAAACAAACCAACCAATGCTGATAAAAACATAACCTCCTTGGCAGAAGTAATAAAAATGGAAAACAGCTACACATGTAATGCAAAGATTGTGACTTTGGTAGTCATATCCTACAATTTCTAAAACTACTACAACTAATGGAGGAGAAACCAATTGCTCTTCTTTGATGTCATGCTAAACACTGCCAAAAAGTTATGCGCTTTCAAAAATTAGCTACAAGAGGTACATAGGTGCTTGGACAACTGAGCGAATAATCAGGGAGTAGCGCTCTCACAGCAGAGAAAAGAAATGTTAGAACTCACCTATGTGTTTGCAAGGATTACGAAAGAGTTTCTACTCCTTCTATGACATCTGCCTGCTTCTAATAAAATTTTACTAGCTACTTTCACCTCTGCTCCTGCTACTGCTGCCACTATAGCTATCAGCAATCACACTGGGTTGAATGACTAATCACCAATACTTGTCATTTGTAAAAGATGATATTTTTTTTTTTCAGTTGGTATTCATGACATACCTTGGGGTCCCTGATGACAAAGTCCGGCACCAGTCCTCGATTGACCTCCAGCCAAGAAGGCACCTTGCTGTAGTCCTTGCTGATCTTGACCATGTCCAGCTCCTTGTTGACCTTCAGCATGGTGGCATCGTCCAGGCCATTGGCGCATTTGGTCACCGTGCGGAAGGTGTCCGTGGCAGGGTCATGCACACCCATCAAGAAGATGGACATGATACCACCTGCCAGGAGACAAAGACAAAGAAGGGAGAGGAGGAGGAGGAGGTGGTGGAGGAGGAGGAGGGGAGAGGAGGAAAGAGGCAGGGAGAAAGAAGAGGAATAATGATTATTGCATGAAATTATACAGGGAGATTTCTACATTTGATGCACTGGAAAGACTTCCCTTTCAAAGTGAATACCAGACAAGCTGTGGAGTTCAGTCACTGAAATATTCATCTCACGGCATTACTATAAGAATCAGGTCAACTAGAACCCAATAACCCAATGATTACACATAAAGCATACCTCAATCACAAGAATAGCCCACTCATGTACAGTGCAACGTCATTATGAAGAGATTGGAGATAGAGAGATTAAGGATATATCAAAGTAATCTTGCAAGTTCACCATTTCTTACATGTTTTTTGTTTTTATCACTCACATGACGAGAAACCTGATACAACAGGGTAATTTCAGTGGTCCTAAGCCTCTTGTTGTTAGGAGGCTCCCTCGAAAACCCATGTGTGTACCTTTAGTTCCTGTGCCGTAGAAGGCCCCCAGCACCAGCAGGTCGGCAGAATCGGCCATGGCGCCCTCCTTCAAGTAGTCCTTCTTGACCTTGAGCCAGTGGCGCTTGCCCGGCTCGTACACGCTCTTGATATCCTTGAGGACCAGTCCTTCCAGGCCCTCGCGGATGACGTCGGCGATGAGACCTGACAGCTGGCCCGGCTTGGTGACAAACTTGGACTCTGACAGCATGATGCGGTTGGGGATCTCCTTCAGGTTCTCCACCAGGATCTTCCTGCGCTCCTTGAGGGGCCTGCAGAGACATCAGGGTCCAGGAGTTAGAACAAGCTCACATAGGTACTGATTACCTGACAATCAGATTGAGCCATGAACTCCACAGATTTTGTACAGTGGTCATACATTTTTGTTCTCTCTGGATGTTATCTATCATCCATCCACAAGTCGGTGCATTTGGTAGAAAATTATCTAAGAATACATGATTTTCTTGATTTCTGTTGATTCCTAGATTAAATACTTTTATATTTCATTATTGCGTCCTTGAACAACCCAAAGTGAAGAAGTACAAGTGGTCGAGGACAATCCTAACCCTTCCACAAAGGCTTATTCAGAGATCTTAAGAAATGAAGTGGCACTATCAGTTAAACAGCTGGCATAGCATTTAAAAAATTGATCAGCAAAGAGAACATTTTTTCATGTAACAACTGGAATATTTGTGGCATTTCTTACCTATCCATCAGGTCTTCTCCATTGAAGTGAAGGCAGTCAAAGACAAAGAGACAGACGTTGGCATCCTGGAAGGCAGACTTCTTGTGGATTCCCAGAGTTCCAAAGGGGAGGATCTTCCCATGTTTATCTACCATCAAAATCTGGAAGAGTGCAGGGGTAAAGAGTAAAACAGACCGTGAGAAAACAACACAATTAGTGGACTACGTCGTGATCAGTATCTTTCAATTCATCACTTCCTTGCTAAACGATGGTTTCAAAGTTTATGCATATTGCAACATAGGTCTCCCACAACTAAGTTAAAACTCTCCTTGAGCTCACATAACTCGGCAAAGAGTAATGAATGCTGAAAGTGCAACAACAAACTGAGGTAAAAGAAACCAAAACAAAACACACCAATGACTAACAGAATATAAACAATCGACCTTGCCTGAGTCAAACTTGCACAGGCAGAGAAATGGGCTAGATCGAAGAACACTTCTACTCTTGATGGATATAAACATGAGTTAATCTTACTGTGTAAGTCCAAATTCAAGTTGAAGAATTTTCTCCCATCCTTTAGGAATTGATGAGGTTGACTGTGCAACAGAAAATCAAAGAGGTATGCTGCTTTTACTTCAGCAACACTCTGCAGACTGACTAAACTGACTAGACTGATTACAAAAGCATGCTGGGTTCTTGGAAATAACTCTCACCTCACTGTCTAGGATTAGGCTGTTGCCATGGGGACAGGCCTTGGGGATCCAGTCCTTGATGTGGACCACTTTGTGGGGGAGGACAGGCTTCAGGCTGCGGCTGAAATACTGGAAGGTGTCCCCCTGCTTGTGAATCTGCACCCGCTCACCATCATACTTGATCTCGGCGTACATCCCGTTGGGACACTTTCGTATCCCCATCTCAACTGACTTGCATGCCTCTGCCTGCAAAGGGAAGGTGGTGCAGGAAAGTGCAAGAATGGATGAGTAATACCTCATTTCATCGGTAATAGCTGTCACCACAATCACACCAGCCTGATACCTGTAGTAATGGCAAAGTTTTCAAGTTGGCACCACAAATCACAATCAGTCTTTCTAAGAGTAATTTGAGCCTTGAATTTGTGATCTAGTTTTTCATGAAAATACCTTTCCCCCCATATCATCATATCATAACCATACATATGTTAATCACTGAACTACACCCTGTAGGTAAAGCTGGAGTAGCAGTAATGTGACAGTGCTGTAATGACCTGCAATCTGGTATTTAACTAAACTGAACAGAGCCACCAATAAACATTTCTAATAAAAGAGTAGAATCGAAATCACAGAAATCTAACCATGCCATCCTCATCACAGTGCAAATGAGGCACCCAAGTAAGATGATGCTGCATGTAATAATCTACACGTATGACACATAGATTATTGAAGCAGTCTCTTTCAGTAGATGACCACTATCATAAATGTAGTCTGCCTGGATATATTCTAAATTCAATGAGAGGTCGAGAGATGACTTTGGGTCTTCTTACCGGTGACGGACATTTGCTCCTGTGACAATTGCTCTGCTCTTATTTTCTCAAAGGACTCAGGGTCAGGGTTACAGTTGTGATAAGGTCTTAGGTGCAATTTGCTATGTGGATTAGGATAAGGGTTACTGTAATGCTTGTGTGTATCCTTCATGCTTTGGCTTTGCGTGGAGATATTTCGTGGGAGGAATTGTCGCAGGAGCAAATGTCATGGAACCCTACTTACCAGCATGGGCAGGACCGGAGTCATGAGCGAGGCCCTGATGCTCAGCTTCTTGGTCATCCCTGGGACACCGTTGCTGGCCTTGCGGTTCTGCAGGACGCGAGTGACCACGTCTAGGAGGTCCCGGGATGCCTGGAAGGCCTCATAGGCATTCGGGTCTAAAGCATCCAGACTGCATGGAGGAACAGAACATTAGTGTTTAATAAATGTGTGATGAATCTTATACCAAAGGTCAATACCTATTCTCATCACAACCTATAGTTTTCATGTCCAGTCCCTTTCTCCAAACATAGACATGATGAATATCTGCAATCAAGTCTGAAAAGTGATTTAAAAGGATGTACAATGGTCCAAGCATGCATTGTTTGGATATATTACAACTGTTGAGGCAACCGTTAAAATTTAAGTGCTACAGGAAACTGAAGTGTCATATGAGCTTGTCCCATAAACTGATCCCAAAATGATGGGGTGGGGACCTAATTCTTAAACATTCAGATAAAAGAATTCCATAGACATGCTGATTGACTAACAGCACACATAAATACACACAAAAAAAACAACAACAAAAAACAAACATATATGGATGCAGACAAAGCATTCACATAAAGAGGTTAAAAAAAATCTTCCTGCAAAGGATGGTGTTACATCAACCACAATGAGGAATAAAGGATTTTATAGCTGGTGACATCAGTAATGTGTAAATCAAAGTCAGAATATTGTGCCTTTCAAAGGTATATTAGGGTCTAAGTGTATAATGCAGGAAGCTTGCCACTTACATGTGTTTGGCCCCCGAATTGATGCGAAGGTCATGCTTGATGAGGCGGATGACCATCTTTAGGTCATTGGCAGTGCACCTGGCCGTGATTTTGGCCAGTTCTCGCTGCTGCTCCAGCTCCCTTGTGACTGTGGTCATGCTGTCCAGGAATTCATCGACCTGGGTGCAGCAAAAAGAGCTAAAAGTTACATCTGAATGGACTAGGGGAAGGTGAAAACTGATACTGGGGATCTTATCATACATCAAGACAAGCTAACAATTCTAAAATCAACTTCAAAAGGACATCAGTCTGGCTGGTTGGAAATTAAAGGGACTGTACAGTACTGGTTGAGGTGGGGATTCATGTTTTGAACATTCCTAAGTGAGATAATGAAAAGCCTCATATGAAATATGAAAGAGCATGTAATTTTAAGAAGGATTCAACGTTTATTTGATGAAAATTGGTTTTCAAATGGCTGAGATATCCAAAAAAGTGCTAATAATAAAAGGCGACATGCCACAACTTTATTAGGATCTCTTTGTTTCACCTTGTTTTTGGATATCTCAGCCATTTCAAAACCGATTTTCATCAAATAAACTTTTGATACCCCTTAGAACTGCATGCTCTTTGACATCTCATAGAGTGGTTTCTGAATATCTTGCAAAATGTTAAAAGCTAAATCCTCACCTCGGCCAGAACTGTACACACCCTTTAAGGAAGGTTTAGTTTGTGACTCTTGATCAATTATTAGTTGAAATGTGACAGGATGAGGGGGTGATTAACATGAAAAACGCTAACCACAAATGTGCCCTGTGCCTTCTCTTTCCCTTTCCCTACAGTGATGCCATCTAATTCTACATTGAACAACATTCATTATTATGCATACTGCAAATATCTTGAATGAATATGAGTTTTGTTGGCATCCCTTGATTGCTATATCTGGTTGCTTGTTTCAGTTTATTCCAATGTTCCAATTTATCCAAATTATCATAGTTATATTTGTATTCAAATGAATTCAAAGACACATCAGTTTGCTTAGCAATAGGAAAATATAATGAAAACAAGAGCACTCACATCATAGATGGTCAACGAACTCTTCTTCTGAGGAGGCTGGTGCTTGCTAAGTTCAAAAAACTTCCTCACAGTCTCTGAGACATCGCCCTGCTCAAGGTCCGTCACCATTTCGTCAAGATCGGTGCCGAAAATCTGAGAAAGCCAAAGCATTACACAACATCAACACAATAATAATGGACAAGAAGACTGTACAATACTTTCTATACACCACCCCCTCATGAATTCCCCCACGAGTGATTTTGTGGCATGCATGTCGCACCCTCTAGTAATTGCTTACAAAGCTTACAGTGCATTTTCTCAGAAACTGTAGACCGTTTCAAGCTACATAAGTGATTTCAATATAGATGGGCAATTACTCTGAAACTGTATATTGTTTCAAGTATTGTAGCAAAAAAGGCTGCTGAAAACTGCTTATCCAATAAAGGTGAGCCAATGGAGTAAAATGGAGTCAAAAGGGGCCTGAGCTTTCGATCCTAGCAGAATCTTCGTCAGAGGCAAAATGACAAACATGCAGGGACAGCAATCACATTTAAGGACTTCACACAACAAGAACAGACAGGGACAAGCTGGGTACACAGAACAAAGAAAACAAAGGAGAGGGTGGGAGGTCATGGGCAAGGAGCCCAACAGGTAAAAGGAGGGGGATTAAAGCAGGAGGGTGGACAGACAAAAGGCAGAGGAGAGGGGACAGACAAAAGGTAGAGGAGAGGGGACAGACAAAAGGCAGAGGGGGGTCAGTGATGATCATGAGGATCAAGGAGGCAACCAAAGAAGGAAAAGGACTCCATTTTGACTCCATTTGTTTCAAGTATGTGATAGATGGGCAATTAAAGGCGCATAGTCCTGGTGGGTTAGAGGGTGCTGTTGGATGATACTGCCGATCACCGTTAGCATGAAACGAAGATTGCCGAAGCTGAGCTGTCATCAAGAGTAAAGCGCGTAGGTGTTGCTACGTTGTAGGTAACATTGCCTTCGCTGTCTTCTCTGCACGTCACGCAGTCTGTAGTGACGCCAGGAAGCGTGCTTATGTGCTTCTTAGTATGACATCACAAAAGAAGTTTGCTAAAGCTGCCATCCCCCTCAGCCGAATCAGGAACCGAATTGTGATCGGACCACTGACTTCAGTAGATCGGACTTCTTCGGACTTGGGGAAATGGGCCAAAGCGTAAGCTCCAATGAGGAGTCGATAGCGTAGGTCTCTATAGGAAACTTGCGCCGTGCGCCCACATACGCATTTAACTAAACCACAGGGACCGTGTGCCTTAATCATTAACAGCACAAACTTCCTATCACATTTAACTCCACAAAACATCAGATGATCTGTTACAAACAGGACTAGAGATATCCATTGTAACGTATGTCAAAGCACACTGATGTAAATGCACCAGGTAATGAACTAGGCACTGTGCTAGCAACACACTCCTGAAGAAGACCTACCTGACTGAAGAGTTTAACAAGCTGCTTGCTGTTGATGTTGTAGACACGCTTCACCACGCCCGGTAGTAAGAGCTTCAAGACTAAATAGGTGTCTCCTTCGAAGCCATCTGAATGAGCATTGCCAAAGTGAGAGTGGAGGTTACATAATTAGTTGAAGGCAATTTCTAATATCAACATAGATAGATGTATCAATCTGAAGTGATCAGCTGACTGCCTAAGAAATCATATCACTTTATTCACTATCAGGTGAAATATGTATTTCTATGCAGGGATGGCAGTGAGTACTCATTAACAACCAAGTCAGAGCTTTTAGAGTGATGACATCTTAGATAGGATGGACTGCACTCAGCAGGTTTTGAAAAGAGGAAGCACATATGTGCAAAACTTATGACAGGTCTCGAACCAAAATGGGTTGGTTGAAAATGAAGTATTAACACTACATGTACAATTTCAGCTCAAACTACACAATGGTGGATCAGTTGGCAGTAGAAATGTTCCTGGCAGGCATCTTGGAATACTGCCTTATGGGCACTTATTCAAGTTGTGGAGGATAACCCTATAAAATGACAATTGATGTAATATAAAAGGGGGAATCTACATGCAATGCAAAAAATAATCTGAGATTAAATGTCAGTGAAGTAGAGGGCAGGATGATATTGGTAAGAGAAGGGGCAAGACACTTACCACCACTGCTGCCATCCTTGAGGAACTTTGCAACCACAGCCGTCTTGGCATGGTGGCCTGCCACATCCGCAACGCGAGCACACAGTTTGCGATACTCCCGGAATGAGTTGTCGCTATGCTTGTGGTCGCTGCCATCTCCTTTGTACTTCTCTTTCTTGGGAGCAGGCTTGGATGACGGGGAGGATGATGCGGAGGAGGACGCAGCAGAGGTGTGATGTGATGCAGACGGCTGACTGGTGCCTTTAAGGGGTCAAACAGAATGATTGGTAATCATAAATCAAATCTGCTCTGAAATACACTTTGGGATACAAATGTAACTTCATTTGTTTTAATCTTAAAAGCTATAGTATATATTTAAACAATATTCAGAGCTGATTATTGATTCCAAAAAGAAAGCCTCATCAGAGACACTACTTCCATGTTACAATAAGTAATAACTCTATACCGAGAGACTAAATTCTCCTCTTTATCTGTGCTAAGAGGGTTTCATCACAGGGATGGGACTACAGTATGGGAGGACTGCATGTCAGGAATGCATTACATACATAACAACATATTCACCTTAATACTTAGCTCTCTGGGGCTATATAAAAGCTGTTTCATCATCATCATCATCATCATCATCACCATCATCACCATCATCACCATCATCATCATCATCATCATCACCATCATCATCATCATCTTTTCATCACTGTTGTAGAGAAGAACATTGAGCAATTACAGTGATTAACAATTGGCCATACACGAAGTAAAACAATTTTGCCCTTTCACTAGTGTCATGATTCACAGAACTTACCAGGCTGTGGTTTCTTTGATGGAGAGACCACCTGCCCTGATGGTGTAAGCTTCCCTTGTACAGTGGCCTTCTTCTTGGCTGGAGTTTTGCTGGGAGATTTGCTCTTTGAAAGGAGCTCTGGACCAGAGACACACAGTAAACATTTAAGTCATTAATTTTCATACACAAACCACACTGAAAAAAACAAAACAAAAACACAATACATATGTTGAAAGTTACAGAGTACTATTGTATCTCACTTCTGCATCTCATTTGACATCAATTGTGATTGACATTTCCCGGTAAAATTTTATCATAATGAAATTCTTGTGATACTGAAAAGAAGACACCAAAACTGCCTTCATTCTTGCATATTTTGACAAATTATATCCCATAAAAATAAATTTATGTTCAAATACTTGGAAACAGAAGTCAAATGTTTACTAAGCTGACTCAAAGATCTGTCAAATTTAATCCAAGATGACACTGCAGAATGTGCATAATTAGGTCATGACAGAACTTAAAAAGCATAAACGTGTGTTTCTTCCTTTTTTTCCAACTTAATGCTGAATTTTTCAAGTTCGTACCGATAATGTCCTCACCTCAATACAGAAGGTATAGGCCTATAAATACATTCATCTCTTTCACACTCACCTTCAATGTGTTTCCTAATGATATTCTTCTCCTCATCCTCCATGTTGCTGAATCCATCCAGGTCGCTCGGATCTTCAATCTTCTTTGTGGTGGCTCTTGCGCGTGTGAACGACTCAAACATACAGTGGATGTGGAAGTAGTTTTTCATCATTCCACCATCATCGCTGAAGGGATTCGCTGTGAGTTTTGCGATCCGCGGCTCCTTCTTTGCAATTCCCTGCTTGCAGCGCTTGCATTTTGAAGTCCCCAAGCGTGCATAATCAACCATGAAGGCTTTGTCTTCCATTATGGGGTCGAAACTGACTTGTGTTGTTGAAAAGAAGTGCGGTACTGTTCCGGACAGGAAATGTGGGCACGAAGCTTGTATCTGACTGACTGTATTACACTGAAACTGGTGCCGTAAAGACTGATATTGATGCTTTGAAAATAAACTCAGCAGATGATGGGAACGATGTTGCTGATAAATTTGTCCTGGAACAATTGATTTATCACTGACCACTCTGTTTCTAGTTTCTAGCAGCAGTCTGAGTGCATATGCTTCCCTTTTTACAAGAGTGGTCCACTGAAGCATATGAAAAGAGGCACAAATTCTTGCATTCATACAGATGCCTACTGAGCAGAGAGCATGTCCTCCTGTGAACAGAGAAACACAATTACAAAGGAAAGCTTTGATTAAAAGGTTATGGAACATTCCAGGCTCCAGGATGTTCTGAAGTTATGTAAGTCTACCTCTATTTAGAGTGAAAAAATGAATGTGATACTTGATCAGAGGTATTCAGAGAGCAGATAGCTTGTACTTTAAAACTTACAATTTGCTTACAACTAATACAAGTGTTCTTTGCATATGATTGACCACATCACACCAACTATTGAGAATATTGTGTAAAGACATTTTAGTACAGTAAGTTGTCCAAAACTGCTGATGTCTGACTACTCATAAGTGAATCTATCCCCTCTGGAAGACCATCTGCGTATACCCTCTAGCAGTTAGAAGACAGGTCAGAAGGAAGACGGGTGACCTTCTTCAAGCAAGCGTACGTCACGTACATTTACGTACTGGACTACTGCACCATTCTGCACAGAGTGAGATAGACCTACTAGACAATATCGACCTAAACTCCATCTTCCAGAAAGCAACAAATCAGATTTCAGCGGTTTGACTGTTATTTCGATATACTAGTATTGCTCATATTCGTCGCACAAAACGAAAGCTGGACTTTGAGCTAAAACAGTATAACACTACACCAACACAGTATTAAATCTTGCAAATGAGGGACGATCTAGCTTACAGCACCAAAAGCAATGCATGGGACCTCGACAGATCGAGAGCATTGTGCCGAGATTTCGCGTGTGCTCGTTGAGCTAAGAAAACAAGAGGCTGTACATGTACGCTCGTGCTCTCGCACTCGCGTAGCGTTTTACAGAGAAAAATCGATGTCCTCTGCATGCTCATAGTGTTACTTGTAGTTGGGACAAGAAGTGAACGACGTGAAAATCAACTCTTATTCCCTAGTCATCACGCACCATTCCAGCATCCACATACACAAGACAAGTAACAACGCAGTTAAAACTCACCAAAAAGCGGGTATTCACAGCCTCAGAGAGCATGATAGTGAATCTTGAGTTCAACTCGGAGAGCGACAGCAGCAGAATTTCTGTCACGGGTTTCGCCGGCACAACGTTATATACATTAGGCTAGGCACTTGGTACCGTGCCAGTGTACAGCGTAAAAAAGCTAAGCACGGCACTGTACGTAATGTGCTATTTGTAGTAGCACGGCAGCAGCGAGCGAGCGGGAGCACTGCATGTTCTGTCTTGCCTCGCTCTAACCATTGCTCATCGTGATAATACATGGCTCGTTGAATCAGTCGTACATTGTTTACCCCTATTTCGTTGTATTACATGTAACTAACAGTTAGTTCCCGCGGCGGTCGGAACAGATCGAGAATCAATTTGTATTATCGCCTGAAAAACAGGCGAATGGACCAGCATTGTTACATTCAAGCTGTTAGCTGAGTGAGCACCGAGTATTTTTTTTTTTTTTTTTTTTTGATTGAAGGAAGGATGATATCAATGAAAATGCAATGTGTGTTTATTAGGTACCGGTGTAGCAACGTATGTAGTACAATGTATCTGCCCATAAAACTTCCAACATATAAAAGCAACTTCAATGTGGAAGAGCGAAAAAATATAAACCCTATTCCTAAATTATTTGTAGCAAATATGCTTCCATTTCATTCCTTCATCATTCAAATCAATTTATCTTTCTATCCACATACATCATAACCCTCCAAGTATAATGGGCAGATATTTCGTTTGAAACCAAGGAAATGTTTATAGGTAACAAAATTTATTATAGTTCAAGACAGATTTACTTACAATACCTTAGAAATTAGGGAAACGCACGTGCAGGGAATAAACAGATGAGGGAAATGTATTTAGACAAAAGATCAAAACTTTTTTTTTTTTAGATTAAAAATGTACACTCAAAATTCAATTGTTTAACTTTACAAGAATTTCACCTTTTTTTTTTTACATAGAATAAATAAAGTGTATTCTAATCATTGATTACAACGTTAGTTTTTACAATGTTGCAGATGAATTCCTGTTCATTCTGCAGAAAGTAAGGTAAAACATGATTATGAGCATTTATTTTGAGCATGCAAACATGAATAATCTCCTTTGAAAAGGATGTGTAAATCCTTAAGAACAAATTTTAGATGTTTTGTTATGAGAAAATGGAAATAATGACCACACGCAGTATTTTGACACACCATAACTTTGCTTAGGAGGTTACATGATGCAGTTATGATAGCATAACAAGCAAAACAGACATACTCTGGCATGTTTTCGCTCTCCTGTAAAAGTTTCTCTCTTGATCATGAAATTATTCATTGTGTAATTAATCACTGAATGAATGGTGATATTAAAAAGATAATCCTTTAGTGATTGGTTGAAAAAGCTATAATCACGTGATAAACGCATTTCAGAATGTTGGCCTGCTTGACACTCTATTGTAGACCATATTTGGAAAATGGCGTCACTGCTTTAATACAATTTCCATACTCAGTAATGCACTTTTTGTGAAATCGTCACGAAGCAATTGTGACATCACAAAGCAATGTTTACATCGATCGCTTTACTTTAGTCACTCTATGAAGCAATATTGTGACATCAAAAAGCGATTCTTACATCGATCGCTTTACAGTCACTCTATGAAGCAATTGTGACATCACAAAGCAATTCTGATATCGCCCGCTGCTTCGTATGTCACTTTATGAAAATGTATTTCTAACAGAGCAATTGTGACATCACAAAGCAATTCTGATATCGCGCGCTGCTTCGTATGTCACTCTATGAAATGTAACAATTTCTAACAGAGCAATTGTGACATCACAAAGCAATTCTGATATCGCGCGCTGCTTCGTATGTCACTCTATGAAATGTAACAATAATATTTCTAACAGAGCAATTGTGACATCACAAAGCAATTCTGATACCGCGCGCTGCTTCGTATGTCACTCTATGAAATGTAACAATTTCTAACAGAGCAATTGTGACATCACAAAGCAATTCTGATATCGCGCGCTGTTTCGTATGTCACTTTCCCAATTGTAACAATCAATTGTGACATCACCAAGCAATTCTGATATCGCGCACTGCTCCGTATGTCACTCTGTGAATGTAACAGTTTTTCTAACAGAGCAATTGTGACATCACAAAGCAATTCTAATATCGCGCGCTGCTTCGTATGTCACTCTCAGCTCGGCACTCTGAAATGTAACAATTTCCAACAGAGCAATTGTGACATCACAAGGCAATTCTGACATCTCTGTCTTTTTTTTTTTTTTTTTCTTGTCAGCTGATTAGGCACCACAATAATGGTTGACATAACGTGACATAATTTTATGGCAATTTAGCATAATTTAGGCCGCTTCAAGCACAATCCAATTTCCCCCCACCGGTCATGGGAGCAATTATCGCAGGAGCAAATGTCATGGAACCTCTTTTACCACCACCCGACTTATTGCCCCACATTGGCCCTTTCTTTTATCTAAATTTTTGATCCCACACATGAACAAAAATAATGTACTCTGCTTAGTTTATTTGCTTAGTAAATTTTGTGCACTGCCTCTGGTGACTACTACTTCTACTACACCTACTACTACTACTACTACTACTACTACTACTTCTACTACTACTACTACTACTACTGCTACTACTACTTCTACAGCTGTATGTAATCCTTGAAGTGGCGTATACTATATCTCTATCTAACTACGACACCGGTAACCATGAGAGTACTGTTTACTAAAAGGTACTCCAGTAATCTTTTACGAATAGCGCCATCTACTGGGCGTGTTCTGACGTAAAACATGAGATTGGCCGCACTACCATCCATCACTCATGGGGGGGGGGGGGGGGGGGGCGCTCTACTGTTGTAACAAGTTACTCATGGGCCCTATTTCATTAGGTGATCCGAGTATCCTCTCGGATCACCTTCTGTATCTGTATGGATTTTCTTCTTCTTCTTCTTCTTCTTCTTCTTCTTCTTTCTTTCTTTCTTTCTTTATTTCTCCCCCAAAAGTTGTGCAGAGGTTAGCTCAGAAAGTGCTATGCCTATCAAGTTCAAACTTATACCATGTATGTATCGTGTCCCAAAGACGACAGATCTAGTTCTTGTTTGTGTCGCTCAAAGTTCAGATGCTGGGGATGGATGAGGCACGAAGTGGAAGTACAGATACCCAACATCACCAAAAAATCAAGCCATCTTGAAGAGATGGGTGTATAGAAAAGTGTAATAATTGTAAGATTCTACTTGATATCAAGTCAATTTAAGCTTACTAGTTGAATGAAATCAGACAAATGGAATGATAGAGGTTTTACTGAAGTTTAGACTTTCGCATGTGTCTCAAGCTCGGAAGCAATGGCAAGAAAAACACGTCCGTCCCTAGCTACCATGATGGCTGTAGAGTATCAACTGGACTGTTCCGATGAATGCCCCCTTCTGTTGCTCCAACAAAGGCGAAAAATGACCGTTCTCCCCCCCCCCCCCCCCTCTCTCTCTCTCCCTCTCTCTTTAAAGGGATAGTATAGTACAAGTATTGGTGGAGATGAGGATTGGGCTTTTAACTTTTTGCGAGATACCAAGAAACCACTTCTGAAATAACACAAAGCATACCATTCTTATAGGAATTAAAAGTTTATTAGATGAAAATCAGTTCTGGAATGGCCGAGACACCCAAAAGCAACGAAGGGTCTTCTTGATATCTCAGCCATTTCTAAATCAATTTTCATTGAATAAACGTTGAATCCCTTTTTGAATTACATGCTCTTTCATATATCATATAAGGTTTCTCGTTATCTCACAAAAAATGTTAAAAACCTGAAGCCTTTAATCGCCCAGTCCCCCTCGCTCATCTCTCAAAATTCAGCTCCTCCACTCTCATGAGACATTATACTCTTATTTTACCTACACTTCAATTTCGTATGCACTTCCAAAATCATCGCCGTTGTTTTTCCTTCTAAATTGCAACAGTTTACGGATCAGTCACTGGTGGTTGGATTGTCAGTTATGTAGATGATTGGTTCAATTTATCTTAGGCTGTGGTTAAAAGAGAAAGAAAATATTGTAAGGCTGCATAATATTTCATTAACTCCATCTACTCCTCATTATATATATATATATATATATATATATATATATATATATATATATATATATATAGAGAGAGAGAGAGAGAGAGAGAGAGAGAGAGTGAGGAGGTTGTCCACGTGTTGGCGAGATAATAAGATAAAAACAAAACTGGAACAAAATTCATGCTGTATTCACCAACGCCTTATTTCTGCACACAAATTTTCGAGCGACTCGATCGCTCTTTCGCAAGTGTTTGAGAGAACAATAACAAAAATTTGTGTGCAGAAATAAACCGTTGGTGAATATAGCATGAACTTTGTAGGTTGTCCACGTGTTGGCAAGATAAAAAGATAAAAAACAAAACTGGAACAAAGTTCATGCTGTATTTCACCAACGGTTTATTTCTGTACACAAATTTTCGAGCAACTCTTAAGAAAGTGCGAATCGCTCGAAAATTTGTGTACAGAAATAAACCGTTGGTGAATACAGTATGAAATTTGTTCCAGTTGATAAATGTGTGTGTGTGTGTGTGTGATACACCCAATATAGAACCTCTTTGGATACACCTATAAAGAAAGAGGAAACGATGCGTAGCTTGGAATTATTGTTCCTCTTTACTGTTCCTCGTTTTTGATTTTTTGTTTGTCTGTTTTTTGAAAAAATTAGTTTCCGCCGGGAATCACACCCTCGAGTCCATTGGTATGGAAGGCCAACGCCTTGTAACCGCTCGGCCACGTAGAGTTAATAACATCTAAACTCAAGCTCGGTTGTGTATGTATATTATATATATATATATATATATATATATATATATATATATATATATATATATATATATATATCTTTTATGATCATCAGGTAGTTTACTTGCACCCTGTTTGACCTGTGGAAGGAGAGAGAACTAATTGTCTGCCTCCGGTTCCATTTTCATGTATGTTCTTATACTATACTCCTTTGTGAAACTGCCACCAGCGGACGAGACTTACTTGATAATTTCCTCGCTATATTTTCCAGATAAGCCACAAGTCCCAGTCCCAGTCTTACTGCAAGCATCCTTTATGACATCGTAAACGTTCTTGGGTAACTGCCCCCAGGGTGCTGGGAAGAGACTATCCACCTCCCTGCCGTCCCAAAGGATGCATTTTTCATTTTCTGGTGTATATCCGTGGTCTGTAATATCTGTGTGTGACTTGTTTCAAAGGGGAAATCCAGTCCAAAAATAAGTTAGTCTGATACAAACAGTAAAATCATACGAGTTCAATGGTAAATATTTGACTGAAATCGGATGAAAAAAGGAAGTTATGAAATTTTGAAGTTTTGCTAATTTATGCAAAACAGTTCTTGTACAGTCAATATGCAGATGAGTGAGGTGACCATGTCATAACCTCACAATTTTCCATTGATGATGTACAACAAAATAAATGGCGAAAAAAATTCAGTGTTTCTGTCATTGAAGTCTGAAACATGATGTTATTCCTGGTTGAAAAACTTCAGAATAGTGATCTGTTAGATATATCAGGGTTTGAGCCTCGGGCAATAATTGCGTTTGAATGAAAACTGGAAATTTCAAAATTTGATGTACAAACTATATGGGAAGTTGTGAGGGAATGACATGCTCACTTTGCCATTTGCATATTCACATTGACCATTCAAGAACTGTTTCCTCAAGAATTAGCAAAACTTCAAAATATCATAACTTCCTTATTTTTCATCCGATTTTGATCAAAATTTTACCGTTGAACTCGTAATATTTTACTCTTTCTTATCAGACTAACTTATATTTGGACTGGATTTCCCCTTTAAAACACACTACTGTAGTTGGGGGGGGGGGGGGGGGGTCACGCCGGTAATAGATCTTAAGTTCAAAGGGGATCATGATCGCTAAAACGAGACTAGGGTGTGTGATGAATGACTTCTGGTTGAGCTCTGATGGGTCAGAGAGCACCGGGACACCAGCCGCAACAAATCGGAGCGGAGCACCAGAACAAGGTGTACATCGAACTGTGTGTGTTCAGGCTTATTACCATCAATTCAAAAACTTAACCAAATACCAACAGATTATATTACAAAATTAAAACATATAAAGCGGAGAAAATGGGAAATGACAAACATACAGCTAAACACATATGAATTAACAACGAAATTAGAAGAAGCCAAGTGTAACACCTTTATTTTAGTGTTGATGTTCTTCGATGACGTATCGGTGTTACATTGGTATTAAACGTTTTCTCGACGCTCCAAAGAAACGACCAAGAGACCAGTTCATATAAAGTATACAATTCCGGGCTCTTTATTGAATCGCAGGAGGATATAACGCTTAACAGAGATATGATATATCAATAGGTACTCCCCGTCAAACGGCCATATATTGCCCCTAAAGAGGGATGGCAAGGGAGACCAACGCTATGTGTTTTTACCCCAAGAGGGTGAAATAGAGAACTCTTTTCCAAAAGCACATGGTCACTTTTATAATACATGTATACTAGAAGGAAGGCATCTATAATATCCAAACATTCAAAATAGAGGGATTCAATTCAATTCAATAGTTTATCTATTTCCATCATCAAAAAGAAAAGAAAAGAAAAAGTTGACATAATCCAAAGTGATACAATTTTTTTTTTCATTTTTCTTACACTCGTCTGATAAATGATTTTTTTTAAATACAATATAAAGTATATACACGAATGATGTCGTAAAAAAGAAACAATGCACTTTGCAATGGCAACAAAAATAGTAAATAATCACAATGATGGAAAACAGTGTTCCACTAAAAAAGCCAAGCTTGTAAGACGTGGAACACTGGAACAAAACAACAGCACAAATTTGTTATACCAATAAAACATACTCATTCTATATACTATTGTACATTTTACTCATTGATATATGATGCTGATACTACGAACAATACTTACTAGGATTTTAGAATGCAAACGTATAAACTATGTAACATATCACATTTGTGGCACAGACACTATGGGGCCAGGTATGCCAGGAAAATTGAACGGAAATGAAGATAAGCAATCGGCCGCAAAAAACATAACGACGACAACAACAATTCGACGACAACAATTCGAATTCGAATTATAATAAAACAAAGCACAGTAGGTTAATAATGACCACTGTCAATCCATGGGTCACTGACACCAGTGACTCACATATTACATGATGGGGATGATGGGGGAGAAACTTATCACTGGTAGACAATGAGGAGACAGGTTATCCAGAAATGTTTATGGGAGAGGTTAGGCTCCTAGGGAGGTAGGGTGTGTGGACTGACCACAGGATGTGATGACCAGTCGGGTAGGACAACATTCTGAGAATAACAATGAAGGAGTTTTCCCTCGTGTCTGTAGTGGTTGAAGCTTGGGTTTGAAGCAACTACACTCTTCCATTTGATATATTACACAAGCATGCAGGAAGGAAAATGAAAAAGTATGAATATAAACTCAAAGAATGGGAAAGGTTGAACAGAATGTTACCATTTCATAGCAAGGATATTACTACAGAGGTGCTAATCAATGTTCTAGTGGTCATCTTGTCTATACTAAATGTTACTCAAATTTGCATAACAACAATGGGATATAGTTGTGAGGTGATGACGTCATGATCCTCTTCGAACTTCGAATATCATAACATGTATAATATTTTTGTTTCATGCAATCATTGTTTCATGAAAACAGTTGAAATAAAAAGTTACAATACACACGTATTTCATTAAACATTTTGGCTACATAAAAATTGTTTGAAGTTACCCTTTTTATGCTAACATGCGGAGTGACATCGCAAAAGATTAATGCACCTGCATATTATATCGGTTGTATCAGTGGGGCAGATAAGCATTTACATTTACAGTAAATTTTATACTATAAACACTTCTTATACTACTAATGTACTGCAACTATCAGATGGCACCTTTTCTGTGGCATTAATACGCACTGCTCCTATCATTGCTATTACTAGGCCTATTAATTGATATATTACTATATACATTGTATACCAGTACCAACTTCCACATCATAATTCTACCTCTACTGTCACCACACTTTGCTATCTATCTACTACATACTTGTTCGTCCTCTTTCCCCATTGCATCACTGTGGCATAGTGGATAAGACTCCCAACTCCCAATCGGAGGACCCGAGTTCGCCTCCCGTCCAGTGCTTGCGTACTTGAACAAGATGTTTTTACCAAACATGTCCCTCTCGACCCTGGTGTGTGTATGAATGGGTACATACCTGGCAACGCTAGGGCAGGGAGGTGAGAGGAAACAATTTAAAGGCAGGGTCCCTGTGGTAGAGCAGTGGCAACATTGAAGAGGCTACCCTGGATTGTTTAATTTCGCGATGAGCCATTATTATTATTATTATTATTATTATTATTATTATTATTATTATTATTATTATACTATCATCATCATCATTATCATTATCATTATCATTATCATTATCATTATCATTATCATTATTATAAGGCTGTATTTACAGGGAGGAGAGCCATTTTGGAGGCGACATGTTGACGAGAGAGACGCGTTTTTGGATGAAAATGGATCAGTACTACTTGATATAATTGTCCTGAAAGTTCGAATCATATTATCATGAAAGAAACACAAAACAAACACGAATGCGGTGGCCAAACGCTAGTTAAACTTATCTTCCCACCGAGAGACAAAAGCCGTGCCTTAAAAAGAGGGGAAAAGTGTGAACAACAATAGAATGGAATAAGGATCTAGAATAGTCCTTATTATTGCTCGACTTTCAGCCTTAAAGGGAGGGTACAGTAAGGTTTTGGTTGAGACCTAATTTCAGGTTTCTATTATTTTTTGGTGCATGAGATAATGAGAAACCTCCTATGAAACATGAAAGAGCATTTAATTCTATGAGGAATTTAACGTTTATATGATGAAAATCGGTTTTGAAATGGCTGAGATATCAAAAAACGAACTATTCTAATAAAGTGTGGGACCCACGCTTTGTTTTTACTTTGTTATTGGATGTTTCAGTCATTCCAAACCCGATTTTCATCAAATAAACTTTGGCTCTGTACTATATCATAAGTGCTTTCTTGGTATCTCGCAAAAAGTTAAAAGCCCAATTCTCATCTCCACCAATATACCGTACCATCCCTTTAAACTACACAGCTGTTTTATTTCCTAGTCTCTTGTCGAAAACACGTGTTGACGAACTAACATGTTCACTGGTAATGATATACATTCACAAAAGACAGTACAGCTGTAGTTCGGAACTGGGATTACCTGTAGCCTACTTACCGCCTTTCTGGCTGTAATCTTTTATCATGCGGGATTGGTAATCCCACGTAAACCATCAAGAGGATTGCAGTAACAATAGGCCTAAGGTAATACCTTTTCAGACCGAAGGGTCTTGATTGTGGTTTACAACGCTCTTTCATGGTGCCAACAACGTGCAGAGCTTTTTAATTCACCTATTATGCTGTAACTAATATTTTAATCTCTTTTGATTACTCAAGCGCGTCATCAGCTGTTTTAGATTTTTTTCTAAGTTAATTCTTCTTGTCTTTTGGTCTTTTGAAGCTTCTATTTAGTGAGACAATTTGAGTAGCTATGTACATACTCTTATATTACACTCAGTAGTTCTGTCATATTGATTGGGCCACGAAACGAAGGGGGGGGGGGGGGGGGGGGGGAGTTAGTTTGCAGGCACAAACCCTTGTTGGTCGTATGAGGAGTCTGCATGTGCCAAGACTAATACACGCAAAACTGCACTGCAGCCTCTCCCTTGTTGGGAGAAGCTACAACACAGGGCCTATGGGACAGTGCCGAAGTGGTGCATATAGTAGTCTTGGCGCAGACTCCTCTACGACCAACAAGGGTTTGTGCCTGCAAACTAGGGGGGAGTGGGGGAGGGATTTGTTCAGTTGTTATCAACAATGAATGGGGGCCCATTCACTGTTGATAACAACGGAACAAATCCCTGCCCCACTCCCCCCCCCCCTCGTTTCGTGGTCCAATCAAATAAACGGCAGAACTGTACTGAGTGTAATAAGAATACATAGCTACTCAAATTGTCTCACTAAATAGAAGCTTCAAAAGACGAAAAGACAAGAAGAATTAACTTTAAAAAAATAAAGTATAATAAACAATCATGAGACCATCGACGTATCTCGGCAAGATAAAGGAATGATAAAGTACTGGTTGAGGTGAGGATTCAACCTTCAACTTTTTGGAAGGTACTTAAGAAACCACTTTATAAAATTTTAAAGAGCATACAATTCTAAGAGGAATCCAAGATTCATTTGATGAAAATGTGGTTTGAAATGGCTGAGATATAAATATTTCAAAAAAGTAAAATTCGGCGATTTTAATAGAAGGTGCGGCCCATCTTTTATTATGATTTACTTTGTTTGGATATCTAAGCCAATTCAGAACTAATTTACATCAAATAAACTTTGAATTCCTCTTAGAATCACGAACGAATTTTCATAAAAAAAAAAGAAGAAAAATCATGAAAAAAGATGTTGGAAACCTGTACACCCGTCTCAACCAAAACTGTATTGTCGCAGTAGACCCCACTAATGCCAGAAGGAGATTGTACGCGGGAGAACTTATTAGGGCAATTACTCCCCCCCCCCCCCCCAACCACCACCACCATCACAAGACAATTCTACCCATACCCCCCCCCCCCCCCCCCCCCCCCCGCCTAAATACTGGTTATGGTTTAGTAAGTGCAAGGAGCTAATAGCTCCTTGGTAAGTGTAAATGCGGCTACCAGCCGCATTTACACTTACTAACATCGCGATTTTTAAAATCGCGATATTTTGGTTCCACCGTTTATACTTGCGCAAAAGCATGCGAAGTTTGAGCTTCACGAAACATCGCGATTTTTTGGTCGGTAGTGCGCATGCGTAATTTACCTCTTTTCAACACGCACGGTGAGCTGAGTGGAAGCGCGCGCTTTTCTGTTCGTTTTCACTGCTGCAGTGCAGTATATTTTGATCACAGCTAGCTGGTAGTAAATGGTTGGAACGTCGAGCCAGGGCTTTTTATCGAATGCACACATAAATTTGTGCTTCTCGTAAGAACTATATAAGCTAGATCACATACGTAGTAGGCGTGTAAAACTTCATCTACAGCAGCATTCAGGATGATCATGAAATTTCGCCGATATGACGAAAGTGAGATTGAGAAGTAGGGCTTGGAAGTTAGGACTGGTATTTTATCAGGCAACAGCAAGAACTCTTGTTTCGTACTCCTGTATTCCACAAACAACGTATGTCGAGCAGTGTGGGTACTCCCACATCTGAATCAAGGCATTTCTGTGAGAACTCATGATACGTGGTTGGAGAACTTCAGGTTTGCTACTAGTAGTAGTTTTCACGTACTAGTATCATCAGGGAGAGGGAGGTGAGAAACCACGAGCCGATCGAGGATCGGCCGTTTAGACCTGTACACAGTCTAGCTGTCTATACCGTGTACTAGTTCTCTGGCCAGAGTGTGACCATGGAGCTACCAAATAGCTCCATGGTGTGACCGACGTACTCTCTACACGTTCCATGGATCGGGAGCGCGTGTAAACTCCCGGTGCAATCCGATACCGAAAGTCACGTGATGAAAAATCGCGATATTTCTGCAGCTTGGGTTTACACTCGCTAACTTCGCCTCAAACTTCGCGATGTTTCAAAAAATCGCACTCCGGCTGGCGATTTTTCTGGCGATGTTTCGAGGGCGTTTGGGTGTAGTTGCTTAGCAACTTACACCCAAAAGTCGCGATTTTAGAAAAATCGCGATTTTTCCAAGCTAGTGTAAATGGGCCTAGTTGATAAGGTTAGGAGAGTAAAGATTACGGATAGGGTCATGAAAGGGTCTGGGGGTAATTGTCCAGGGGATAATTGCCCTTGAACCCCAGTGAGTAGGCGACGGGCAGATTCTATCCATCGATCGCAGTAGATGTCACTGTGCAGATCTATAAACCACGGAGGTTGTAACACTGTCTTCTTTTCCAGTGTTACCAAGGTAACAATAAATGACATTATCCAGGGCGTCGTTACCGTTTTGACTAGCAACTTATCAAACTTGCTGAGCAGAATACAACGGTCGGCGCCTCGAGTGGGTACTACCTTCTTTCGGTTTCTCTCTCCCTCTCTCTCCTTACGATGACCTTCACAGCGGATAAAGCATGAAAGAAACAAATTGAGGTGTTTGGATGGTTCCCCCTCATGCCCCCCGAGAAATCCATTTTCACATATATTTTAATTTTGTATACATACGTTTAGGTATAGGTTAAAGGGATTTGTGTAGTTTTGGTTGAGATGGGGGATTCAGATTTTAACTTTTTGAGTAATAGTCAGAGACCACTCATAAGATATTAAAAAGCATTTAGTTCTAAAAGGAATTCAAATTTAATTTGATGAAAATTGTTTTTGAAAGGGCTGAAATATAAAAAAAAGTAAAACAAAGTGGTCCTAATAAAAGTTTGGCCTCACGTTTTACTAGAACCTCTGTATGTTTGGATATCTCAGCCATTTCAAAACCAATTTTCATCAAATTTATTGAATTGTATGCTCTTTCATATTTTGTTCGAGGTTTCTCATTATCTCTCCAAAAAGTTGGAAACCTGAAGCCGCATCTCAATCAATTAATTAATACTAAAGTTGACCTTAAAGGTAGGGGATACCTTTTACAGACCTCCCAAAATGCAGCAAAACATTAAATGTGAACCTCAGGGGACTTGTTAAAGCCACTGCTTAGAAATTTGGAAGTCAACAGTTATCTACAATTTGAATAATGCACAAAACTCAACTACTCAGTAGTTCTGTGTGTCAGCCACACTTAAGCCTTTTTGTTGCAGTTGTCACAAATGTACGCACAAGTAGTTATGTACATGTTTAATGTATCAAGGCTGTATGCATGGTTGTTTTAATGTGTATGTACACGGGGTGACCAGATTAATGGAGAACATTCTATATGATATAGATATAGTACATACCGTCGGTTGAGAATGAGAAGGGCGTTAAGTTGTCACAAAACCCATAGTGTTCAAGATGACTTAACGCCCTTCTCATTCTCAACAGACGATACAGGCTGACCAGATCAGTGGAGAATTTTCTACGTGGTATACAATGTAGCTACAGTACATGTATGCATGTGACAGGAAATACATTATAGCTCACTCAATCTAGAATGATTTAACCCATTCCAGAAAATTCTAGGAAGTGCTTATACATATTTGGCTGAGTGAGGCACTGTCCCTGTAGCCCAATGTGATTGGTAGTTAATTTTGGCAATGATGTTATGCACATAGTTAGGCAGTGAGTCATCCAGGATTCCTGGAATTTGGACTTGCTAGTATGTTCAGGTGTGTGGCCCCAGGTTGGAGAAAAATACAGAATGTTCAAGAAAGGGGTGAATGGATAGTATATAAGCCGGAGAAATTCTGAGGTAGGCAGAGTACCCAACACCTCTGCTCTGAGAGTTACGTCACTTTTGGTTCTGAAGCGACTTGCTATAGTCAGTCCTGTGTTACCTGCTGACCTGCTATACAAACTGTGTTTGTGGAGATAAGGCCTGGGAGACATTTTGCCTGCAGAGAATAAATTTGCCTACATTGGAGAGAGACTCCATATTTTAGTGTCAACGGACATTATTACGGCAAAGCTGTGACGGGCTGGATTCCTCGCTGGACATTATAAAGTGAATCATCATTCAACGCATCAACTGGACGTGGTCGTCATAACATTTGGATTCTGCACGTTTCGCTGTGGACATCGTGGGGTTTACCCCGGATCTATACCGTGGACTATCGTAACCTGCGCCTTTGGAGTTTCGTCGGAGGAATCATTCATCTGTGCGTCAAGGATCATTCATTGGTGCATCGAACATCGTATGTGAACTTTTTCAAAGGATTACTTGATAGCAAAATATGTAAGTGATTCCATTACCGATTTGTAATTGTTTCTATTGATCATTATTGTACTGATGTGAAAACTGATTACGAGTCTGTACCCACAATATCACTGTTAATAAACCGCCTGAACATTAGTTGATTGTTTCTTTTGTGCGATCATTCTCAGAGTGATTGTGGTCGTAACACAGTCTTCTGTATTTTTTTTTTTTATCTATAAACACAAATCTAAAAGTATAAGAGCTGATGCAATAACATATAGAGTGTGTGGCAAGAATGTATATAGAAATGAGTGTAAGTTTTGATGAACTTTATTCACAAAATATACATGATGGACACACATGCAGTGCATGGGTCTGTAAAGGTAGCCTAGTAATGTGCTGGAATTTACGGTGAGCCCCGAAAAAAAATTCAATTCAAAATCTAACGGTCAATAAATATGTACTAAATGTTACCTTCAACTTTCAATACTTTATGGGAGTTTCTAAAATGATACTCTCTTCAACATACCACTGTGTTTACACAACTCTTCATTTAAGGCATGCAAATAGGATTCCCTACCTATTAAGATAGGCACGCAGGTATATTATATAACATTGTGTTTTGGTGAAACCAAGAAAACTGGAGATTTTGTTTTTCTAGAGGAAACAAACATAAGAAGTTTCTGCCCTGTCGATGTATTTATTTACATCAGGCAACAGTTCGACAAATTTGGTCCACTCCTCAACTTCCAAACTTACACCTACACATGTCGGTATGGGACCCAGTGGTGAAGCTACAAAATTCCTGATATGTACGTACACTTTCTTTTTAAATATGGTGCTTGTCACAAAGATTTGCGTGTTCAAAGGTGTCACTCTTCCTGCCTCCGGGCACACGTTGTCATTAATTATACGAAACCTCGCTTTATCTCCCTCCTCGTAGACATCTTTGTGTGCGTGTTTTTCATGCAAATTGGTAATGGATGTGATTGCCTCCTTCTTCATGGTCAGCCGACAGAAAGTATGTGTATTTAGAAAGATGGAAGACTTTGTGATGATCGGTCTCCCCTCCTCGGTATCGAATTGTCTAAAATGTATGAAAACATGTCCACCCAAAACGATAACGGATAAATATTTCACTCCGTTATCGTTTCCTATTGCAAATCGGACGACTTCGGTAGGTAGTCCAAGAGACCTTTCAGGTGATGTCTCATAACATTCCTTTAATAAACCCAGTCCTTTTTCTATCTCCTTCTCGTATTCATCGGTGTCAAAAACCTCGCTTCCCAAACTCCCATCCTGGTCGGTGTCATACACGAGGCTTTCCAGGTCGTCACTGACATCGATTTGATCTTCATAGGTTGCGCTTTCGGTCATTTTCTTCAAGATGGTTTGTATAATTTCTATGAAAATGTGAAAAGAAATATACCAATCAAAATCGCGGAAAGACTAACAACATCAAATATTGTGTTCATCGTACACAATATCGGCGATAGTTTTGATCATTGTCACTATGCCATAAATACATACCGTCAAATAACGTTTTTTCCGTCATCGTTTAAAAATTAACTTTAAGATTGTTATCGTAAAAAGTATACATCTACTAACGTAATATAGATAGGAACCTCATATACTCAATAGTATCGTCCTCCCTTTTTTCATCTCTCGATTCATATTAACTTAAGTGTGTGCAGTGTTGTTAAAGAAAATTATACGGCTGTGACTCGATTAATTTCCGAATCTCCTTCATCAGATTTTAATGATGGTACGTGAGAATCGACAATGACAGAAGTTACTTCAACTCCTCAAACATTTCCACCTACTCTTAAGTTCAACGAGTAAGAATGATAGATATCAGGTTGATGGAACATACTCGATAGATCTAATTTTAAGAGTACATCGTTAACCGAAAAGAAGAAAACCATCTCATATGCCTATGTGTTCCTACACACAAAAAAAGAAAACAAAAGAAAACAAAAACAAAAACAAAAAACGTCAGACATACAAACAAACAAACACGACAGCAACTGTACAATCACAACATGGTTCCATCTCACCTGTTGAAAAGGTAAGCACGACGAGATGAAAATTATATACGTTTTCAATGTTCTTTATCCGTCTACTGCAACCTAAACTGGCCTGTCTCTGTCGGAGTTACGAGGTCATCAGACTGTGGTCGTAGTTGATGATCTTCCTTATTATATACCAACTAACACCCATTGTTTTTAATGTTGCTAGTAACAGTGTAAACAACAACGTAACCGAGCAACTGTATCGTACTTTTTCGAGCACGCTTTATAAGCCTTCCTTCGTTTTTTCTTTTTGTTTCTTAATTTTTGTTTTGACCTTTGCTTTCGATTTTTGCGTACTTTTATCTCCCCCGAATATTCCTGTCTTTTCTTTCTATTTCTTTATTTTTCCGAGCTTTGCTTTCAACGTTGGTTCTTTGAACAGACTTTAACCCACCTGTTTGCGCTCTCAATTTCTACCCCAATGTTCAGAATTCTTCCTTCTTTAAAGATATTGGCGCGCTGTAACAGCTGTTATGTTCACTACACTGCGACTGGTTGTTGGATGTCTTCTCTTTTCATCTGCATTTCCATGTGCATGCGTTCTCGTCTCTATACTTCCTTGTCTCTTCTGAAGACACGTAATGAATGATTTTCTAAAACCGATTAAACCGTGTACCATACATATTATACATTGATTCACATTTCGAGACCTACATGAGAGAAGAATTTGTAATATATCAGTATATTTCTGTGTTTGTTTGTTTTTTCTATATTTTTTCTCTACGATTTGTTGTACCCATACTCCGCGTATCAATCTGTAGCTCAAACCTAATTGCGACCTACGCTTCACAATCTTGTTTTTTTTTTTTTTATTAGGTTCCTTCATATTTCTTTAACATTCATTACCATATCCCAACTTTTATCGATCGACCACTATGTTTACAGTATTCTACGGTATGTCTCCTAGTCGGATATCGTGTATTATTCAGTTTCGTTATATTCGATGTATTTTTTATTTTTCACTCGTCTCGAAGCGGGCGGTACCTAGCAACGAGGGCCAGACGACCCCGACGATAATAGATGTTCGGTGATATCGATGTATACGTAGAGATCTATAATTTACGGAGGTGAAAGTAAGAAACAAAAGACGGCGCCGTTTGGTTCGCCCCCAACCGAAGAAAAAAATGTGTACTTTTCCCGCCAATACTCCTTTAAAGAGTTCCTTTGAAGGAATAGCGGTAGTCCTACCAGGATTAACTCTTTGTATTACCTTCCAGGACGGAGAGTTTTTATCAATACGTTTTATTTCTTTTTTTAGTTCGTCGAACACCTTTTAAGCCTTCGTCCATTCTTTTTACCTTTGGTTTCGATTTTTGTGTACTTGTACTTCCCCATCAATATTCGTTTAGAAGGTTCCTTTGAAGGAACACCTGTATTTTCTGGCAGGATTAACACCTTTTATTTTACGTTCCAAGGGGGAGCGTCGGTTTCGATTTTCGCGTACTTTTCCCACCAATATTCCATTAAAGGGTTACTTTAACGTCTTTTATATGTTTTTCTTGTTTATTTTCTTTGTTTTGTTTTGCTGATGTTATCGGTAAGGAGGAATACAACATCCATTGGACAAAAAGTATAGTATACACGAGATGTATACGCGTAATCATCTAACGGGTAGCACACGAAACAAGTTGGGACCCATAAATCGCGATATTAGACACAAGATCTCGTTGTCAGTTCCTGAAAATGATTAGCAAGTGAGGATGCCCAACTGCCTGATAAGTCAAGAAACATTGCGTTGACGACAAAAACTTGTCAATTTTTTTTTTACGGAGATGGATGAATTAGAGGAACCCAATCTAGCTGACAAGACAAACAACATTTCTGTGGTAAACATCGTTATGTTTTCTATGAGTCTACTCAAAGGAAGAGATAAGTAGCTGATTGTAACATCATTGTCTTAATTTCATTCAAGAGGAAGAAATACTCGATGTCTATCATCGAGTGATAAACGACAGACCGTTCATCACCCCGTCGGGATACTCATCGGAAAGAACAAATGGTTTAAGATACGAATCTGATGGGTTGCGATGGAAAAACTTTGTCAGTGACAACGGTGCAGTCACAATACCTGTTGTGAACTGACAAACACAATCATCATTGACTGATTGTGGTACATGTAACCCCTGAACGTATAGCACTCCGTGTTAGATGTGATGATACAGGATATAATGATAATGGCGACGAAAACTAATTGTTGATATACTGTGATACTTACTGTATTATCCGAAATGCATTGTTACATCTCCTGAGCAGATGATGAGGTGAAGAAGCTCCCGCAGTGGTGTGGTGCATTCACATGCACTAAGTTCTTCCATGTTTAGGCTCGAAAACAGCATTTACCCTCTTCGTCTTCGTAGGAACTTTCATCACAGCCATACACTGTCTTCTGTCTGAAACATGCACTTCAGGCTTATGCCTGAAGTGCATGTTCATATAACAACAAATACAGGGAGCAAGTGCATGCATGCTCTCCTTTGTAGGCGATTTAAGGATTAGGGCCTATTGATGATCGATCGCTCTCTGCTACACAAAAAACTCTGCCCTCCATGTTATTTACACAGAAACCCTTTGCCGAACGCTGTCTGTGTTCGTCCCTATAATCCCTTCAGGAATTTAATAGAGACTATTTGCGATATCGATTACTTTCTCCTTGGTCATTGCTATTACGCAAGAAGCTCTTAACTGCTCCATATGCCTGACACAGTGAAGCGTACTACAGGTTGTTCGGCAGATAATGACGTCGGTGCAACCAGTTTCATGCTGACCATGGTCACGAAGACGTCTCATTGCCATGGAAACATACGCTCTACAACGTGGAAACTTCCTTTAAATCATAGCTACATCTCTTGTCTACGGATAACTCGTGTCAGAGTTAGGTTCCCCTTTAACTTATAGGTGTATAATCCCCATGAACAACGCAATTCAACACACGAGATATGTGTCCCCTTTAACAAATACATAAAAATACATTTCAATAGCTCCACAAAAACATATCTTCACAATAGAGTAATATCTTTTGACAAAGCAGCTGACGCTTACGTAATATAAGCCATATCTCATGGTTGGCTAAGATACCAATTCTGTCATGTAAGCATACCCTCTACGTCTTCACACTTGTCTACCGATATCTCAAAGGTAGCTGTATTATTCGAAGAACATTTTCACGTCATACATTAACCGCTGTACTCTTGGTTTACTGTACTCTTGGTTTACTCTCAAAGCCCACCAATAGTCGAAGAACATATTTCCCGTCAAAAATCAACCGCCATGTTGTTTGTTTACCCGCTGCTTAGTTACCAGAGACACCAACAAACCTTTTTTCAACTTGAGGTGTGTTTGCTTGTTGCTATGACGACCGATAAACATCCGATTTGTTTGTTTACCCGTTGCCTAGTTACCGAAGACGTCCATGACCCTTCTGCGTGACCTCCTATGCAAATTAATGTACTGTTATGCTAATAACGTTACATCATCGCACCCATTGTTCGCGCTCACTCAAGCATTTGTGCGCGATTGGACTTCCTTATTCTCTTTATTGAAAGTTAAAAAGATTCCACGGCACTCTTATTAAATTTTGCTACAGAAGATTATACCGTCAAAAACGCAACTAAAATGGAATGAAAGATTAAATGAGAAGTTAGAAGAATCAGACTGGTCAAAGTATCACGTTGAAAATTTTAGATGTTCTATTGAAACACAAATTCGATCTTTTTATTTTAAGATCTTTCATAATGCTATTTGCATCAATGATTTTATGTTTAGAATTGAAAGATAGAATCCCCGAACTGCTTTTACTGTAAGGAGTCACCAGAGACGTTGCTTCACCTTTTCGGTAAATGTCCAGAGATTCTGCCACTCTGGCAAGAACTGATATCCCTCATAAGAAAGAAAACAGGCTCTCACTACAACCTCTCTTTGACCAATAAGATGTTTGGAATTCATAACGACGAGATCCGTGATCAGGGGATAAACTGTTTGTTTTTGTTCTTGAAATTTTACATTTGTAGATGTAGATTTCAGAAAAAGCATCCAAATTTTCATGCTTTTATTGTGTTTATGAAATATAAAGTGAAGATCGAGTACAAAATAGCACAGAAACGAAATAAGTTAAATGCCCACTTCAAGAAGTGGTCCTTCTCAATACACGATGTAAATCAAGTCTGACCTCAACCTTAGTTTGTTTAGTTCTCTTATGTTAACACTATATAGCCACTACTACATATTATATGTTTCACTTTACAATTCTCATGTGTTACTACTCTTGTGCTTCAAACCTTTTGTTAGAAACTGTGCACTGTCTTTGTAGATATGTTACTTATCATTCTTCTTGTATCACTCTATGTTGTACACTGTAGATACGTTAATAAAAACAAAAAGATTAAAAAAAAAGCGATGATGTCATGGCCTTCCACCCCTACAAGGCTAGACTAAGGTGGTGACACGTGACAGATTATGGGGTGGTTTGGAATTTGGACCAATCGTGTTTCTCTCCTCGCGTCATACTGACATCCTCCCCCCCCCCCCAAAAAAAAGAAAGAAACAGCAGGTTGCAAAAGAGTATTGTTCTGTGAAACAATGCAAGCATCTTTATCTTCTGCTGGGGGGGGGGGGGGGGGAGGGGAGTGTTGGGCTTGGTCAGGGAAGTTGAAAGAGACCCTCTGTAATATACGTTTTGGTAACAGTCGGTTCAATTCCACTTGATAATCGGGACCTGGCAGAATAAATTTACACCCCAGTAAACAAAACATCAACAACGCTAGCAACACCAACTATATACATCAACACCAACACCAACATCCCCAACATCCCCAACAGAGTCCCGTCTCTATTCGTTGATGTTGCTTTTCTATTGTAGTTGCCTCACCTCGCACTTGCGAAAATGAGAAGTTTCGGGTCCTTAAATCACAGGAACTCCGCGATGAAGTTCACTGAGTACAACACGATTGGTAATGACGATGCCCTTAGTTGAATTCATCATCTGGTTCCCAATTGTCCACCTGTCTATTAGGTACGATGTCTTCAAGTTGGGTAAAATACTTGTAATGCGCGACTGACGTATCTCATCTCATGCGGTAAACAAATCCGCAGCGTGGATGTGTCGTGCAGATACAATTTTAGCTAAGCTTTGAATTCGTTTAAAGAAATAAACTACTAGTAATGATATCAAAGATCAAAACTGCATTTTATCGTTGATAGCTCTATTGTCTTTCGCTGAATCTTCCAATTACACTAACGCAAAACCACATTGCCCACCTGCACAAAGAGATTCGGGTGGATAATCAGAGAACATATCTTTGGGATAAAAGCGAACTAAACTGTATATTGGACTTCCCGTAATCTCGTGGTACATTCGAGGTGCCCATCATGCACTTTACACGAAGGAATAAAGAATCCACTTGGTACTTCATTCTGCATATGGTATATGACATTGTTTCCACGTCTTGAAAACCAACCCAAATTATCGTGCTTTATGTATACGAAAGCTTGAGACATACTCATCTCTTAATTGGATACGTCAAGTTACTTAAAATTACATGAGTTCAACTTGGACCGAAAGATCGGTCTATATCTTGTCGTCGGGTATAGCTGTCTCGAAGCTATCTTGGGATTATTATTGAATAGCAGCACTGCTGTCTTTGAGTACAAAAATAATGTGATCGCAAGGAGTTGCTATGCAGTCAGTCCGCAGCACCCGATAATTCGCTCGTATTTATTCAACTCGTATGCAAGCCCGCTCTAGGCTTGCATACGTAATGAGCTGCGTAAGGGGATTTTGTCCTTGGGCTTTCGGCAACAAAAATACACCTTATGTTCACAAATTTGGTGTCAAATTCAAGGAAAATATGTAAACTATCGTCACATGTTACTCAAATTATTGTAAATGAAAAATATCATCGCGTAATTTGAGCCTGAAAAATGATGAAAAAAGTAATTCGTGCAGTAGACGTTCAAGACGTCAAAAAAATATCAAATTCACCATGCGTCTCAATGAAAATGCTTTATTTGGTAGTCCATCTCCTAATCTTTGTATCCATGTAAATATCTTGACAATTTGTTGCTTAATCCGGTCAGGAACCAGTAAAATATACATCGATGTCAGTGCTGATCAGCTTGAAACCGTGTAATCTCAAGAGTAAGCTCTCTCATTGGACAGCGCTTACATTCAGCGCTTGCATTACGTCATTACGCTGCTACATAATGCCCCAGTCACACAGTGCTTTACTATGGATTACGTCCGCCGCGGATAGATACGAATGAGTGGACGCAGGGGGACGCAGCGTGGACGCAGGCATCCGCAGGGACGTATGTAGACGTAACTGCCCGTAACTCATCCGTAAAGAAACGCAAAATGACGTCGCCGAACCTGCGAAATTTTGAAATGTTCAAAATTTCGCAGAGGGACGCCACGGACGCAAACTTACGCAAGTAACCGTAACCAAACGTAACTATCCGTAACTCAACGTAACTACCCGTGGCTTGGACGCATACCATCCGCAAAAGAATTTACCTTCCGTCCGTTTGCGTTCGCTTACGTCCATCGTAAGTATCCGAAATTCACCGCAAGTTAACGTATCACAACAGTTTCGTCCGCTTACGGATATTTACGGACAACAACGGATGTTGCGGACAATTACGTCCTTCGACGTGGCCGTTTTCCACTCGCATGGGAACACAGAGAATCGTGGAAAGGCACACTACTCCTGCTGCCAAGCTGCAGCGCCTTTACCTGAAGGAATGCTACAACACAGTCGGAGCGGTGGAGAGGCAGAACTGCATGGTCAAATTATATGAAATTTCTCCCACAATCAATGGTCATTTTAAGTGGCACCCATATACCATGTATACTCATGACATCGGTCGATTCTTGGTGCTGAACTTTTTTTCTTGTACTCTTCGAATGTATATTTTTCGAAAAAAACAATATTTTGGGTACGGGATGGGGTGACAGCATTAATTTTTTATTAACTTTTCTGGCCGGGGGAAGGTGTGGGACAGGGGCAACTATATAAAATGAGAACGAATTTAGTATTTCTCTATAGTCTTACCCATGCACTTTACGCTCCATCCAATGTGTATTACATTTTTTTTATACTACTACTACTTCTACTGCTACTACTACTACTACTACTACTACTAATAATAATAATAAGGACATTTGAAATATTATATTGCGCAGCTACTATAATAATATACTCTACTGCGCATTACAAAATGACATGCATACAAGAAATTCAAACAGAAAATACATTACTTCAAGAGATGACTTGATATTGTACTTGGGTGTGGGAGGGGTGTTTGAAGGTTAATTTGATGTCTTTTTTTTCTGTAAATCTTATAAGCATTGCTTTATCATAAATATCTCCTTAACATAACCCAGTAAGTCATGAATATCGCTGAACAGCGACAGCGTAACCATGCAGTTTGTCTATTCCATGACTGCAAGTAATATTTTCTTACTCTAATGTTTAACTTTTCGATCTATATTGTATTTTATTTGTGGTATAGTGATGTTATATGTGACCCTGCACCACAAAACACACAAAAAGTCGCCACACATGAAATTTTAGTTGGGAGCATGTTCTGAAAGAGCAGACTTTAAGCTTTAAAATGATGTATAACTCAAATCAAATGGACTCTCCTAACCTATCTAAATATTGGAAAGAATGCACACACTCAGAAAAAGAGTAAACTGAGAAAAGAGGCTGTGAAGTAAAGTGTCTATTCAAGCGCTTAATCTTTATCAAGCCGTGCTGGTTATGCGATGAATGGGACAAAAAACAGGATGGAAACCACCGGAGTAACAACAATGAGGGGATTATCAGACTAAGCTGAAATGAACAATAATAATAATAATAATAATAATAATAATAATAAAAATAATACTAATAATGACAATAATGATAATATTATTAACAATAATAATAATGATAGTAATAATAATAATAATAGTAATAATAATAATAATGATAAGGCCTTATTTACCCAGGGTAGCCAAGTCAAGATCGGCACGATTGACCCATTTCACCTATTTTCAGTCCTCCCACAAAATCAGTGTGTGCTACTTCTTGTTCGTTTTGTGATGCACGGTCACATACATTCTTTACATTTATGACGTTTATTCATATCTGAGTTGCACAAACAAAAAATTCAGACTTCAAGTTCAAAATTGGATATATCTTTTATTATTGTAAAGTAAATTAAAGGATTACGATTTTTTTCACAACTTGTACGTAATTCAATTTCAGTTTTCCCCAGTGTACAATGTAAGACAGTCCAAAATGTGATAACCTTGCTGTCATAGTACACTGACTTAGCAGGGATCGTAAGAGAAAACCAAATTGTCCATAATTATTCATAGCAATCTGTAACTATCCGTAACTATCCGAAAAATGCACAACTCTCCGCAAGTGTCCAGAACTATTATGTGCCAATTCGTAAGAATATCCGCAAGTGGACGAAAGTATTCGCATCTGGTCGTATCTGTCCGTATCGCCCGCATTTTTTGCCCGCATGTTTTGTACAAATTTCTGGTGACGGCAAAGGATCCGCGGTGGTCCGCGGAAAAAATGACTTTTTTGGACGTAACGCCAGACGCAGAGCATTATGTGACTGGGGCTTAACGGTTTCATGCCACTTGCGGTTTCTTGGCACGCGTGTAGTTCAAGCGCTGAATGCAAGCACTGTCCAATGAGAGAGCGCTTTCGCGCCACAGTACACTTTGCGTGGAGCATACTTCCGGCTTAGTAGTGGATTTTACAGACATTTCAAAACGGGAAAACTAGTATAAATCATGCTTGCGTCTCCTTGACTCCAATATATGATGAGCATCTAAGTTTCCTCTCTACGAAAAAGCCAAAATCAGAAACAACAGTTTCTTAATCCGGTCAGGAACCAAAAAAGAACTTTAGACGACAAAACCTTCCGTGAAAAGCAGATAAAATTTACGCAAATTCAACTGATAATATAGTCATGATAAGATCCGATGTTATACGCAAATTTAGTATCAAAATAAAGATCAAAGTCTGGAAAACAATTTACCGTGACTTGTAGCCATGACAAATGTATGTACAAGTCGCTACACTGTGAAAACCATAGCCCTATCAAAGTCTCGCAAAATCTCGCACGACGAGACACCTTTCGAACGCAAAGATCGTCAACGAGAGTGCTGAATAAATCTTGCCGGATCGGCTCATTAGCATACGTGCTGCGGACTGACTGCTATGACGGAAGAAAAAGTAGCTGAGCGATCATTCATGAGATAAATCGTTATCACATTGGATCCCTATTCCACAATGCAATACCCCGTGCTGGGAATAATTACTAATAAAAGTAACAACGCGATGATATCTAAAATTACAAACATTTCATAACGGGATAATGAATTCAGAAACGAAATCTGTATGCCCTCCAGCGTATTTAAAAATTCCATCCTTCTTGACTATACTTTTTACAGTTTAACAACGTCGGAATTGAGGAGCTATATTGGTATTTGTTCCAAGTTTATTGTGTCACTGCTGGCAACCATGCAGGGATAGCCTGATGGTAGTGTCGCTGCCCGCAAAGCAGTACATGACAGGTTAGCTGTTTAGAGTCCCGCGTAGTTCTTTTTTCCCCCCGACATGTTTGTTACAGATCTTACAAATTTCATTTGTAGAGGGAGACAAATTGAAGAAAATTCACGCCTCAGGTCTTTTTCCCCCAATTTAAAACGAGATTGATGACCAATGAAAATATTGGCTTGTATGATTTCTGAAGTATTACAAGTCATTGCAATTCAATAATCCTCGTAGTATTTTGTCGAACTTTGTGTGAAGATGACAGTGGAATCAGAATGATATCAGATTTAACCTATAAAGTAAAATCGTAGGACTTACTGGTATGTGGCATTTTTTCAATAGAAATTACCAATTGATATAGTTTTTCCAATTGCTTTGAATGAAAAGGCAACGGATATACTGTAATCATTTACCGCATATGAGATGTCAATGAATAGTGAAGTGAAGTGACAATTAGATATTTCCTAAAGTCAATGACCACCTGTCCCTTTGTAAATGTATAGGCTACTATCATGTGTCAGAGTAAAGATTTTGTCATTTTGGTATTCATACGTTATTGATTTTAATACATGTACAAGAAACCACAGCATTGGAATACAATAAGGTTTACCCTCGAGTTGAACTTGAGATAACACCTGTCTTTATTATTGAAATTCTTTTAGTATTTTCTGACGGTGACTTCATCATAATATCGGTCAGTGACCAATTGATATTTTGGCGGGATGTCTGAATGTGATGAGATGTTTGGGTCTGGTTCTCGGTTGGGGACGGAAGCAGTGGAACTTGTTGAACAATAAACTGGGTGGTTAGTGGAAACATGATACAGTATGATCCTTATTAAAGGGATAGTACAGTATTGGTGAATATGAGAATTGGGCTTTTAACTTTTTGCGAGATGCCAAGAAAACACTTATGGAATAGTACAGAGCATACCATTTTAAGAGGAATTCAAAGTTAACCGTATTATATTTTGATGAAAATTGGGTTTGGAATGACTAAAATCATCCACAAACAAAGTAAAACAAAGCGATCGTAATAAAGTGTGGGTCCCACACTACCTTTATTAGAATCGCTCTGATTTGGATATCTCAGCCATTTCAAAACCAATTTTCATCAAATAAACGTTCAGTTCCTCATGGAATTACATGCTCTTTCATATTTCATAAGAGGTTTCTCATTATCTCACCAAAAATGTTAGAAACCTGAAATTAGGTCTCAACCAAAACTATACAATCAATTTAAGCCTCTCTGTGCCAGGGTTGGTAGACACTGTGTCCATCATGGACCTACTAACGAATGGACTTTCAACGAAACCTACCACTTTGAAGTACGAAATCCGCCGCCACCTGACTATGCGCATCTCAATGAGTGAGTACAGGTGTCTCAAAAATGATGATTGCATAATCATGCATCGTCACTGACAAAAGAATTGTTTCCCTAATTCTGGTCTTATTTGGCTGTTGCGTCTTTTCAGACTGAAATGTCTTTGAATAAATGCCAATGATGAGAAGCAGCAAACCTCAGAACATGACTGATCTCGTTTCATTGGACTGGAAATTATTGATTCGCTCGCGAGCGCTCACATATATGACTTTGCCTAATAGCAGGACAGACATATCCTCTTCCCTTGCTATCTGTTTTTACTCTGGAAAAATGTGAGGAAAAGGTGGAAAATGAGATAACAAATCATGATCAATTAGCTAAAAACTAAGCTATCTCTTCAAAAGTACCTGCATTTCGCGAATGAAAGTGTCTGAGCGATGATATACTAATACATACCACAACTGCACATACATTTTTCTTAATTTAATGCAGTTGTTATATTCTGCGCATTACTAGTTATAGATTTTTCAAATCTGCGTTGTGTTTTGCCCCGGCTTGCCGGCGGCGGAGATCATACGATCAAAGCAGGGAAGAATGTTCAAAAATGCTTTTGTGATACTTTTCACATAGACAGAGGTATGCATTAATTAAGGAAATGATGAATGTCCATGTGTAGTAGGTCCATGGTCAAATGCTATGAAGTTTTCTTTGCCAAGTGGCACTTAAAGGTCCAGTTTGCCTTTGGGAGCCGTGATTTCAAAAATGTTCAAAATATCTCATTTGATGCATATGTGTAGGTCTGTTGTATCACAAAACATCCTACCATATAAACATTTTCACAATTAAGCCATTAAATATAGGGAGATATTAGCATTTTTCTCAATACACCATAACTGTAGACGGTTTAGTCTGGAAGCATTCTTGTTATAACTATTGTTCACATTTTGTGTATTTAACAATACTTAACATCGATTATGATTCAAATTTTTACAATGGTTGTTTCTATCCCTAACTCACATTTTAGAACTATTTTAAAGCACTAATGATGGGTTTTCGTTTCATCTGCAAATGGTAAATTATGCCTTTAAATCACACAAAGGGTTGAACATTGGGTGTGGATGAAAGTGTAGTGGTCAGAATGTTACACACATCTGTGGTGTTATTTGAAACGTTGTAATTCACAACTTTATTAAGTCTTCATTTGATTATTAAGCCATATTGAGGAATAATTCATAAGACAAAGATTGTCGTGTGCTAGTTCGGATTGACATCTAGCACCGAAATAGGTGCTGGCACATACATTAGGCGTTTTCACATCAGCCCGATAAAAATCCAAGCTCGAAATATTTTCCGCGATTGCGAATTATAGCGCTATTTCATTTCTTATCCACATCAGCCCGAAGAGGGGGTAGCCCGAATAGTTAAAAAATTTGAAATAGCTAATTCGACAGCTGAGTATGTGCAAACAGCATCTCTAGGACCCCGTTTACAGTGCGGGGCCGGGCTCGGCTCGCCCGGCCTCAATTGCGCGGCCGAGCCTCGCAATTTTGTCCGTTTACACTGCCGGGCTCGGTCGCGCTTTTGATTCAAACCTTTCAATATTTTGTCGTAGTGGCGCTCTGCTTGTAAACAAGCAATTTGGTATTGTCTGGTTTTCAGACCCTTTGCCAAATGAATTCGTGGCGACGAAGTCGCCGTTCGGGCAAAGGCCTTTGCCGAAGGAAAGAATCATTTGCAGGACAAAACCACCTTAAATTATACTAGTTTTCGACGTTGAGGGGGGTTAATATCATGAATAGCGAAAGATACAGGCAGAGGGTTTGGAAGCCAGACTAAAATTGGCCGCACAAAGGGCCGCGCATCATCTGGCCCAGTTTGCGTTTACACCAAGAAAAGGCAGGGCTCGGCCGAGGCTCGGCCGCGGCCGAGACCACCTCCAGAGCGAGGCCAAATGCGAGGCCAATTTTGGCCTCGCATTAATTGGCCTTTTGCGCGTTTACACTGAAGCGGGGCTGGGCACGGCCGCGGCTCGGCCGCGGCCGAGCCTCGCACTGTAAACGGGGTCTAAGCGTTTTCACATCAGCCCGATAAAAATCCAAGCTCGAAATATTTTCCGCGATTGGGAATTAGAGCGCTATTTCATTTCTTATTCACATCAGCCCGAAGAGGGGGTAGCCCGAATAGTTAGAATTATTAAAATAGCTAATTTGACAGCTGAGTATGTGCAAACAGCATCAGTAATGTGTGTGCCCTCTCAAAAATTCCCCATGATTTGTGTGCAGTTTGCCTCTGTCGATCGGGTCACACACGCTAGGCATGATGGGATTCATCGCGCTAATTTCTCGAGTCGTTTTCACAATTATCAAATAGCGCGCTACTATATCCCGCTATTTCAGAAATTTCCCGAGTTGGACTCGAGAAATTGTCTCGATCAGAGCGATACAAATAGCGCGTTAATTTGTGTTCACATTATCAAATAGCGCGCTATTTCGCTATCGGGAAAATTTCCAAGTCAGAAAATATAGCGCGCTATTTCGAAACATCGGGCTGATATGAAAACGCCTAATAGGCCTAATGTTAACACCTCCCGTATACTGTTACGTTTGGGGAGGGGGTGATTCGGTTATGTCACCTCGGGTCATCTGGCTAATGATTGTATGCATAGGCGTTTTCACATCAGCCCGATGTTTCGAAATAGCGCGCTATTTTCTGACTTGGGAAATTTTCCCGATAGCGGAATAGCGCGCTATTTGATAATGTGAACACAAATTAGCGCGCTTACTGTATCGCTCTGATCGAGAAAATTTCTCGTCTCCAACTCGGGAAATTTCTGAAATAGCGGGATAGTAGCGCGCTATTTGATAATGTGAAAACGACTCGAGAAATTAGCGCGATGAATCCCATCATGCCTAGCGTGTGTGACCCGATCGATCGAAACACACTGCACACAAATCATGAGGATTTTTTGAGAGGGCACACACATTACTGATGCTGTTTGCACATACTCAGCTGTCGAATTAGCTATTTTAAAATTTCTAACTATTCGGGCTACTCGCTCTTCGGGCTGATGTGAATAAGAAATGAAATAGCGCTCTAATTCGCAATCGCGGAAAATATTTCGAGCTTGGATTTTTATCGGGCTGATGTGAAAACGCCTGATGTCATCCTAAACAACCTGCTTGTGTCGCGGGATTTCTCTGGCATCATGTAATTAATTATGCTAAGAACATCACATGCTTTACTCAAAGCCATAAATGTGCTGAATAAAAGAAAATTCAAATCTCACCGAGGGGACAATACTGGGAAGCAGTGACAAACGAAGGTGCATAGTTTGATCATTATAATATATGATAAAAATTGTTCTTTTTGCAAATGATGGAAATAACAGAACTTGTATTCGGTCTCATCAGAAGGATCATATTTCGCAACCGGAGATGTCGATACCAGTACATTATTTCTGCAGTTCTAGCACACTTCACTATAATACCCATCTTGTTGCCGTTATATGCTATGTCACCTTCATCCACTAAAAATAGATACTCTATAAAGTGTGCAGATTCACCACATAAACAGAAATGAGAATAAAAAGGTGCATGATGTGGGGTACAAATTGTTTTTATTTTCATAACATCATAATTTATAATGCCTGCGAACGCTTGAAGCAATTTGCATGTATGCTTTTTTTTTGTCAGTTTGAATCTTTTGCGGAGCCCTCTGGGTTTTGAGTTCAATTTTGTAACCGGTTTCGAACGTTTGTACATGGAGCTTCAGATCTCTAGAATCAGGGAGGTGGGAAGACCCTCCCTGCTTGAATCATCCTTGTCTTTGATGAGAACGACCCAGGCAAATTTGAACAGAGTATGGCGATCTTCTAATGGAGCCCGGCGATGGAGATAATTATTGACATCCTCAACTAAAGGAGAAGTCCAGACGATTTTCATAATTTCACATCATGTAGCACACAAACCGACAGCTCCATGTATCACTGAATTTTGTGGAATTTATTGTGGTCATTTAGCAAAGAACCAAGTGTATGTACTTTGAAAACACCTAAACAAATTACACTGAAAGGGACATGGGAGGCTCTCATGATTATTTCACGGATGTAGCAATGTGATTCCATGCAGTACAATTCAATTCATTTATCTTATTCTCAATTTTTCTTCCAATAAAATATAACACAGACTAAATCAGGAATTATATCATAAGCATATATACATTAAAATGTGCAAAATGACAATTAATAAATAGAGATATGCATACATACATTGCAATATATACATTGCGATATACATTGCAATATCGCTTGCTCAACAAGTTCACCTGTGTAGAGTTTATGTATGCTTTCTTCTTTAGTTTTGTTTCCTTGAGCCCCCACTCATGCATTCGCTGCCATGGCCATGTCATTATCCTTGTTCGTTGTGATTTGCTATGAATATTCAAACATTCATATTCCTCATCCTGATCACTATAAATCCTGAAACTCTGTACCCATTTTTCATTCAAATGTAAAAGTCTGAAAAGCATCCGGAGGTCTCCTTTAAAACGGGGGGGGGGGGGGGGGGGAGGGGCAAAGCCATGAATCTATACCAGCAACGATTATGCTCTCTTTCCTGTACAATATAGAATGTATTATGCTTGGTCACCGCCCAGCCATTCTCATATACAGTGTACTGTATTTTTTCTCCATTATGATTTATATTGACCACCCTCTTACACAAACTTGTGCAACTTATCCACTCCGCCAAAACTGATTTCGTGTTCTTGTTTACCTATTCATTCCATTCTCAGCATGTTAAAAAGGCAATCATATATCTTGCAAGGTGTATATTTCCACTTTAAGATTTGTCTGAAAATTTTCAAGGCCATTTTCTAACTGTAAATTTTTTAGTACATGTACCCTCATTATTATCACTTCCGACCTTTCCACATAGGCATCTGGATACATGTGTTTTGACTGCCCTCATTATTACCATTTTTCTGAAAATCTCTCCAAGGACATTTTCTTACCAGAAGTTTTCGGAGGAGGGGGGGGGGGGGGGGTCGGGGGTCGCTCTCCATGTGACTAAGTATACGCATCGGCGCAAAAACAAAAACAAAGGAACAAAAAATAATGTCAAACTTGTTTATTCTTAGACATATCTACAGTATAGGCGTAGGCGATCTCTGGAAAGGGGTAGCTGGGTCAGTTATACAAGTTTGTCTGAACAAAAAGGAGAAAGTAAAATATTCTAAGCTGAACAGTGTAGATTTCATCAAAATCCAGGTAAAAGTATAAGGAAGTTATATGTTATTTCAAAGATTTGTTAATCTTTTGCAAAACAGTACACGAACATACGAACTTACGCAATGAAAAACAGCATTATCAAGTAATGAAATACGGCATCTTATTTGCATAATTTTCTAACTAAGAGTATAATTGTCCAATAAAGATAAAAAAATCCAACTAAAATCATAAGGAAGTTATATGTAATTTCAAAGATTTGCTAATTTTTGCAAAACAGTACGCGAACATGCAAACTTACGCAATGAAAAACGGCATTATTAAGTAATCGAATACGGCATCTTATTTGCATAATTTTTCCACAGCTACGTGCAGTCACCAGCTGTCCGAAGTACCTCCTCAATCCCCTCTTCCGTTTCTCTTGTTCAGCGTGTAGGCATTCTCTTTCTTTCTTTCTTTCTTTCTTTCTTTCTTTCTTCCTTTAATTCTGCTTTTGCCCCATTCCTTTCAATCGTATCCTCAGTTTAGTCATGCCATGTTGTTGTGTCTCTGTTGTTTGTTTCATTTTGTCTTAATTATCTTTGTGTTATGTACTTGTTATTCCAGTAAGTATTTTTGAAGAACATTATTAATGCTTGAGTGGTCCACAGTCTACAAGCATTGTTGTCCCCGCCGAACGAGTTCGAGCAGGGGACTATGAAACGGGTTCCGTACGTGTGTGTGTCTGTGCGTCCGTGCGTCCGTGCGTCCGTGCGTCCGTCCGTCCGTGTGTGCGTCCGTGTGTGATCAAAATGTTCAATTTGCTACTTCTCTGTCAGTAATGATCCAATTTTGATTCTCTTTGCTTTATATGATAGCACTACATGGGAGCTTTAAAACTTCTACACAGAATTCCAGTTGTGACCTTTGACCTTGACCTTTGACCTATATTGTACATTTTGCTACAAAATGCTACTCCTTCGCCATTTCTAACCCGATTTCGATTCCGTTTGCTTTATGTGATGGCACTAGGTGAGGGCTTCAAAACTTCTACACAGAATTTTGACCTTTGACTTCTTTGACCTTTGACCTTGATTTTTGACCTATATTGCATTTTGCTACAAAATGCTACTCCTTCGCCATTTCTAACCCGATTTCGATTCCGTTTGCTTTATATGATGGCACTAGTTGAGGGCTTCAAAACTTCTACACAGAATTTTGACCCTTGACTTCTTTGACCTTTGACCTTGATTTTTTACCTATATTGTGCATTTTGCTACAAAATGCTACTCCTTCGCCATTTCTAACCCGATTTCGATTCCGTTTGCTTTATGTGATAGCACTAGGTGAGGGCTTCGAAACTTCTACACAGAATTTTGACCTTTGTCTTCTTTGACCTTTGACCTTGATAATGACCTATATTGTACATTGGCTACAAAATGCTACTCCTTCGCCATTTCTAACAATTTCGATTCCATTTGCTTTATGCGATGGCACTAGGTGAGGGCTTCAAAACTTCTACACAGAATTTTGACCTTTGACTTCTTTGACCTTTGACCTTGATTTTTTTACCTATATTGCACATTTTGTTACAAAATGCTATTTCCGGCGGGGACATATATAACGCACCGCGTAATTTCTACTTTTCCTTGTTTTTAGTGGACCTCGTAGTTCTCTTTTTTCCCCTCTAAACACAAATTTGTATCACCAGCATGTATGTATATATTTATCAGTTTGTTGACAATCGTTTATTTTTCGTACTTTGTAATGTATACATGCTTATGATAGAATTCTTGATATACTTTGTGTTATGTTTTGTTGGAAGAAAAAAGAGAATGAAAAATAAATGGATTGAATTAAATTGAATTGAAATAAATTGAATTGAAATAGTGGATATGAACTTCAATGCAAATAACTGAGTTATAAAACATGTCATCACCTCGAAAACCCAACAACAACAACAACAACAGCAACGAAACTTTTGACTGACCGCGTCAGAAAAAAAAAAAATGATGAAAATTCCATTTTTCTGCCATAAAAGTATAATGATGTACAAATCTATTTGTATTTGGTTTTTTTTTTTTAAATAGAGCAGTCACAATGATAATCACTTTACTCACTCCTTATCATAATGGCAGTCTTTTGTCGCACATAAAAATTATAGTAAGTCACGTGATGATTTGTTATCGAAAATGCGCATGATGTTCCTAATCCGCGCGATTGTAAAGAGAAAAATATGAGAAAATACAGAATTGTTTTGGCTATGAGCCAGAAACACAAAATGACATCACATCATTTATTATAATGATTAAATTGTGAATTCTGTTTATAGTGACGAGTGAGTCAAATGTAGCTCCATCTGGTGTAATGACCTCAAAAACCTCTTCCGACAGCTGGACAGTTATGCTATGATCCATAAGGATACCCACCAACATCATTTTTCACCTGTCATGGTATGCAGGAAGATGGAAACGGTTCTCCACCCCTGCTGTGTATTGTTATTTGAATGAAAAAGAAAATGACAGTATAATATGTTACTGAATACACGGCACCTGCTTGCATGGTGAAGATCCGAGCCAGTCATATTTCTGGTTGTGGGAATCAGGGGTACATAAGTAACGATGCACAGTCCGTTATTCATTCTCACTCATAGAGGAGGGAAAATTACAATTTGTGTGTCAGTCGGTCATTATAGAGCCCCCCACAGATGAATCCGACTTCAAACACTGTATGGCAGGCATAACTGGGGAAGAAGAACAAAGGCACTTTCAATGGGTTATGCAATGACTCAGGTGCGTTGCTTTGTCAGTGCATAAATTATTTTTTTGATACGCATACTTGAAGCTCCCCAGTTAGAAATCACCATAAAATACAGTACCCAAACCACGGAGGTGGAGCTTGAGGTCCACCTCCCTACCCAAGCCAAAATATGTGAATGCGCAGTTCTCCCTGGCCCCGCCCATCTCAAATCTTGCCACGACCAACGTAAAAATTATGGAGTCAAAGAATGTTTTGAAGAGAAACACGCCATTTGCTCTGGATGCTGTTGTTCTATATTCATATCTATTTCAGCCATAACGATCGGGGGGGGGGGGGGGGGGGGGACTGACAATGCACCTGTAGGCCTATATTGCATACCGTAGCTCATCAAATCAGATCCGTTCTTCTTTTGGAAGCCCCTCCCTCCCCCCCCCCCCCCCCCGTTTGGACATTATCAAGCAATGTTCCGTTCAAAGTGGATGTGAATAAAACCAAGGAGTTGTCAGATTTCTATTGATGTACAAAAGAATTCCACAGGTGCACTTGTGCCTTTGATTATCGATGTTCGACGCCGCCGTCTTGCTGAGCAATCTGAAGCTTCATTTTGAACGTTATCATAATGTTGGCCATATTTGGCTTAATGATAAAGCATGTAAAACAAAAGGTCAATTCCTTCCAGAAATTTGTGTAAAAGTGTAAATCAGAGCTGTATCATTTAAAAATATTTAAAACTGTACCATCCTTCAAGGCTGATTTTTTTTTTTATCAATTTTCCGCTTAATTTCCACAAATGAAACTAATATGGAATAATCTTCAAGTATAATTCTTTATTGATAGATATATCAGATTAGTACCCGGGTATGCCCAGTCGAATAATTTTCATCTTTATTTCAGCATTTTTTTGCTCAATTTCTATTCGCGCATTCTCGTGTCTGTACCATCTACCTTTTATAAGAAGGGATAGCGAACTTTGTAAAAGGGAGTACAGTTGCAAAGGGTCTGGGAAACAAGGCTAGTTCCGCGGGGATCACGTCTGGTCAGGATAAGTCTCGTTCTGGACCTTTTTTATCGTATAGTCGGCGAAAAAAAGAAAGATAAAAAAGGTCCAGAAATAGACTAGGTCAGGATTCACGGAATCCTTCCGTCTCCCGAGGAGGGCCGTAAAAGTAAAAAAAAAAAATGTTACAAAACTCCTCCGGACAGACGGATTTTTCTGTCTTATCATCTCCTACTATCTCTACTGAAATATCTTTCGTAGCTCCATGGTTGGCACGAAGGATGTAGTAGTATGTGTGTGATAACAATGCAGTTTGAGGGTAGGCCTTCCTCTTCCACTACAATCTCCACGTCTGTTCATAAACACTGCCTGCTTTGTTTCACTTGCCAGAGTCGTTGTGCGACACGCAAAGTGTTTATTTGAGTTATGGTGATTACAGTCTGTTCTCCCAGGAATTGGAACCACGCAGACGATTTGCTGACATCGGCGATGTCTCCTCCAAACCCACATTCCTCCGAGTTATCATGATTTGACCAAAGATCACTGCAAGTAACCATGCAGTGTCCGCCAGACCACTGGTATATCTCCCTCTGCCTTCGTTTTTCCTTTTTCTTTTAACTTTTTGCGAGATATGTACTTAACACTTTATGAAATCCAGTTCAAGGGGAATTCAAAGTTTTTTTTTTTTTTTTTTTTTTTTTTTTTTAGAAATCAGTTTTGAAATGGCTAAGATATCCAAAGCAAAGTAAAACAAAGCGCTCCTAATGAAAGATATAGCTCCCACCTTTTATTGGGATCATTTTGTTTTGGATATCTCAGCCATTTCAAAACCATTTTTCATCAAAGAAACTTCCAGCTCTTCTTGGAATTTATGCTCTTTCATATTTAATAAGAGATTGTTCATTATCTTAAAAAAAAAAAAAATCGTCTTAAAAAAAAAGGTGGAAACCTGAAGTCCATCTTATCCGAAACCGTATCATCCTTAAAGGGATCGTATAGTTTTGGTTGAGACCTAATTTCAGGTTTCTAACATTTTTGGTAAGATAATGAGAAACCCCTTGTGAAATATGAAAGAGCGTGTAATTCCACGAGGAATTCAATGTTGATTTGATGAAAATTGGTTTTGAAATGGCTGAGATATCCAAAACAGAGCGATTCTAGTAAAGTGTGGGACCCACACTTTATTATGATCGCTTTGTTTTACTTTGTTTTTGGATGTTTCAGTCATTCCAAGCCCGATTTTCATCGAATAAACTTTGAATTCCTCCTAAAATGGTATGCACTGTACTATTTCGTAAGTGTTTTCTTGTTATCTTGCAAAAAGTTAAAAGCCCAATTCTCATCTCCACCAATACTGTACCATCCCTTTAAGCCTCTTTTGAGTTTCACATCGTTTGTTTCATTGTTTTCTTACCGGGTTAAAGGTCCCATTTACCTTTGGAAACAATGATTTTTTTTTTAATTCAAGATATGACATTCAATGCATATGTGTAGGTCTGTTGTACCACAAAACATCCTATCATTTAAAATTTTCGTGATAAAGCCTAAAATTTAAGGAGATATCTGTACTTTACTTAATAAACCATAACTGTAGACGATTTAGTCTGGAAAAATTTTTATTATAACTATTGTTCACATTTTGTATATTTAACAATATTTGACATCAATTTTACTGATTAAAATTTTTACAGTGGTTGTTTCTATCCCTAACTCACATTTTAAAACTATTTTAAAGCACTATTGAATGCTGGGTTTTTGTTTCATCTTCAAATGGTAAATTATGCCTTCAAGTAGGTTCGTAGGATTTTTAGGCCGATTTTTTTTTTTTTTTTTTTTTTTTTTGATAAAGTAATCTGAGTATGGATTGGGCTGGTACCCTCATTGATAAAGTTTCATTAATAGTTGTAATAGTATAATGATAGTTTTGTTTTGTTTTTCAGTGTTGAGCAGTGTTGCCATGTTGACAGGATTTTTTTTCTCTTTTTTTTTCGGTTTTGTAAAAGCAATTTTAGAATTGATTGGACTGGTACCCTCATTGATTGATCACTTCTTGTGATTTGCCACAGGTGATCTTCGTAATGTTTGTTCTTTTTAATATCATGTCTTTGTATCATTGTTTGTACAGAGCACCGAAATAATCTGTTTGTTTTTATAATTATGATTGTAAAACATGTGCAATTCAGCCTTTGACTGCCAAACATGATTTTTGATAAAACATGTTCAATTCGATTCAATTCAATTTAATTCAATTTAATTTAATTCAGTTCAATTCAATTCAATTCAATTCAATTCAATTCAATTCAATTCAATTCAATTCAATTCAATATGTTTTACACAGAATCATGAAGAAAAGAAAGGTGCTGGCTTGGCGAACTTATCTGGTATTCAATTCTTCCCTCCTGTGTGACTTTGTATGTAGGTTATACTGACAGAGTATCAATATAAAAATAATCGAAATCTGACTTTTAGGCCCATTATCTTTATTGACACTCGAAAATATAATGTCATATTTATTACAAAAATGTATTGCGGACTTATTTCAAGAAACTATCATTATAAAAGATGCTGCATTTGGGAAAATCAAGTCCAGGCAGTGATAGGGCCTATAATTTCAGCCTATGTGATACAGAACGTTCAATATTTTGAAATGATATTTGCGTCAAGTGGTTGAAGCACAGTCATAATAAAGTTATATTTTTTTTCCTATGCTAGAAAAGCACAACCACAAACAAAATTTCGAGTAGCCAGTTTTTGTACTTATATACCCCAAGTGCACATTTCAGAAAATGATCTTTCTTTTTTCTCTAAGGCCGTGTATCCATGCCTTTAATGATCGATGTTCGATACCGCCGTACCTTACTTAGCAATCTGAAGATTGATTTTGAACGTAACATAATGTTGCCTTTATTTTGCTTATTCATTTATTGAATGAAATGAAATTTTACTTAATGATAGAGAATATCAAGCAAAAGTCAATCCCGTCCAAAAATTTGTGCAAAAGTGCAAATCATGCAGAGCTGCGTATCATGAGAAACTGTTTAAAACTGTGTCATCTGGGAAAACCGGTTTTTATCACTTTTCCACTTAATTCCCACAAGTAAACTGATATAGAATAATCTTTAAGTATAACTCTTTATTGATAGATCTATCAGATTAGTGCCCGGCCATACTGAATTCTGAAATCCTTAATACATAGATCACCAGATTCCTATATATATGAAACGAGTCAATTGAAACGTTTTCAATGAATGAAATCAAAACATTTTTATGTATATTGTCATCATATGAATATTAGGTTTAATGAACAGTGTATTGCTGTCAGGTTGATGTGCTACATAGCAAACGCCAGTAAGGACTATAGATTAATCATTTCACGTCACAAATACTTACAAATGATTTAAAACCGACATATATGGCAAGTATAACCCTTGTGCTCACGCGCAAAGTGGAAGTCATACGAAATGGCTTGTTGTATACACAGAATATTATTCAAAGCTAATTGGAAACGGCATCATGGTTAGCATGTGGATTTCTGTTTCTATTAACATGATGTTTTGAACATTTTTATAAGCTATAAGCTTTAGTGTTGTTTCCATTAATTTGAATATCATTAACAGCTCATTCTGCTATGTTCAACAATACTTTACATCAGCACACTTGACGCCACAACAGACCACATTCACTCATACAATAGCACAGTCTGGATGCCTTTTTACAACGCTATATAGTTTGGGTTGAGATGGGGCCTAAACAACTAAGTGGTCCTAATAAAAAGAAATCTTCATTTCTTTATATCTCTATTTCAAAAACAAATTTCATCAAACAAGATTTATATTAGGATTGCCATGCATGCTCTTTCATAGGGTTATTCTCATTATCTCCCTACGAAGTTGGAAACCTGCAGCCCTATACTATCCCTTTAAAGATGAAGGTACATTTTGCAATGAATGCTAGGGCAAAATGTGACAATATGTCATTGATGTCACTCATAAATAGACCGTTACTGTAATGTTTACAATTATCATTAGTTATCAGTATTATTTTCTTATTTATTATTATCATTATTATTGTTATTATTATTATTATTATTATTATTATGGTATGATTATGACTTTTATAGGTGGAAGCCCACCTCCCTGTTAAGCAGGTTTACTTTTTTTCTTTTTCTTTTTTGTTTGCGAATAAAGAACACTTCTGTATTATGTATAGGTGTATTACGAACCATACAGTAAAAGCAGGGAGGTGGGAAGAGATACCCTGGTAAAATGGTAGGGTCCATGGTGGTATTAATTATTGCGAACAACCATGCATAGAATGTATACGCAGGTACATTCCGATGTTTGGCAGGCCTTGATTGCTATTTTGCCACCCCCCGCCCCCCCCCCCCCCCCCAACAATGACAACAAAATCCGACGAAATACTTGAAATACATGTGATTTATGTATCACGATATACATCCCAGGGAGGTTGGAAATCTCGCTTCCTTGCATAAATCTTTCCTGGCTCGATCCGTGCATGATCTATATTATAGGCCTACTGATTATAATCTTCGTGGTTATGTTTCACCTGTTGATGATTTTCACAGTGTGTGTGTGTGTGTGTGTGTGTGTGTGCGCGCGCATATATGTATGTGTGTGCGCATGTATGTATGTGCCGGGTGCGCGTGTGAGTTTGTGTGTTTATGTTTGTGAAGGTGTTGTGTGTGTTCTTTGTGTCGTTGGGTAGAGGTGCAGAGAAAGTTTTTTCGCTCGGGTTTAGGGAGGAGTATCACCTTCGCGGCGCGGCCTAAGCTCCACCCCTCCCTATCGTGTATCATGCAGAGATATCAATTTTATTCTCAACCACGGTACGTGGGAATATCATTGACTGGAGTATGAATTAGGTTGTTAGGTATGCGGTATGCAAATCACATACCTTATACCAATCGTTATTCACACTCACTGGCCACTATAAAAGCCGGTTCATTAATGAGACACGGACATACAGAGTGGTTGATGCTTCTCAGACATGGAGTTGTAACAAGCGAAAGAGTCAACACACCACGTCCTATATTTCGCGGGGTCTGGACGGGGAAACCATGGGGCTAAAACTGCAGCCAACCGTAAGTGCTTTCGATCAGGGAACGGGAACGGAGAGGTGAAGTGCAAAAATACTTCTATGTTTTGCTTTTTAGACCAGAGAGTGTACAGCTAGTGAATAATAATAGACCTATTGTTATCAGATAAGACCATACTGACAGTGGTAAGATACAACACTAGAACCTGCAGTAATTGATAATTTTACGAAAGTTTAGGTCTATTATTATGCCTTTATATAATTTCTTGTAAACTTAAAATTGAATTACTGAGTAACATGTGCCGCAAGAATAATTTCAACACAATATGCCATTTAATATTTTCGTTTTGTCGTGCCCAGATAAACTAGGATCTAGGTTCTAATTTAATTAATGCTCGAATATAGGGTCTACTTGTTTGCTTTTCTTAGCAACTCGATAGTTTATGAGGGATAAATAATGAAAGGCCACAGACCAAGAAATCATTCCCGCGAAGGAGAAAACATTCTCACTTGAGTGGATGGAATGCGAAAAAGAAGTCTTGATGTGGCGATACATAGGTCTGTATTTAAATGAATTGACCTCTGCTATACCAGCTACTGTGACGTCGAAACGGGCACGGACGTATGATTTTCGCCAGAAAAGATTGTAAGCAAGGCCAGGGTGATGAATTATTTACTGGACAGGCGAACAGAGAGTGTAAACATCTTGGGTGCCGTTCCGCCCCGCCCGGGCTCTCCTCCGCTGACCACTCACAGTATCGTCACTCGGTGTTTCGCGGAAACTCGGCGAAATTCCACCGCACGGTCACCACGCATTAGTCACTGCGGACAGCCTTTGGAGTGAAGTAGAAATTGTTTGAACATCTCAGAGCAGTGGCAAAGACGTTGCGGTGAGAAAAGCGAGAGGACGTGTTCGGGGGACGGACGGCAGCGTGGAGGAGAGACGGTGGAGACAGGGAACACAGTGAGTGGAGGTTTATGCATCGGAGAAGCGATGAATGCACTGGAACGGTAACGCAACCGTTGCTTGTATTGCCATTGTGTACAAGTTCGCCTGTTTCGTAAGTGTTTTTTTTTTCCTTGAGGATATATCTGTTTATGTGACTGTTGTATTCGTCTCATCCACTGACATCACTGTAAATCTTTGGCAAAGATCTTTTCTATATATATATATATATATATATATATATATATATATATATATATACGTGTTAGCAAGGAGGTGGCAAGAGACTAGACGATCACTCCCCAACTTCCCTAGTGCACGATGCTGTCAGTCTTTTAATGTTACAGCATGATGGAGCTACGCAGCTCCATGGTTACAGGACTATTTTTTATCGTGAGCTTACGCATGATGGTGGTTACAGGCAACGAACGGAGCAAATCTCGTGACTCTTGCGGGAACTCGACCAATAAAACTACAGTTGTAGTAATTCCGCAAGCCTGCCCACCACTCGATATTTAGAGCCATGTGCATGGCCGATATCGCGTGCAACCCACCTGCATGCTGCAGCCTGACGAGCTCTGAAGAAGCTTCGTGGCCGTGGCCGTGGCCCACCGGTTACTGAGAGTACATGTACACTTCTAGCTATACAGTACTCGTATAAGGCCTAAACAATGGGAAGCTTTCTTCATTGTTTACCAGATGCGAGGATGCGATAATCCATAAACATGCCTCGAGACAAGCACGAGATGCCTTTCTATTTGTGTCGGCGGGCGGTATATACGCAAATCTTGGAATGATCAAACAGTTTGTGTTTGTGTGTTCTAAAATATTATAGTTCCTCAGTCTAGTATAGAACTTTAGAGAAATAGCGGAGTAAACTTTGGGCAGCTCAGTTTACAGCTGTACAAGGGAACGCCCCGGGGTCGAACGGAGGCACGTCAGAATGGAAGTGTTTTTAATTCATGGTTCTGCACAATCCACTATATACTACAACGCATTTATACTGCAAAACAGGTGGTTTAATACTTCTTTGTTCAGACACAATAGACAGCAGTGACGTTTGTAACTGTATAACCATCTCATTTGATTTCCCGTGCAGTTCGAGGATTATCGTCGAGACTTTCTCATGTGTAATATTCGTTGTTTAATATCATTCGCATTCACTGCATGACTAAAGACGACAGGGCATCGCGGTTTGGCACGATGGTGTCGCAGGCCATGCATGGAGCGACGGAACCTGACTCCGTGCCGCGCAGAGTGTAAACATGCGGGCACAATTTTACTGCTATGGCTATACTCATGGAGGTGGGAAGAGCCAAGAGACACCTCCTCACTTGCGGGGACTGCAACTGGTGAACGCCGCGCACGTGCTGCCTTCGCAAACTTCGCTATGCAGACTATACATGTGTATAAAACACGACAAGGACCCACGGAGGAGGTGAATCTCTTCGCACTTTGTGCAGATTTATGAATAGGTTCTATGGCATGACAATTATTGAATGCCTGGCATCTAAACAGGCTTTGAATTTTGATGTTCCATGTTCCAAGTCGCTCTTCATAGTGTTTGATCGGGATCGAGTTTGGATATGGAGACCACAGGGCCCCGTCTTATAAAGCCTTCAAATCAATCACAAAGTCCCCAAATCAATCGCAACTTGCACTGCAGCACTCACAAAACTTGTGATTGATTTCTATCATAAGTCTTTATAAGATAGGCCCCAGGCCAGGCAGAGAAAATGTTATTGTATATTAGCTGTATTTGAAATCCTACTTTGAATTTGAGATAGTCTTGCGTGGAGCAACTACTTTAAAGGGGCTGTACAGTACTGGTTGAGGTGGGGATTCATGTTTTTTACATTCCTAAGTTGAGAAACATTTTATGAAATAATATGAAAGAGCATGGGATTCAACGTTTGATGAAAATTGGTTTTCCAATGGCTGGGATATCAAAAAAAAATTGATAATAATAAAAGACTACAGGCCACAACTTTATTAGGATCTTTGTTTCACCTTGTTTTTGGATATCTCGGCTACTTCAAAACCGATTTTCATCAAATAAACTTTTTGATACCCCTTATTGCATGCTCTTTGATATCTTATCTTACAGAGTGGTTTCTGAATATCTCGCAAAACATCAAAAGCTAAATCCTCACCTCGACCAGAACTGTACACACCCTTTAAAGGGAACCAATACCTTCATGCGAAGTTATTCCTATTCAAATTCTGGATATTTTCAAGTTAATCACTGCATGTTTGAGCTGAATCAGGCAAGAAATAACCAGGGAAGTGGGAACACCTCCCTGAAATAACTTAGTAATTCCAGCTTTGAAGAGGTTAGCAGTCAGTAGAGGGCAGCAGACAGCTTGTGACGTATTTTGTGGACATGTCTCCAAGGTTTGTAAAATAATGTCACATTTTGCAACTTCTCTCAACAATGAGCGTAACTCCTTCTTTGAAATCCAAATGTGGAACAAAGTAATGCATTTTGCGCATTTTGCAAGCGCGTATTTTGAAGTTGAACCATGTTTATATGGTGAATCAACGGAAAACTTTAAATATTGGAATTTTGTGGAGAAAACAATGGGAGTTGGTAATTGTCTACTAGTACAAGTTCCACTCTGATTTAAAATGATACCTTCTGCGGTCCATTTATTCAAAGAGCTGTATCTTCTTTATTCCTGTAGTCCGATTTAGCTCACGTCCGATTTAGCTCACATTTGCAATGAATAATTATATCAAGCATAAATTGAATAAGAGAAACTAACCTGATTCATCTGAGAAAGTATCGGTTCCCTTTAAAGTTCTTTTCTCAACTCTCCCCGGACTGAAAAAAAAACAACCTTCAAGTACATTCTGTATTATCTCATTAGAATACTAATAATAATAATAATAATAATAATAATAATAATAATAATAATAATAATAATAATAATGATGATGATGATGATGACAACAATAACAATAATAATTAAATGCTAACATAATCATCTGACGCACATTTTTTTTTTTTTTTTTTTTTTTTTGCACAATGTAGTACTGCTCGCCAGATTTAGCGCTCGAATCTTTCGAATCCAGTGATTGGCATATGCGTGTTTCTACGTGTTCAGTAACATTTTGCAAGGTACGATTTTTACTAATTATTTTAGCGTGTCATATGTTCTTTATATACTAAACAATTACTGCCGAAAATATTGAAGGGGATAGCGGATTGCAGCTGGCTAGCTAGGTATGTAAAAGCTTTGTTTTTAGTCATAGCATTTATACCTGCTATCATTTATACTTATTATCTGAGCTTATGACTTCTCCGTGGGACACGGGAGCATTGGTACAAAGGAGAGAGTTTCTTCTCTGTCAATGGGTCCTAACTCGCCTCCTTGCAACATGTTGGGATTGCAAGTGGAGTTCAGTGTATCAATGCTACATGTATTTGCCTTTCTCGACTTAATGATGCAAGATGCAACATTATTATTTGGTCGTTTCGACGTAATAGAGAGTACATGTATATTATATGCAGTGAAAGATTTAATATACATGTACGTGCACTTCGTACAAGAGTTTTCTCGCTCAATTAAAGGCTATTCGTGCGAATTTAAATGTCATAATCGACTTGCCCATGATGCATAAGTATATATATTTTAATTCTATGAAATATGCTTTTGAGGCCGCGTTTTAGGTGAATTTGTCCAGAATATGTGAATCTTCTAGATGGCATATTAATACGACAAAATGTATAAAACCTATAGCTGGGGAACTTGGAGTGGACCCGTTGTTTTGAAAATCATTCCTTTCATGTTCGAGGAAGAGTCACGATGAGGGAAACACCAAAAAGACCAGGGAGGTGAGAGAAAACCTCTCCTCCCTTCTTAGACCAATAGGACACACATGTAATGATGATGCGCCCTCCTGTCGAGTCGGGATGCAACACAAAACCATATAAAGCCCGTATAAAGTCGGGCATGGAAGTAAAATGACCTTCACATAACACTCAAAGCAATCACAAGTGGACATCATATAGATATACAGCCATCGTGGTCACCGTGAAGTGGACACTGTTTACGTTTGTCCATAGAGGCACACAGTGTCAGTAGGTTGTCTTTGTTCTCTTAGGCCTGTACCGGTATTATCAGGGAGGTGGGAACCCTGGTATTATCCACGATGCCTATTTCTTTAGGCCTTACACTGTATATCATGGGTGCGCGAAAACGTGACATTCGAATGAATTTGTTTTCTTGGATAGAAAGCACTGAATGAAATGATTATGAACCACCAATCAGAGTATTTATAAGTAAATTCTTTTAGCGCAAACGGGATATATATTGATACTCGTCATAATAGTTTGGAACGACTAATCAGAAAAGTTTGTCACATTCCGTTGTATCATTATTATTATTGTTATTATTATTATTATTATTATTGTTATCATTATTATTATTATTTGTCTGGAAAAGCTCACCGAAATAGAATATTCATTAATAGCTTCACTGGTGCCTCCTGCCCCTCAGGATATTCGCGTCTTTTTCTCGACAATGCATACACGTAATAATAATAATAATAATAACGCTCCGCGCCAGTACACAGGCCATGACCATTGTTTCTTAATATACATGTATATTAAAACAGGATTGTATAGTTTTGGTTTAGACCTAACTTCAGGTTTCTAACATTTTTGGGTGAGATAAAACTTCTCATCAAATATGAAAGAGCTTGTAATTCCAAGTGGAAATCAACATTCATTTGATGAAAATTGGTTTTCAAATGGCTGAGGTATACCCAAAACAGAGCAACCGATAAAAGGTGGGACCCATGCACCTTTTATTACGCTCGTTTTGTTTATTTTGTTTTTGGATATCTCGGCCATTCCAAACCGATTTTTTTTTTCTTTTTTAATCAAATAAACTTTGAATTTCTCTTAGAATGGCATGCTCTGGACTATTTCACAAGTGTTTTCTTGATATCTCGCAAAACGTTTAAAGTCCAATCCTCATCTCCACCAATGCTACATCGTCCCTTTAATGCGCAAGCGACTAATCAACTGCTACTGCAGCAAAGTTGATGTCGCTGTTATACGGAGCATCGCTTGTTCTCTCTGCATGCGTTAGACATCGTCGACATCTTCATGACATGTGGATTGAGTGAATGCAGCAAACCACTGAGACTTTGAGAAAATCGGACAATCCGTTCAAAAGTTATGAATTTTAAAGTTTCTGCTCAGTCACTGCTAGATGAGAAGACTACTAATGCTTGTGATGTCACATGTGTAGAACGATAAGGAAATTGAATAATGTAAGATTATGTTTTGGTATATGATACATGTAAGGCGCTTTACAGAAAGCGCGATATAAATGTTTATTATTATTATTATTATTATTATAATATACATAAAGAAAATTCAACATATTTTCACTCTTCTCGCATAATAAGAGAAGACTGGACGTGCCTCTTTGAGAAGGCACCAGAGTTATAATATTACCTTCATATACGTCAGTGACAATTCGAGGAATGTTATTTGTGAAATCTCTTTGTTTCCTTATATCGATCAACGCATGTGACATGTTGTAGAGTGGTCTCCTCGTTCAGCAGTCAATGTGCATCAGATATTATACTTTATAAATTTGTAACTTTTCAACGGATCGTCTGATTTTTCTCAAACTTTAACTTGGTAATATTGCTGCATTTACTCAATCCACATGCACATGAATGTGGACTTGTCTAACTTTTGAGGGGTCTTGATGTGCACGCGGTTTCATCTCGTTATTCAGATGGTTCGTTAATCGGAAAATGAAATAAGGGTTGTTATTCCGAAGGTTCGTTAATTCGAAAACGAAAGATGAATCGTAACTCCTTTTATATGGGGCCGCGCGAAACGTTACCGGTAATAAGGATGGGTGACGGTCAGGTTTATAATGACGGGAAGACTGGTAAGCACCGAACCTTCGGAAAGTAATAAGAGTGATGATTTCCTTTTCCGATTTTTCCTCGAATTTTTGTCTCCACTGGGTGCCACTTATTCGTCGTCGTCTTTGCTGTCGTCGTCGTCGTCGTTGTCGTGGTGTACTCTCTCCTAACTTTCCACAGCTTTGAGCTCAACTACGACCACCAAACTCACACCACATGTATACATAATAAACAAAAAAATGCCGGACAAGTTCGAATAGTTCGAATAAAGTTCGACGAGGTCAAAGGTCTAAAGGTCAGTGAACTTGACCTGAGAAGCACTACACATAGTAGGCCCACTGAGGTGAACTCTCAATAACTGCCCACAAGATTTGGGCAGGCCTACCAACCTCACAAGTCCTGCCGGTGAAGTTTTATGGGTGAAGTATACCACAAGGTCAAAGATCAATGTCCACTAACTTTCCCTTGTGATCCCCGATACCATCCTCGTCGCCAATTTTGTGTTCTACACCCGGTGATGACTCGAGGAGACAAGTGTTGTGAACGGACAGTTAGTGCAAAATGCAAGTGTTTATTTCCAAGTCTCGGTATGCTTTATATACAATAGTTGGTATGAGATGAGCGGGGTAGGTGGTAGAGGAAGTGGGATGACCATATTATGACCAGTAATGACTTTTTCAGAGTGTGGATGGAGAGAAAGGAGTGTCGGAAATCGCAAACACAGAGACCGCAGAAAGGATGACCGAAAGGGTGATTAAAATACAATGTGAGATGATACAAGGAGCCGCTAACGACTTCAGCAGCAGACAATAGTATAAAAATAATAGCACTGTTAATACCCACTCTGTTAATACCCACACTGTTAATACCCACTCTCTACACCACAGCTTTAAGCTACAAGATGACCACCACATTCACACCATTTGTACCGGTCAAATTCGAATATTGGTGAATTCCGGCAACACTAATGGACTTTGCCTGATGAAAGCGTTGTATATAGGCCTAGTATAGTAGGCATATTTTCCTGTTCCGTCATTACGCAGGGCCTATACTTTCCCAACTGTGCCATGTCCACCACATTCACATCACACATCATCTAACAATATTATGCCAACCAAGTTCGAATACTGGTGAATTCCGTCGAGGTCAAACACCAAAATTGTCAAATAACTACATGTATTCCTGATACATACCATTGTGCACTCACATACTTAATACAGCGATGACTAATATACAAAACTCGCACTGATCATGGGTGGTGCATCCGGCATGTGCATCACTCAATGATGACGGTCAACTTCGAATATTGGTGAAGTCGAACAAGGTCAAAGGACAAAATGTCTAGGTTACATTGAAAAACACTAAATCCACAAATTGCAATATGCAGGCGAGACATCGCTTTGCGCTTTCCTTGTCTTATTCTGCGGCTTTTGTTTTTGTTTTTGTTTTGTTGTTGTTGTTTTTTTACAGTGTATATTTTGTTTTCCATTTTCGGATTTACTATATCCTTTGGAATAACCAACATCACCCTCGCACGCTTGGGCTGGTCTTCTTCCACGTCTTGTTGCATTTTGCCACTTGAGGAGGGTTATGTTGTCCTCTATTGTTGAAATTCCCATCGTAAACATTCATTCCACGCTGTGTGAACACAGTAAAAGCAGGAATTAGGATTAGAGACCTCCCACTTTGTTGATGGTGAGAAAAAAAGGTATTACTCTCAGCTGCGTCGTGGAGGGAGCCTTATGAATAGGATAACACGATCGCGGTCTGACCAGGGAGGTGAGAGCCTGGTCTGACGTAACCATAGCAGAGGCGAGTGAACAAACGTTCTTTTTTTTATTGGGGGGGGGGGGGGGTAGAAATAATGAGAAATGGGCAGCTTTTTACGACGGACAACCAACTGTAACAAGGTTGTACGCTATTATTCAAAATCATAGTCCAAGGCCTGAGCGCCGTCAGCAGAACGCTTCCCGCGCTTTGGGGGAGCGGTATATGCAGGAATTCTCCAAATATGTCACAACGAGAGAGAAGATGTCAACTTCCTCCACAACGAAGCAGCTGCTATTTGACCTTCACTTGAGAAGGCCTTACTTTTTTTTTTTTTTTTTTTTTTTTAATGATGGATGTGATGAAGGGGTGATTATGTAAGGAGCTGCAAAGCCAAGACAATTCTGTCCGAACATAAACAACATTTTTGTTTTACATTGCATTTTCGAGAGGGCTATTGCAATAAAGTGCATTTTGTCACGCCAGTACGTCTTTTATTCTTTATGCATTCGGATGAGAAGATATAGAATTGACGAAATAACGATCTTATTGTCAGGAAATGCCTTTTCATATCATGCTCTATAGCTGTTTCGAAGGAAGAAGAAAAATAGGAGGCACATTGAATATCAGATGCACGCTAAAGTGAACCGTCCGCACGCACCTAGTAGGTCTACGGGAATGTGCAAGAGTAGGCAAATTTTCGCCGCTGAAAAGGAAAACGGGACTACCACGGTCCATGGTCAACCACAGACCGCAGTCGGTGTACATTGCAGGAATTTTGGGCCAGAATGCTAGATCAACTTATATGCCACTTTCATTTCTGGAGAGCTCTTTGATGGCAAACGTTATGGTAGGCCTAAAGCATGCCATGAGTCATCGTCAAACTCTTTCTCTAAATCGTCAAATGACTGAGGATGTCTGATGTAGGTAAAGGTCCATGTGCAAAATGATGCCCCAATACCGTCTGGATTAACTCAGTTGCCCGCGCTTTGGGGGAGCGGTATATAATATGCAGGAATTCTCCAAATATGTCACGACGAGAGAGAAGATGTCAACTTCCTCCACATCGAAGCAGCTATTTGACCTTCACTTGAGTAGGCCCTATTTCTTTTTCTTTTTTTTTTTTTTAATGATGGATGTGATGAAGGGGTGATTATGTAAGGAGCTGCAAAGCCAAGACAATTCTGTCCGAACATAAACAACATTTTGTTTTACATTGCATTTTCGAGAGGGCTATTGCAATAAAGTGCGTTTTGTCACACCAGTACGTCTTTTATTAGCTCACCTGAGCCAAAGGCTCAAGTGAGCTATTGCGATCGCCCTTCGTCCGGCGTCCGTCGTGCGTCGTGCGTCGTCCGTCGTGCGTAAACTTTTTACATTTTCATCTTCTTCTTGAAAACCCCAAGACCGATTTTCATCAAACTTGGCAGGTAGCATCCCTAGGGGGTTAGGAACTCAATTTCTTAAAATGGGCACCATGCTTCACCCAGGGGGCCCCCAGGGGGCCCCAACCCCCCAAAATTAAGGAATCTGTAAAAATCTTCTTCTCTAGAACCAGAAGTGATAGAGCTAAGTTAATACTATGAGTTAGTACATTGATGACTGTAGTTTCAAGTTTGTTCATGGCAGAATCAGGGGTGCCCCCCTTGGGTCCCAGGGGAGGGGTCCTAATGGGGCCTAAATTGTACATTTTCATCTTCTTCTTGAGAACCCCATGACCTATTTTCACCAAACTTGGCAGGTAGCATCCCTAGGGGGTTAGGATCTCAATTTGTTAAAATGGGCACCATGCCCCACCCAGGGGGCCCCCAGGGGGGGGGGGGGCCCAAATCCCCCAAAATGAAGGAATCTTCAAAAATCTTCTCTAGAATCAGAAGTTATATAGAGCTAAGATAATACTATGAGTGAGTACATTAATGACTGTAGTTTCAAGTTTGTTCAGAGCAGATCCAGGGGTGCCCATCTTGGGGGGGGGGGGGGGGGGGTTGAGAAGGTCCAAATGGGGGCCTGAATTGTTCATTTTAATCTTCTTCCTGAAAATCTCATGATGGATTTTCGGCAAACTTGGCAGGTAGCATCCCTAGGGGGTCAGGATCTCAATTTATCAAAACGGGCACCATGCCCCAACCCAGAGGGCCCCAGGGGGCCCTAATCCCCCCAAGTTAAGGAATCTTAAAAATTTGAGCCCTTATTGTACATTTTCATCTTCTACTTGAGAATACCTTGTCAAATTTTAGTAGAGCTGTGAATAGTTCAGATTAGTGACTGCGTGAAAGGTGAACATGCGATACTCAGGTGAGCACTAGACCCGCTGGTCTCTTTTTCTTTTTGCATTCGGATGAGAAGATATATATAGAATTGACGAAATAACGATCTTATTGTCAGGAAATGCCTTTTCATATCATGCCCTATAGCTGTTTCGAAGGAAGAAGAAAACTAGGAGGCACATTGAATATCAGATGCACGCTAAAGCGAACCGTCCGCACGCACCTAGTTGGTCTACGGGAATGTGCAAGAGTAGGCAAATTTTCGCCGCTGAAAAGGAAAACGGGACTTCCATGGTCCATGGTCAACCGCAGACCGCAGTCGGTGTACATTGCAGGAATTTTGGGCCAGAATACTAGATCATCTTATATGCCACTTTCATTTCTGGAGAGCTCTTTGATGGCAAACGTTATGGTAGGCCTAAAGCATGCCATGAGTCATCGTCAAACTCTTTCTCTAAATCGTAAAATGACTGAGGACTGATGTAGATAAAGGTCCATATTGTGCAAAATGATGCCCCAATACCGTCTGGATTAACTCGGTTGCCCGCGGTTCGGCCCATTACGCACCATCAAGACAATGAACGTTAAACGGTGTTCAGTATTTTGAGACAACTCCTTAGTCAAAACTTGTGCGTATAATAGGCCTACGGAGGCCTTAGGGATGTTCATGACCTCTTGTGACAAACGGATTTGGAGGCGATTGTCACTCTGTTGACTGTTCGGCATCAGACTCTGCGCACCACACAATGAACACAACAATAGCAGGTTGTGATCTTCGAATTCTTGGTTGTGTTTAATGTTCAATAGGCATCCAAATTTTTTATGCACCAATTTGCACCTGTTAAACAATGTGCCTACCAGGGTTCAAGGAGGGTCGTCTAACTCTTTGTATTTAAGAGTGTGTGTTTGTGTGCATGTGTGTTCGTCCATTCACGACGCTTGACTCATTCAGCTTCCCGGGATATTTAAACACTCCTTTCATTATAAGTCGTCACGGTCAATCGAGCCGACAGTAAGATTGTTCCGACCCTGCGCTACCAAGGTTTGTTGCGTTACCCATCCAGTCTTGCACTCAACCCCCTGCCGCACTGGTTGAAGGGCTTTCAACACGATGGCCCTCGAACAAGTCCATTCCTTGGAAAGCACATCGTCGACAGTTACACTCGTAAGACCGTGAACTTTGTAATGAGTTCTCAGACAGCTGTCTTAAAGAAAATTTAACGTAAGTACTGCCATTTGCAAATTTTGTCTACTGACGGATATATTTTTACCTCTACATGTTAAGCAGACTTCTTCTAAGGTATGCGCTATAGGTCCTACATTGTGACGTCACTTACAGCCAGCCCATGAAATTATGAGCCCACAGACACTGCTCTGCCAGGGGCCTGTCTTATAAAGACTTGTGATAGAAATCAATCACGTTTTGTGTGTGCTGCAATGCAAGTTGCGATTGATTTGGGGACTTGTGACCGATTTGAAGGCTTTATAAGACGGGGCCCTGAGCACCATTTTTTTGGGCAAGGGAAAGAAAAAGTAAGGAAAGTGCAGGTAGCCTAGGCCTACACCGCTGGGTATTAACGTCAGCGTGGTGTGGTACTACTAGTAGTATCTAATACTGTGGTGTACTAACCTCCTTTCTTGGCGGAGGTTAATTAGGACCCAACATAGTAGGCCTACCGGTATGCTCGTCATCATGTTGTCTGTATCTCTTCGTCAGCTTCTCATCGAGTTTCTTTTCTTCACACTACCACTATGCATGCGCCGCGCCGGGAAACAGAAGTCTACTCTCCGCTACTCTATTCTCTTTGCTCTCTCAGCATGCATAACAGGGGGGTGTTTCATCAACGCTTGTCAGTGCCGACAACTGTCGGCGCTGACCAATTTCAGCAAAATCCTTGGTTTTGATTGGCTGAGATGCTCTGGTCACCGACTGTTACTATGGTGATTCAAGTTGTCAGCGCCGACAAACGTTGATGAAACACCCCCCAGATCCCGCAGATCCCAGAGCTGAGATCGAGAGCACACGTATCATCACAACACACTCACTCGCAATAAAAAAACCAGCACTGACTCAATAAGGAAACCAGCGATATTCATACACTGTACACAGTCTACATGCTTAGCAGACGATAAATTTGGCACGTTTTACTGTAGATGATAACGCGATGCATGTGGCTCTTTAGAGTCTTAGCTTAGTTGTTTTGCACAAAGAACTAGTACAGTACTCTATTTTGGTTTTGCCCACCACTCGAGATTGCATTGAGTCCACAGAGTTCGCCACGCTCGGAACTAATTTTAGTTCGGTGATTGAGCCGCAAATCCGCGAGTGCTGCAATTCATGTAGCACTGTCTTGTACACTGGTACTAAGGTACAGGTACTCCATAATAAAAGCGCACGCACGCTTTATGAAAAGAGAAGTTGCTAGACGTGAGTGCTCGTTTGTGATAGGTACACGTGTGTAACCGCCCCACGCGCGAACTTCAACTGAGCATGCATTACACAATCGATCACATGCACTGCATATTTTGCACTGCATGTTGGATGCATGCGCTGCACCACTGCATCATGCATAGCAGCTCGAGCTCGTCGGACGGTGGCCGCGCCGCGCCGCACCGTCGACCGACCCGGCACCATGTACCGAACGCTAACGACGAAGGGACCGCGCGAACCGCAATTTTCTCCGAACTCGCGCTTTTTTTTTTTCTCTCTCTAGCTATTAAACTACGTTGGCACGTTGCCATAGGGCATTTGTGTCCGTTCATCATTACATGCTGTATACGTACAACATACTAGGACCTACTGACTAGATCTAGGTACTGGTCATATCATATTCACATGCGAACGAAGATGTTGAGAGCCCAAAGAGGTTCTAAAGATCAGTGCCGTACCACCGGGAAGCGGGAACCCGATCGACCACTTACTAGTACCTCCCCTTACACATTGGCCAGCGCAGCGCCGTATCAGAGAGCCTGTAACGGGTAACATGTGATGTCGGGACCCGATCGACCACCTAACTTCAGATTCTACAAATCGATGTACCTCCACCGATACCTGCCCGTACCCAGTTGGCCAGCACCGCATGAGAGAGCCAGTATACATCTGTAATGTTGTATGTTTATTTCATAGAATCTACATAGAGAAGTAACTCCTAACTACTGATAACTGAGTCAGGGAGTGTTAGTCCTACTAACATAATATTTGATAACAAGAGTGTCTAACCTTAGACTGGCTATCTAACGTTTAATTATTATGATAGCTATTTTGTACCAGAGTTGCCAAAAGTTCCTGATTCTGCAGGAGTCTCCCTGAAATTTGAAAATGTAAAAGTGTGTTCATGTCTGACTGAATAAGAGAATATTAAAATCTCCCTGATTTGGGAACTGTTTTTGCCCATTCAGTATTGAAATGCACATGGATCTCACTGTTTTACATCTAATTTACAATGTAGTTGAGGAAATGTTGGCAGACCTGCATTGAGTGCATATCTAACACACTTAGTAAGCTCAGATTGGATCGGGCAAGCACACTGCATCATGCACTGTGTGAGTGTGTACATACATCATATGAAAAGGCCTACACACAGGGAAGGGAAGATCAATTTAGAATTCCTGCATACACACTGCATGCACTGAAATAGATTGTTAAAAGACAAGTTCACCTACATTGATGTGGATTGAGTGAATACAGCAATATTAATCGAACACATCAGCAAGAGTTTAAGGAAAATCGGACGCGACGGCATGTGACATCATGCACTGTAGAGTGTAGTACTGTAGTCTTGTCATCCAGTAGTGACTGTGCCGATATTTTGAAAAATTCATAACTTTTGAACTTCTGAACGGATTGTCAGATTTTCCCCAAACTGTCACTGATGTTTTACTACTTACTGCTGCATTCACTCATTCCACATGTATATGAAGGTGAACTTGTCCTGGCATGATGGCATACAACAGTGTAGATTTTGTTCATGATTTTGTGACTGTTGCTGTTCTCTTTCGTTGCATGGGCGTCATGGCTGCTTTCTTTCTTTTCAGCCCTTGGTTAAGTTGCTTGCTGTTCTCAAGCAAAGCAAACAACCCGAATTTTAATAACATTTTGTTGTTTATTAACTGTTTCTAAATCACCTGACAGGCCATGTTGTTTTGTAGAGGTAACATGTTTGACACCACCAACCACTATCTTACTTCAGCTGATAAGGGCGGGGTTCTAGATGTGTTTGTGATGCTCTGAATAAACAAGAAAGACTCCAAAAGACTTCCAAAGTAGAGTATTGTGCATGGTATTGCCACAGATTAGAAAGTATTAAAACCAAATTCAGAAAAAAAAAAACCACCCTGTACAGGCATAATGTCTTCATGTATGAAATTCAGGAAAGAGTTCCGTAATATGTACCCTCCCCCACTATTATACAGTGTACCTGTATAGTACATTGTGTGAGCAAACTCTGAAGTCCGCATTACCCTAGGACACCGAGATCAACGTTTACTTAACTCTGTCCCTAACCCTATTAAATTCTAAAACCACTTCAATTCAATCATGTTAAAATGATGTATGTGGAACTCTTGCCAAAATTTTTCTTGTGACATTGGCTTTGATCACGTATTTGTGTACCGTTGTATTTCTTTTTTTGTTCCCCATCACTGTCCAGGTTTCAGCAAAGTCATTGAGTGCCACGGGTCAAAGGTGAAAATATGCCAACAATGTGTTCGTTAACCAGTAAACAACTGGAAGAACTGCAGGTGAGCTTATGCTATTTTTTTCTCTCTCTCCCTCTCTTGGGAAGGTGTAGACAGGCTGTCAGGAGAAGTTGAATGACATTTTTTAATTTTAAGGAGGGGATTCTGTGAAGCCAAGCATTTGAGTAGAATGTTAAAAGATTACCGAATTTTGTGGTAAAGTGCTGTGAAACCAGTCATTGACTGTGTACAGAGCCTTATATAAATGATTTGATTGTATTGTATTGTGTACAGACTGATCTTTCGGTCAGGCAAACAAATGGAAGATGGTGAAGTGGTGGAGGAAAATGACAACATCTGACCCCGCAGTCTATCTAGATCTCCAGTGTAACATTGGAAATCTATGAATAGAATTTTATGTCATTGGCAATCAAACGTCTAACTAGTGTCTAGATACTGGACCTGATGCTTTATGTACATTTTAAAACTTACTACGGTACTACAGTAAGATCCGAAATAAATGAAGAAAGAAAATTGAGTGAATAGATGTCAAGGCCCCCTTTTCATGTTAGAGCAGCATTTCCAGTGAAACTCTCGACCAGTGATCAACAATCAATTGATCATAAACAGGAGAATTGAATGCTTATAAACACATAGACCATCTATTAGGTTTATAGATAAACCTAATATGTGTTTATAAGCATTCAATACTCTGAACAACAACGGAAACCGTCTTGCACCAGTTATCATTCAGAGTTCATAGATCATTTTTCCTTTATCCTGTACTGCATAGTGTAACAATGTTTGATGGGGCAATAGAAATCACATGCAATACCGTATATGACATGCATTTAGTGGGATTTCCAGACAGTTTCATGAGTGGTTAAATTTGTGATCTTGGAGAACACAGTACTGAATGTAGAATCATATACTAAGTATGCGCATGTACAATGTACAAAGTATGCATGTCACAGTCATATCGGGATGAGAGTCGGTATTAATCATTTGTTTTTATAAATTTGTGAATAGCACCCGACTCCAGTGAACAATGTACAAAGTATTCATGTCACATTCATATCGGGATGAGAGTCAGTGTTAATCATTTGTTTTTATAGATTTGTGAATAGCACCCGACTCGCAAAATTCACGAAAATAAAAACTTTGCAAAATATTGGCTTGTACAGTATGTATACATTGCAATTTTACGTGTGCTGTGTATCAGTGATTGCAATACAAAGGACTTGAACAGAGACTTTAAAGGTCCTGTTTACCTTTGGAAGCAGTGATTAAAAAAAAGAATATGCATAAGTGTAGGTCAGTTGTATCACAAAACTTCCTACCATATGAAATTTTTGCAACAAAGCCTAAAATACACAAGGAGATATCACTATTTTTCTCACTAAACCATAACTGTAGACTGTTAAAGTCAGGAAACATTTTATTAGAACTATTGTTCACGTTTGGAATATTTACCAATACAGCGTGTACTTAGCAATAATTAATACTGATTCACTTTTTACATTGCTTGTTTCTGTCTCTAACATTTTCGAACTACAGTTTGAGGTACTAGAGCTGGGTTTTGTTTCTCATCTGCAATTGGTAAATTATGCCCGTATAAGCTCTGGGGCAAGATTTTTTTTTTTTTTATGCCTCCGCCACCAGGTGGTGCCAGAGGCATTATGTTTTCAGGTTGTCCGTCCATACGTCCGTCCATCCGCATTCATTTATGTGATAACTTGAGTAATATTGACTGGAATTTTACCAAACTTGGTCCAAGTATAGAGTATGATGAGGCAATTAGTGCAGATTAGTGTTTCAGGTTTCTAGGGACTACCCATCTCGGCCACTTCTGAAGTCGTTGCACTGGCTTCCTTTGAAGCAACGGATAATTTTCAAACTAGTTTTGTTTGTTTATAAAATCCTCAACAATCCAGCTCCGAAATACCTAGATGCCTGTTTGACTTTATATACACCTACTAGAAATTTGAGGTCATCTAGTGATCCGCTTCGTCTCTCATACTCTGTTACTCGCACCTTAGCCGGTGATAGGACATTTACTGTGTCTGCGTTAGACAGTCTCGATCAGTCAGTGTTTTCAAAAAAGCCTTGAAAACACATCTTTTTTGTAGCAATTAGTTCGTAGCTGTAACATTTATCCAATTACCGCATACTGTCATACATGCTTTGAATTGATCGTAAGCGCTTTGGGCCTTGTGAGAAAAGCGCACTATAAATAATAATAATAATAATAATAATAATAATAATAATTACTTGATTAGATTTTGGGTGAAATCAGCCAAAGGCCAAAGGTCAAAGATCAAGGTCAAATCCTAAAATTTATCTGTTTACGTGATAACTCAAAACTGCATGAAGCAGCTTCCATCAAACTTGGTCCATGTATGGTGGGGCAATTAGTTGAGTGGATTTTAGTGAAATTGGCAAGAGGTCAAAGGTCAAGGTCAAATGCTAGAAATGTTGCTATTTCCCCCATATCTATGCAATGCCCGAAGGTATTTTCTTGGAACTTAGTGTAGACATGTACTACTGGTAAAGATTCTCCGAAGAGGGTTTCATGTCATAAGGTCAAAAGGTCAAAGGTTAGATGAAAATGTTACAATTTCACTTTTCTCGCAAATGGTTCAATGTATTTTCATGGTACATATTGTAGGAATGTACTGACTGGCAGGGATTATCTAGGGAACTTAAGGGTCATGGGTCAATAGTGAGGGGGTCAGTCGCCATAGCAACATTTTTTTTGTGTGTGTGTGTGTTCTTTGTAACAAGTTTGTTGCCATGTGAGCGTGATAATCACTGTCCATGTACATGTACTGCAGGGCCATGACAGCAATTTAAAAAGAAATAAATGTCCCCCTTTTCTCCTGTTATGTGATCCACAGGTACGCTACGAGTTGAATTGCAACCCTAGCAGAAAGCAAGTTGATGACATTTCAACAAAGATGGGGCTTAAATCTGCCAATGTATGGGTGTGGTTCCATCGACAAAGAATACGCGAGAAGAGTAAGATTGACAGCCAAAGAACGCGGAGGGTGCCAACACTTGCGCAGGTGGATGTCTCACGTTCGACAAATGCCACTCCATGGGCATTGGCAGTGCAAAGTAGTAGGGATAGATGCAAAAGTGATCGACAGGGAAAGCTGGGCCATGCAATTGATGAGAAGGCAGCAAACATGTCCTTGCCACAAAAACACTGCGGAGGCAAGTCTCAGAGGGTGACCAATGTAGGGATAGCCTCCAGTAAGTGTAAAGATGCAACATTACGGTCGTGTCTCAAGAAGACAAGCAAGGTGCGTTCTTCTCCACGCTTACCTGCTGTGAAGTCAAATCCAAAGGTCAAGTTTGCTCTGCCAGAAGACTCCACAAAGGAACAAGAAGGAACAAGAACTCAGGAGAAAAGCAGTAAGGACTGCAATGGAAATCTTGTACCAAGGTCAAGGTCGGTAAAATCTAGTGATGAAGCAATGTCTCGGAAAGATATCCCAGAAGGTGGTGGAAAAGAGCCTAAAAGTGACACTGACAAGGGTAGATCACAAACTCAAAATGTACACAGCCCGAAGAAAAGACTGCCAACTGAAACAACTGACAAACATCACACAAGGTCAAAGGCGACTAATCTAAAGAGTCCTGGAAACAACACTACCTCATCGATGCATACTCAAAGAGCAGCGGAAAAAAATTTGAGAAGTCTCGCGAGTCGCGAACAAACTGATGTGAGTGAAACATGTGCATCTTTCAAATTATTTGAAGCACAAGCAGGAGGGAGTGTTGAAAACAGCCAAAGAATTGTTACAAGAAATGTGTTTTCCCGGGTTTTACATAAGCTAACGACTATCGAAGCAGACCGCAATTGTTCCAAGTCTTCATCCACAGGAAAAGATAAAGATATAAGTTTGGAGGCACTTGCACAGTCAAGTGAAAGAAAAGGGAGTGACATATCTGTTGGCACAGATATCCCTGTTGTGGCAAATCAAAGACAACGAAATAAGACAGATATTTCATCTGCAAGGTCAGTCAATGTGGGGAACTTGAAAAAAATCAAACTCGCTATGCAGACAGGCAAGCTAGTCAAGACTAGAAACGAGACGCAGAAAGACAGAGCATGCACTGCAAAAACTGCAGTAGAGAATGTGCATGAACCAGCCATGGAGAAAATGGTTAGCAAGACAACCAGATCAAGAACTGCTGCTGGAGAGGACAAGCATACATCGAAGATTGGGGTCAGAGTCGCTGATCCATCTAAGGACAAAGAATGTATGAAACGGCTTCAGGCAGATGGTCTTAAAACCAAGAAACCAATGGGATATGCTATCAGTTTCACAACGAAAAAGGAGCCAAAACTGCGCAATAATCTTTCTGGGAGGAAATTGAGACAAGACGTTCTGGTGCCAAATGCCAGAACAGGTACAGAGTTGAAACCATCACATCTAGTTGAAGAAAGCAAAAAATCACAAAATGGATACAGCCCAAATATGGAAGAGGAAATGGTGGAGCAGCCAATGATGAAGATGGGTGAAAATGTGCATACTTTCAAACCTGTCCTGTCAACAGAAAGATTGAAATACTGTGATGACAAGTTTCTTTTCAAAAAGGAGCTCGCTGTCAATCTCATACGTGTTGAAGTATCAGCACTTGAGTCAAGAAAAGTTACTGTTGCCAGTAAATGCACAAAGGAAATGTTCGAGGAGACCAAAGTAGCAGCAGTAGTGAAAAGCAAGGAGTTGTCTGCACCACATCGGTCAGTTTGGGATTCACTTGCATCTTTGCCACAAAAAATCAGATCATTGGAGACCAGCTTGAAAACAGATGAATCAAAATGTCCAAAGGATGTGAACATTCATGAAGTCGGTTCTTCTCTAGATGCTGTTAAGACCAATGAGAGCTCAGACTTGACGGAAAAATGTTCTTCAACAACAGATTCCCTGACCAATAATATCACATGTGACTCTCAAGATAAAGGGGCAGTTGATGATGGATATGATTGTAGTGACAGTGAGTCTGCCCAGGAAATTGACTTTGTTGTGGTAGACGAAGTGTGGGGCGATTTTGAAAAACAACTTGACAAAGAGAGTGATTCTTGGTCCACAGTAAATGAGAGAGATAAGAAGTGCGTACCCAGTGACCTGGACAGAGACGATTCATCTTGTAACTTTGATGACCGCATGGATGCCAAAAGCCATGACGTGAGTTGGGACACTTGTGACAAGAAGATGGGCAGTGATACCGTGCCCTCTCCGGATACCACCACACCTCCTGAAAGTCTGCACTCCGAAGAAGATGATTTGGAATCTGCCTCTCCAAAGCATGATGAAAAATATTTGTGCAAGACTCCTCATTTAAGTGAGAAAGGTGTGAGGAGTAATCTCACTCTTCATAGCATCTCTGTTGATACTGAGAGGTTTGTGGCCGACTCCAGTGTGGTTGGAGAAATGCATGTATCACATTCTTCTGATGAGAAGTCTATTGGCCTTGTGATTCGAAATAATGATGAGAGTTCCGATATGCATGGTCCTGCAACCAAGTGTAACTTAAGTGAGGAATTAGGAGCTTCCTGTGAAAGTGGCAGCGATGACCTAGAAACCAAAGGGGATGAAATCTTGGTATCAGTGGAAGATGTTGATGAAAGCACACCCCTATCTACAGGAGGTACTGAAGGCATCACAAAATATTGTGAGAGTGACATCCTGTTGCCAGGGGAGGAGTGTTTACAACCAAGTTCTTCTATTCATGGAAAAGAACTCAACACAGACACGGTTGGAGAAGTGCATATGTCACCTACTTCTGATGAGAAATCTAGTGGCCATGTGACTGGGAATAATGATGAGAGTGTCAATATGCACGGACCTGCAACTGAATGTAACATAAGTGAAAAATTGGGAGCTTCTTGTGAAAGTGGCAGTGATGACCAAAAAACCAAAAGGGATGAAATCTTTATATCAGTGGAAGATGTTGATGAAAGCACACCCTTATCTACAGAAGGTACTGAAGACATAAAATGTTGTGAGAGTGACATCCTGTTGCCAAGGGAGGAGTGTTTGCAACCAAGTTCTTCTATTGACAGAGAAGAACTCGGCACGGATGTCCATGAATCCACAGATGCTGTTACCAATCAAAGATCAGGTCCCATGCTTCTTTGCACAAAGTCAGACGAAATGGAAACAAATCATGTACCACCTCATGTAGCTGATTCAAACTGTGACTTCAAAATTCCAAGCAATGAGGACACAACACCAAATGAGGAAAATTTTCCTACAGTCATAGACATAAATGTTCCCCAAGAACCCATCCCATGTACGAGGAGCTCACTTCAGGAGTGTAGAAAGATGGCAGCAACCAAGTCAGACATGGGCGTCAGCAGTACTGAGCATTCAGGTGAACACTACACAGCAGAGGAGCAGAAGGAAGCAAAGCAGCCCTTGGATGGAGTTGAAAAGAAAGTAGATGTTTCTACTAAATTGTCCTTGAACAGTTACTCAAATTCTGTGGAAACAGTCCTGGATGGAAGTGATGTTTCCTTCTGCACTGCTACAGAGGCAAGTGATGACTTTGATGATGGACCCCCACTTGTGATTGACTTTGATGATGCTGCTTGTGTCACTGAAGCCATGCTATCAGAAGAAGAGGATAATGCAGTGCATGAAAAGCAACTCCCTCAAGGGCTGAACCCAACTGAGTCTGACAAATCTGAAGCATGCATGCCTTCTACAGATGGTGGTTCTCATGAAGAGAGCAGTGATGTGATGGATGAGGTACGTCTTGATCAAATCCCAGGTTCTAGCCAGTCCAGTGTTGTAGAGAATCAGGATGATGGGATAAATGTGAACCAGTTGATTCCACAAGCTACTGCTTCTGAAATTTCCAAAGACCAGAAACCATGCAGTGGGATTCATGGGAAAAAATTGACTGTTCATGATGCAGTGGATCCCGGGGATGTTTCTCATGTGATACCAAGTCCTATGGAAGATTCCGCAGTAGGTTCAAGTGCTTCTCCTGTTGTCTTGCCGAATTCTGCTACTCACAGTGATCCACCAGAAGTCTGCTCCGCAAACCACTCTACTTCAGTAAACGACGACTGCTCATCTAGTGTTCCGTCTAGAAAGGCCTGTGAAGAAGACAGTCGTGCTCCTACCAAGTGCTCACTAAAGGAAAGGACATGTCCTGTCATAAATGCTCCTGAATGCAGCTCTTCGACCTCTTCTGTAGAAATCAACCGAGATGATGCCAAGGATGCCTCCCAAGATACTCCACAAACTACTGTATCCACGTGTAAGTATGAATGTCATTCAAGTCATTTGTAGAGGTTGAAGTTCATCTGCATGTATTTTGGCTTTTATTATACCCCCGCCAAACGAAGTTTGAAGGGGGTATATAGGAATCAGCGGACGGTCGGTCGGGCGGTCGGTCGGTCGGGCGGTCAGTTGGTCGGGCGGTCGGTCCGTTGCAAATCTTGCGTCGCGAACTACTTCCTCAGTTTACAACCGATTCCCATAAAACTTGGCACAGATGTGTGCCTTGGGTTGTAGATGTGCAAGACGTATTTTTTGACAGTACCCAAAAGTACGTTGCCATGGTAACGGCATATTATGGGCAAAAATGGGTACAAATCTTGCGTCGCGAACTCCTCCCACAGTTTTTGATCAGTTTTTATGAAATTAGGTACAGATGTTCATCTGAATATGTTAATGTGCAAGACACATATTTCCGCAGTGGCAAAAAGTGCGTTGCCATGGTAACGGCATGTTATTGGTAAAATGCTTCATGGCAAAACTGCTTCATCAGTGTTCTTCCAATTCTCATGGAATTCATATTGAATGTTTGTCTTAGGATATAGGTCAGCATGACACATTTCTTGACAGTTACAAAAAGTATGTTGCCATGGTAACACGCTCACATATGAGCCAAAATGATGGAAAATTTTGTGTTGCAAACTACTTCCTCAGTTTTTGCCCAATTTCCTTGAAACTTGGTACAGATGTGTGCCTTTGGTTGTAGATGTGCAAGACGCATTTTTCGACAGTACCCGAAAGTACGTTGCCATGGTAACGGCATATTAATGGCAGAAGATCAAGGAAAGATCTTGCGGATTTAACTACTTCCTCAGTTTTAGGACCAAAGCTTATGAAATGTTGTTTGGCGGGGGTATAACCAGTCGCTGTAGCGACATTTCTAGTTAAAGAGCAGATTTTCTGTTTATATGTTTTGAAAATTTAGAACATGCAGTATGTCTCATCTTAGTACAGTTGCTCAGAGAACTAATGTTTGATGTTGATTTTGCAATCAAGTGTTGCTTATGTGTTCAGGGTTTCATATATTGTGCCAAACAGAGAGGCCAATGTAGTTCAGTGTGGATTCTGAGTCGGCCGATTCAGGGTGATTTTAAGGGGTTGTGATTGGTCTCATGCCATATTTTTCCCCAAATGAACACAACTACAGAAATATCCCAGCTGTGAGAAATTATGATTTCAGCTGATTTTCCAGATCGAGGAGGGTGTCTGATCTTTCATGTCAGTCTTTCTCTCAGGTCGGTCGTATTTTTAAAAATGGGATGCTCATGAGAAATTTGTTAGAAGGGAAAAACTGATGATTTTTTTTCTAATATGGATACAGTGTTGTTTAAAGTTAACACTGTAATGTGAAGTGATTTAAAAGATTAAATTTCATGTGAACCATTCTCATATCTGTCTTTCTAATGTTCTTTTCTTCTCCAGCTGACAGTGACTCGAACCAGCTTGCTATCTCACCCAAGTTATGCCACCTGGAGCCAAGGGCAAAGCTGAAGCGGAAAAGATGCCTTGATGAACTTGTTTCGAAGCTTGCAGTGATGAAGGTAACTTTGATGCATCTACTAGTAGTCCTTTTTTTTTTTTACACCATTCTTCATTGAAATTATAGCAATTCAAAGAACAAAAGATGATCTACATTGTATGAGGTGAGTAAGTGGAAGACGCATTTACATATTTGCCCATTACAAGAAGAAAAGAAATGCATGTATATTACTCCCACTTCTTTTTTATGCCTCCGCCACGAAGTGGTGCTGGAGGCATTATGTTTTCGGGTTGTCCGTCCGTCCGTCCGTCCGTCCGTCCGTCCGTCCGTCCGTCCTTCCGTCCGTCTGTAATGAATTTTGTGGACAAGGTAACTATCGAAACCTGTTGAGGTATCCTAATGAAACTTGGCGTGTATGTGTATTAGGGGGTGAAGTTGTGCCTATCAACTTTTGGGTGCACATGCTCAAGGTCAAAGGTCAAAAGTTCAAGGTCAAATACATAAAATTTCACTATTTCCACCATATCTATTGAATGCCTGAAGATATTTTCTTGAAACTTAGTGTATACATGTATTACCCAATTAAGATTTTCTGGTGAAAGTTTGGGTCATGAGGTCAAAGGTCAAAGGTCAAAAGGTCAGGGTCAAATACATAAAATTTCACTATTTCCACCATATCTATTGAATGCCTGAAGAGATTTTCTTGAAACTTAGTGTATACATGTATTACCCAATTAAGATTCTCTGGTGAAAGTTTGGGTCATGAGGTCAAAGGTCAAAAGGTCAAGTAAAAATATTAAAACTTCTTTTTTTTTCTCCGTACCTTGAAAAATTGTTCAAGGTATCTTCATGGAACATAGTATATACATGTACTGACTGGAAGTGATTATCTAGAGAATGTAGGGTTCATGGAGTCAAAGGTCAGGGGTCAAAGGTCAAGTGCAAGACTTCAAAATTTTACTATTACCCTCATATTTATGCAATGCCAGCAGGGTTATTTTTTTACACTTGGTGTATGCGTGTGTAACCTAATAGAAATTCTCTGGAAAGTTTTTTTTCTTTCTCTTTTTGCCTCAAAGGTCAAAAGGTCAAAGATCAAGTGAAAGTGCTGAACTAACTTTTTCCTCCATATCTCGGAAGTGGCTCAAGTTACCTTGAAACTTAGTACATATTATGCATGTTCTACCTGAGAGTAATTATCTTATGAATTTTAGGGTCAAGGGCCAGATGAAAATGGTAACAATTTACTATTCAATTCAGAAATTTCACTTTTTCTCCACACCTGTACCTTGAAAATTACTCAATGCCTAAATGTATGAATGGGTCAAAGTCAAGTTAAAGTCCTTAAATCCCTAGATACATGCTCTCTTATTCATCCAATTAAACCTACGTCAAGGAAGGTGAACATTCAACACATTTGTGACAAACTTGTCTTTCCAATATTTTGCCAATTTTGTGAAAATGTAATCACACAGTGTCCACATGTACTATCTAGACCTATTGGGAAAATCATGCATTATGGCGGAGGCATGCCAGTCGCCAAAGCGACATTTCTAGTTAAACTATTACATTCTTGTAATTCATTCGAAATTTTACTTTAGAATAGTTTGTAATTTAATGAAATGGGCAACTTCTCTCCCAATTCTGTCTTTAAGATGCAGCAATGTTGACTGTAGCTTTGAAGCATTGAGGAATATCAGACATCCCATTGCAATGCTTTGGAACCCAATCATGTGTTTGCATGGATTATGAAGAGTTGCCACTCCTAATACTTTTCTGGTGTAATTCTTTTTCAACAGAAGAACCCTGTGGACGAACTGCTTCACGAAAAAGCATCCAGGTATGATCATCTTCCCCAGTGCCCTGTAAGCATCAATCGCAAGATGCAGTATGCATCCATGTCAGGAGATGGACACAAGCGTCAACAAGCACCAGCAGAACCACCAACTAGGGCCCCCAAGGGACGTTTGATTGTTAACAAGAATAGAAAGCGACCACCCATTCCAGAGGAGATCTTGTGCAACATCCAGGCACATATGCCAGCCCCTTTCGATAAAGACTGGAGGGAAGTTCAGTCGCTTGTCAGAGATGCTACATGTAAGTAGTCTGTGGCTAAAGCTGTCTCAAAGAAATGATTCAGTGTGCAACAGATGCAAAAACCAAAGATAGATGAGTTGAGAAATTTTGTCGTAGAGGGGAATTCCTGTTACCTTGAAATTTGTACACACAGCAATGTAACTAGAACATGTAGCCCCTCTTCAACACGTTAACCATATTTCTTGTCATTGTATCATGTGGTGAAAGGTAGTAACTAGACAGAGCTCAGTTCTTAAGTCATCTAAAGTGACTTGCCTGCAATTTGCCAACTACGCAGATATTTGTTGAAATTCAGTAGGTGAAAGGCCAGACTTAATGGGGGTATTGGTTTTTTTTTTTTTTTTTGGGGGGGGGGAATTATGTTGTAATGAGACGTTATGAATTTTTTAAAAGTTAATGCCTCCATCTCCCCTGCATTGAGAGTGAAGGGACTTGAATACATTTTCAATGATGTAATAATCTTTCTTTACAATACCTTAAATATGAAAGTACAGTTGTATGATTTTTGAAATTTGTACTTGCCACTTGAGCATTGCCACACTTTGTATCCTGCAGGTACCACCGCAAAGGAGATGGTTGCAGAAACATTGGAGGAGCCCTCACAAATAACTCCTCTTCAGGCAAGCAGGATTACTGCTCCCACCTTTGAGGAATTCTTATATGGCCATCCAGCAGATGGTGCTACAGTCCCGCCTCCCGTGTCACAGACACCAAAGGATCCAAACTTGTCAGCATCACATGGATCGAGAACCAAGGAACACTTGCCGCCGAACCGCCCAAGTGTGAAGAAAAGACAGAAACGCAAAAGAAGGAGGGCTTCAGACGAGGCTGGATGCGTTACTGCAGCAAAGAAATCACTGTTTGCTAGAGGTAAGCGCAAATTTTTGTGTTTGATGTTTAACAACCCCATTATATCACTTTCTGACAGTAGACAGATGTTTTCTCTGAGAGTAGTGTTACTGCTGTTTTGATGCCAGCTATTAAGTGGTGCCGGAGGCATTATGTTTTCGGGTTGTCCGTCCGTCCGTCCTTAATGAATTTTGTGGCAAGCGTATCTAAAAAAACCTTTTGAGGTATCCTAATGAAACTTGGCATGTGATGTGTATTAGGGGATGAAGTTGTGCCTATCAACTTTTTGGTGCACATGCTCAAGGTCAAAGGTCAAAAGGTCAAGGTCAAATACAAAAAATTTCACTATTTCCACCATATTTCTGCAATGCCTGAAGATATTTTCTTGAAACTTAGTGTATTCATGTATTACCCAATTAAGATTCTTTGGTGAAAGTTTGGGGTCATGAGGTCAAAGGTCAAGTAAAGATATTAAAACTTCACTTTTTTCTCCGTATCTTGGAAATTGTTCAAGGAATCTTCATGGAACGTATATGTACTGACTGGCACTGATTATCTAGACAATTTAGGGTTCATGGGGTCAAAGGTCAGGGGTCAAAGGTCAAGGGCAACACTTCAAAATTTTACTACATGTATTTCCCTCATGTTTATGCAATGCCAGCAGGATTGTTTTTTTTTACACTTCATGTATGCATGTATAACCTAATAGAGATTCTCTGGAAAGTTTTTTTTTTTGTTTTTTTTTTGTTTTTGCTTCTAATTTCAAAAGGTCAAAGATCAAGTGAAAGTGCTGAACTAAGTTTTTCCTCCATATCTCGGAAGTGGCTCAAGTTATCTTTAAACTTTTTACATTTTTATGCATGTTCTGCCTGACAGTTATTATCTTATGAATTTTAGAGTCAAAGGCCAGATGAAAATGGTAACAATTTACTATTCAATACAGAAATTGCACTTTTTCTCCATACCTTGGAAATTACTCAATGCATCATAAACGTATGAATTGGTCAAAGTCAAGTTAAAGTCCTTAAATCCCAAATCATACATGTTCTCCTATTCATCCAATTAAACCTAGGTCAAGGAAGGTGAACATTCTACACATTTGTGACAAACTTGTCATTTTAATATTTAGCCAATTTTGTGAAAATGTAATCACACATTGTCCACATGTACTATCTAGACCTATAAGGAGAATCGTGCATCATGGCGGAGGCATACCAGTCGCCATAGCGACATGTCTAGTTTTACATTTTTTCTGAAATTTCTAAGGTTATTTGAATGCCCTTTTGGGAAGTTTTGATTGTGTAAAGAAGTTAAATACCACAGAAAGAAGAAAAAATAGTAAAAAAAAAAAAAATTATTAGGCAATTAAATAATGTTACGTATGGGACAAATACATTACGTATGGGACATCCTCGTACGTATTGCATGTGAATGCATGTGTAGCTAGTTGGTCAGGTCTCTCAGTACACAAATCGTTAATCATCCTGCAGAAAGCATCCCAACTTTGCTGCTACTCTTGAGTTACAGGCACTTGACACAATACATGTTCTTGACTGAACAATTTTCAGAAGGGGGGGGGGGGGAGATGCCAAAATACACAATGAAAATCAGCATTAAAGGGATGACATAGTTTTTGTAGAAATGGGGATTCAGTTTTCAACATTTTACAAGATGATTGGAAACCACTTGAATTATGAAAGAGCATACAATTCTAAAATGAGAGGAATTCAAAGTTTATTTTATGAAGATCCATATTTGACCTGGCTGAGATATCAAAAAACAAACAAATATCAAGTAAAATGAAGTGGTCCAAATGAAAAATGTGACCCACCCTTTATTAGGACACCACGTTTCTGGATATCTCAATTATTCAGTTATTCAGTTTTTGGTAGTAGCCATGACAAAAATCATGGGTATACATACTGAGGTGTGACTCGAATCAACAACCTGTTCGCTAGACAGACATATCTACTCGATCACTAGGGTTCCAAGCAGCAGGTATTGCATATTTATTAAAATTGATATCTCTTGTGTCGAGTTGTTTTTTTGTCGAGCCCACCTCCGCGGAGGTGAGGGGGAGACTAAGGAATTGCCTGCGGCGTCTGTCCGTTAACCCAATGTTAAATTTTTGTGGCGCGTTTCTATTATGGGTCATAACTTTTGATCATAGATCCGTTTGTGACCAAACTTGGATGGTAGATGTCCCTTGGTGAGCGGATGGTCACCACAAGGTCAAAGGTCACAGGCAGGGGTCAACAAACTTTAAGGGCTGAATGTTAAATTTTTTGACACATTTCTTTTCTGCCATAAATTTTTACCCTTTTTATATCTCTTTTTATCTGTTATATCCCATTCGCGTACAATTTCTTGTACGCGAATGGGCGAGACACGTTATGGCTCTTGCCTTGTTGTTGAAACTGAATGGCAAACTGCCCTTCATATGGAAGTAAACACTATGTATTCAATTTTTTAGTAGTAACTATCCTGATAAAAATACAGGGCATGCATACTCAGGTTGGTCATAAAGATATGAAATATGATTGAATATGATTATGATGGTAAGTATTTGGGGAATATTGATTCTCTTGACAATCTGGATCAGTATTTGAGTAATTTCAAATGATTCTACTTCAATAATTATACAAAATACCCATAAACATGGTTCTCCACACACTAAACGAATGGGGGACAAAGGGCATGCATACAGAGGTTGGTCATAAGAATTATAAAATATGATTAAATATGATGGTAAATATTTGGGGAATATTGTTCCCTTTACAATCTGGATCAGTATTTGAGTAGTTTCAAATGATTTTTCTTCAATAATTATGCAAAATACCCCAAAACATGACTCTCCACACACTGAACAAATGCGGGACAAAGTGTCCCGTACGTAACTGTCCCATACGTAACACATCATGTCTGTCTTTAATTAAAACATATTAGTGCTTTTTGCCTCGTGACTTGAAACTTAACTCTGATAATCTTGAGTGTTGTGACTTTCATCACACTGAGTTACAAGTTGTAGAATGAAATACTTTCAGAGAGTTTTGAGGTTGAAAAAAATGTTCTAAACAAAATTTTTCTGGTCCCATACGTAACGACACATATTTTCTCTTCTAGAACATAATTGTCAAGGTTATTTTTCTCAATCTTTTACATGATTATACTTCTGCTAGATATCAATCACCATGATAAAGTTAATTTGTATGATCAAAGACCATTAACACTATTTTTCAGGTCATAAAAGTCTCTGAATGTCCCATAAGTAACGCGCATGTTATCTTAGACTTGCCCTTTGATGATGAAATGTTTCCTTTTTTCTTTTTTCCTTTTTCTCATTGGTGTCATATAGGATCACAGCCATCCAGTGAAATCCACCACAGCTCTAGGGATAGTCTGAATGTTGCACAGCCTTTTGGGTCGCCTGCTACCCAGAGAAACAGTACATCATTCCAAGCAGCTTCTCCGATGTCTGAAGGGTTTTCTCCTGCTGCAAATCCAAATACCCCCGAAAGATCTGTGATCATTGAGCCCGGACATGCTCCTCCATCGTATCAGAGACACATGGCAATGAGAAGAACTTCAATGGACTCCCCAAGGACTGCTGTTGAAGATTTCCAGTTGCCGTCCATTGTCCGTGTGTACTCCTTGCAGGATGAAGGAACTCAGAATCTTGAGGATCGACTTGTGAAGGACAAGAACACTGAAAATCCTAGCTTGCCCAACGGAGGTGTACTGCAGGAGGATACATCACACAACTCAACAGAGACTGGAGCTATGATTGGTACATTAAGTACAGAAGGTAACTGCTCGCTCTTTACTCCAGGAGAGATAATGTCCCCTTAAGCCATGCGGTAAAGACCCAATGACTATATACTATTGAATTTTTTTTTTTCTGTTTGTTGCTTCACTCAAAAGATGGTATCATTTAGTACTTTTTGCGTGAAAAGTTAGTGTTCAGAATTCTCAAAGAAGAAAAGTAAAAGATAAGAAATGGGTTCAACGTACTCTATATATAGCAAATATCAGAGCTAGAGCTAATTTTTGTATCTTCTTGTTCTTCCAGTTTCACAAAGCCACATAGCAGGAAGAATATGGTATCCACCTTCCCCTGGCCAAGTCAATCCTAGAGGACCTGAAGTGTTGAACCACCAAATCATGCCACAAGTGAATATGAACCATGCACCCGTTGCAGAAAACGGATCATATGTACAATCCTCCGACCAGCTGAGCTGCATCATAGTGAGCCCGACTGGAAATGCCCCGACGAGCATGCATAATGTGCCGCTAGCCATCAACAGTCCACCACCAACCCCTCCTCAGCAGATTCTTATTCCTGTGCCAAGTCACCTGTCTGGCATCCAGTTTCTGCCAGCAGCCCCTTGTGTCGAAAACAACAATCAAAATCCTCAGCTGTGTGGGAGGGATCATAATGGAGGAAATGTTACTGATACCAGTTCTCATCCTTCAGTAGAGGTGAACAAAGTACCTCTCCTTATGAAACTACTGGAAACAGACTTGTTGATGACATCGCGGAGCTATCCCCAGCCCCAATGGCAGAATATTCTTCCAACTGTGAACACTTCCTTGAATACAGATTCTCAGCAGGTTGTCTCAAGCGCGGATGCTCATTTCCAAGCACAGAATTGCAATCAAGCCGGGATTAACAAAGGCACCACTGATCGTAGCAATAGTGACAGTCCACCAGTCTGTACCATCTATCCTTCTGGATCTGGCATCATAGCACCCAATCCACAGTTGCAGCTCTTCCATAAGTAATGGCTGGAAACTCTGCACAGAGATGAAACAAAATGTACCATTTGGCATGTTATGCTGGCCAAGCCACATGGCTACAGGGCTGCAGGATTACTTCTGGCTGAAATTGAGTGTGCTGTATTTGCCACAATATTGCCATCAGAACTGAATTGTTTAAGGAGGTAACACTTGGCAACCTTTAAGAGCAAAACTGATACAATGTATCAGCAGAATTGCAATGAAGTCCTGTCGGCTAGGATATTCTCATGATCAGCTTGCTCTTGTCTAGCAGTGAAGGCTCTACCAATGTGATAACTTTCTGCAAACATATTCTTGAACAATCGCAATCTCTTCTGTACATTCCCCAACAAACCTCTTTCAGGATGGTATTTTCAGTGCTGTATTTCTGTGACTCGTCTTCCAACTTCAAGTGACATTGTTTTTTGATGTAAAGTTTGCATTACATTGTATAAAGATGTAGTGCAACACAGTATTTGTTGTAGGACAATCATCTCCCTGAATACTTCAAATTATAATAAGATGCTTTAGGATATTATGTGTGCTGACATTAAACTTTAGAGTATTATCATTAGGAGCATGAACGTATACCAGGTACTATGATGTGCAGTTGCATGAGAAAGCAGTTTCAAAGGCAGTTGTTCTTGGGTGTTGAAATGCCCTTCGGGTTTCTTTGTCGATGCGTTGAACTGGCTTCCTAAAGCAGTACATACAGTATGATGAGTAATTTCCTTTTTCTTCTTCAACATGCTGCAACATGAGCTACTGAAAGTGATACATGTACTTGAGAATCACTATGCTATAAGAAGTGACTGTTGTACCTGTCTTAAAGGGATCATACAGTTTTGGTTGAGACCTTATTTCAGGTTTCTAACATTTTTTGGTGAGATAATGAGAAACCTCTTATGAAATGTGAAAGCATGTAATTCTTTGAGGAATTCAATGTTTATTTGATGAAAATTGTTTATGAAATGGCCAAGATATCCCAAACAGAGCGATTCTGATAAATTGTGGGACCCACACTTTATTACTATCGCTTTGTTTTACTTTGTTTTGGGATGTTTCAGTCATTCCAAACCCAATTTTCATCAAATATATTTTGAATTCCTCTTTAAATGGTATGCTCTGTATATCATAAATGTTTTCTTGATATCTCGCAAAAAGTTAAAAGCGGAGTTCTAATCTCCACCAATACTGTACCACCATCCCTTTAACATTGGTAGTAAATATACAAATGTCGGCTTGAAGTTGACACTTCTTATGCACTTCCATTCTGCAATACTGTTGGTGGTGTACATAAATTTTCTTGAGAACCTTGCCAAAGATTAAAATGTTGGTGTATCTACAAGGTAGTCATTAAGAGGTACAAATTGTAGCTGCCATTACAAAGAGGCAGCTTTCGTATTGATATGTGTATTGTAGGATTGTACAGGACAACTGGTGACACCTACAATCGATGCATTGTATCATAATCGACTGATCTGGCAACTATGGCTGAAGTCACGTCACAACTGTAAAATAATCTTTTAGATGACATCGGTATGTAGTTGACTATCTCTTGTCTGTGGCATCTTGGGCCTTACTCTAGTCCCATTCAATAAGTAATCCTTTGTCCTTTGATGTTTTAATCAGTACAGTACAGTGGAACCTCATAATGAGGCACAGATGGATACAGCAAGATTCATGCTGAACCTGGTTTGAGGAGCTAATTCTTTAGGTCATTTTCCATTAAAAAAAAAAAAAAAAAATCACTGATAAAGCAAGATACACGATAAACAGTGTACATGTACTAAGGAAATTTCAGGTGACCCAAACATCACCAGTGTAACAGAGTTCCCCTGTACAATATGCAAGTGCATTGTATACATGTATTAATAGTTGCCTCTCCTTACTCATTCAGTTCACTGCCAATTGGACATTTAGTGGGTTGTGTGTCTGTTTGTTTGCACTGAGCCATGTTACATTTGATCTGTTATTGCTACATGCTTTTCAAGTGTACTGTACCTAGGATGATGCATTTTGTCATTGTACCAATGTCTTTCCTGCAGTTTATCACCTAGGGGAAAATGTGTACAAGAGGAGAAGTTCCTTCTTTTTTGAGATTTTATGCAATGTAGGTGTGCTCTTGTCTCTCATACAGCATACATGGAATTAGTGTGGATGCTGAGCCAAGTTCAAGTTGTTGGTAGAATATTGTTTGTTTGTGAGCTGTACAAGGAATGCCCTTCGTACACTGTATAATGCTGCTTCTTTGTACAGTTTGTGTATGTGTTCTGTATTGACAGGAACTGAGAAGACATACAAGTGTACTAAACTAGCATTTAGTGTAAGCCTACAATGTGTATATGGCAAGAGTATAAAATTGTATCCATGTATTTTCTCTGGAGCTAACCATTGAAAGTACATTATGATACATTATGTATCTTTAAAGATCTTTTCCCTTTTCATTTTCTCATCAGTGCTATCAATGTAATAAGCAGTTTTGTAGTTTTGCTTTTGCAGAAAAAAGTTCTTTGCTATTTAAAAGGCATGTTGCTTTTTATCAATTCACATAGATGACCATTTGTGATGTAAACATTATACATGTACAACTGTAATCCTATGAATGGTGTTTGCCAGCACATCCACCTTAATACTGCATTATTACATCCTAGTATTTGGCACACATGATCGAAAACCTCAAACACGTGGAATAGATAGATAAATAAGATTGGTTAATTTCATCAAAACAACAATGACACATTTCAGCCCTGAGGTTGAATTGGATGAATACCCAAATCTGTTCATGTTTGTATTCCTCAAGAGTATAATCATGATGCTTTTGTTTTTCCAGAGAAATTACTTGTCATAGTGTGTGGCATCCACTTATAAGTACACATACATGAAGTACTAGAAATGTATGCAGAGTGTTATGGAGTGGATTGTTTATGCAAAGTTTAGGAGCTCAGCAGAAGCTCCAGCATCAAAGAGGAATTGCATAGGAAAGTGAATGCAAATGTTCTCATTACTTTCATATAAACTCAATTTCATTCAGATTTTCCATCGGGTCATGTGTATGATCCTTAATTGTAAAAAACCGACATACTGTTAAAGTGGACATTTTCGCATTTTGCACAACCAGAATCTAGCACAAAAATACTGTACAAACACATGAATATAATTGCTTGCCGTATGTTCCAGTAATTGATGTCTTGATTCTGTGGAATTAACAACTCACAAAACTCTTCTTGCCAGGCCAAGCACGAAAAATTAGTCACGCGAAGATATCCACTTGTACATACTTGCTCTTTTCCTGAGGTCCAGTTGTGAAAGTTGATCAGCACAAGGACTTGCATGGCCAACACTTTGCTATGCAGATATAGAGTCAGTATGCTGCATTATAGTTATTCATCATCTGCCATTACAGCTCTCTAGATAAACCTATCAAGAAATACAGGATTACCGTAATGGGGTCATAATGTGTTCTGTGTGTGTTTTTATAGTCAAAGGCATTAGTGTGAAGCTGCACCTGAAAAATGCAAATTTGCTCATGTATGTTCTTGAGATATGAACTCTGAAATATTTCGTTATTTATTATGTTTCCTTACATGTTAAGTATTTTCTGTTCACACAGGCAGGCCTAAATGTATTCATCATCATGATCAGTCCTCATCACTGTAGAATAAGCTGTGAAATCAACTTTGAATTATATGTGCTTATCTAAACATAGACTCGAATTTGAGTGCATATGAGTGTTCATAGTGGGTAAAGGAAACATTATTTCAGCACCTGTATCAGTGACAGGACTTTCGTCAGTGTATTCCTTGCCTGGTTTAAAACTGGAGGAAATGTCAGTCTTGGGGGCGAGCGGCAATTCATGTAATTGGGAACGGAGTGAAGAAGCCCTCTAAACATCTCTTTATTGGAGAATGCATCTTTCTGACTAAGATATTGGTGCCAAACACTGCAATTGTTTCGAATGAGATACAGTAATTCAAACCAGAACAAAATTTTAGAGAAGGTTCTGAGGAGAATAGCGCTTAATTGGAAATGGATGAAAGTATTCGAACATTGGGGGTATAAACAAGAAGTTGAGAGGAGTGAAACAGCATTCCTATAAAAGCCAGAATTTTGTGTCAGAAGTTCTATACAGTGTATTACTCATGTAGACCCAGGCTTTACTTTGTAGCTCTATTATTCATGATAGTGTATATACTAACATACATATACATACTGTACCCTCCATGTACATAAAAAAGTTTGTATATGAATTGTACATGACGTGCCTATGCTCTCCCGAGAGAAGTATGGAAGTTTTCAAGGATACATTCCTGACCAGTTGTTCAGATGGATACCAAAGAACTGCCACTTGATAGTTTTATACATGTCCTTCATTCGCCTTGTAGGAGTTTAGTGACGTTTAGATTTAATTAATTATAGGTTGAAGGTTAGTGAAGTAACGTAAGACACTGTACATTGTATAACAAACATTGACAGGAGAGTGAGAGAGAGAGAGAGAGAGATGCAAGTTCTTTGTTTGATATGTTTTGCAACCCTTTTTAATCGTGCTATGTGCCCTACTGCAACAAAGTTTGAAATGTTCAAACCTTTTACAAACCTGAGAGCTGTTACTGGCTGATTATTCTGTTGTCAAGACTAATGTAAGCTCCTCGAAACGAATGGAGTGGTTGGAAGTTTCTGGAAGCAAGTGAGTGTGTATTGTATATATACAAGAACTCATGTACAATGTAGAACCAATTTTGTGCTTGTGGGGTATATGGACTTTTCGAAAGGGTTGGAGCGGTCACTTTTTTATTATCTCGAAAAAGAACTGCACAGTTGGAAACATTTTTTTTCTAATTCCGTGTGATGGAAAAGATCTTTGCCCACGGGGACCTATGACCCAGTGATTTCTACTCCACTTACTACTTATGCAATGTATTAAAGACATACACATAGGTACTTGAAATCTAATGTGCATCATGTTTTTCTATGTTGGGCAACTTGCTCTTTACTTGTCAGTGATGACTGTTATGATAGGCATTGGGTATGGATGGGTAAGATGGGCCTTGGGTATACATGGGTAAGATGGAACACCAAAAACGAGGGGACCACATTATAACGACCTAAAAGCCATGGCAATTTTGTTCTTCACTAGGACCTAGGGTACAAAAACAAAGATTAACGTAGAGAGTGTGACCGGCAAATCGACATGTAATGGGAGAGATTTATTGTATCTGGCCTCTTCATCAACGACTTTCCACTCTTATGTCTTCAATGTGCATATTGATGCTCAACTATAGGCCTATACAGTGTAGTACAACTGTACACTAGTAATCATTATTGATCACTTGATAACCGAAGAGTAGAGTTCATGCAGCATTCATTAACTGTCTACTAATCTGTTAGGGCACAGTACATGTACAATTGTATGATGAAATCTTCACTACTCCAACCAACAAGCACACAAACAAAAAACACGAGTTTGATACCATTGAAACGTGACGTTGGGTTCATCCGCATGCACGTACATAGTGGAATGCCACATTGTCGAGTCCCTTTAAGTTGTCATGGTGTTTCAGATGTCAGCAGTAATGGATGAATTGCACAGCTGACAGCTGTCCTTATACCAAGGCCTAGCTCACTTGAGGAAACACTGCTGCCCGCGACTCGTGTGACCAAGCAGGGAGGTCACCTTCCTGGACCAAGAGATGCCTTGCTCTCTCACCAAGAAGGCGGACTCTATAGGGCGACATCCGAGATGTCTCCTAAGAAGGTGATAAATTATTCGCCACGAAATACCCCGTTTATACTGCTAACGGGTTTCAGATCCTCCTCGAGGAGGTTCGAAAGCCCACTCTGAAAAAGAAGCCTCTTGACTGTTCATACTGCTCGCCAAAAGCAGGCCCTAGCAGGCCCAACCTTCTCCTCCCCTCTGATTTATGGCGCGGGCTTTTGAGTGACAGTGTGCAAGTTGAAAGGTTTTCTGCAGCGGGGATTGGTCGAGATGGCTGGGTTGTTTATGTAAGCAGGTGATGACCTTCAGCAATTACCTCCGGGTCGGCCAAAAAGCGGCTTCTCGAACCCCCTTTGCGTCTACTGCAGTCGAACCTCCTCGAACCTGCTATAGCGGGTTCCGATCTGATCGCCTTTTCTGAATTTTGTCTGTTTATACTGAGCTGAAAGCCTGCTCAAAGCGGCTACAGGGGGTTTCAGAACCCCCTTTTTCCTTAGTATAAACGGGGTAGAAGTTGCGTCGAGACGTCTTCTTAGTCACGGAGACGTCTCGGGAGACCTGGCGAAGAAAATCAGCGTCCACGAATTGGCCGCGACCATAGAGACGTCGCGGAGACGTGACGGAAATGCCTCCGAGACTAGCTGGAGGCGGGAAAACTCCCCCCCCCCCCCCCCCAAAAAAAAAAAAAAAAAAACAAAAACAAAAACAAAAACAAAAAAAAACAAAAAACAAAAACACACACACACAAAAAAAAAAACACACACACACAAACAAACAAACGCGAGAAATGTCAATTTTCTCGCGACTCCCCGGAGACCAGGCAAGTCTCTAGGACGCGACTAGCGAGACGTGGGTCTCCACCAGATTGCCGCTAATGCATTGCATGTAAAGTCTCCAAGCCAATGAGATACTCGCGAGTCTTCGGGTTAACGATTAGGCTGGCATGCATCTGTGTGGATTTTGATTTGAATTTTCTGAGGAAACTGAATTCTTATTTACACCAGAAGTTGCATGTCGATGAAAAATTGTAAATTACTACACTGTATTGATACGTGTACTCCATGATTGTACAGGGTGTAAGTGCATAGGCCTATGACACCGAGACACGATATTTAACTGGTACATGTATATTACACCGTCGAAGAGAAAACTAATCTCTTTGCTTATAGGCTGTATACGCGTGTTTCTGTGGGAGTGTATGGGATAGGCAGATTTGCTTGGTTGCCATGACTGAACGCAGAGACGAGAGACAGGGACTACAAAGGGGGATCCCTTGTTTCAGGCTTTCCGGCTAGCGCCTGTGACGCTAGAAACTGGACAGATGACCACCACAGAAGCGGACCAATGTACTCGGCCTTTGTCTAGAGGACCCTGGCCGTAATGCGAGATAAGCGAGCATAATTGTGGTCGCTACACTGAAGCAAACCAGATGCCAGGTGCTCCTTAACTATACTTAAACAGAAAGATCCGTCTGTCCGGAGGAGTCTTTTATTTTGTTGACGTTATTGCTCTCCTCCGTATAGGAGGGGATTCCGTGTTGCAAAGCAAGAGTAGGGAAGGGTATGGAGACCACTCGGAATAAAGATCCAAATACGCTATATGCATATAATACATGAGAATACACATGTACATATACCTGCATCATGGAGCTATATGTACTACATGTACGAAAGTAGCTCTATGTTTGCGTGATTGTGTCATCCACCCACACACAAAACATGAAGTCCGAATATCTCCATAGTGATTCACACTCGCGACTAACTGTCATTGGTTGATCGTTTTACTACATTTCATTTTGCCTTGCCGTTATCTCCCCCGTTTTCCAAGAAACCCCGTCACTTTCTATTCAATATTCATCCCCCCCCCCCGCATATAGTTCTATCAATGTGATAAGTACATGTCCCTTTGTTTTTACACTATCTCACGTACGTATACTTGAGGTTTCCTGCTACGATCGCGTCGATGATGTTCGCATAATGATGTCTAAGGGGAAATCCAGTCCAAATATAATTTAGTCTTTTAAGGATGAGTAATATATTACGAGTTCAATGGTATAATTTTGATTGAAATCCGATGAAAAATAACAAAGTTATGACATTTAATGTTTCGCTATTTTTTTTTTCGGAAAACAGTTCTTGAACGGTCAATATGAAAACATGTATGCAAATGGCAAAATGAGCATATCATTCCCTGAACAACTTACCGTATTATAGTCATTTTGAAATTTCCAGTTTTTCATTCAAACGCAGTTATGCCCGAGGCTCAAGTAAATCCTCGTATATCTAACTGATCGCTATCCTGAAGTTATTTATCCCAGAATAACATCATGTTTCAGATTTCAATGACAGAAACATTGAATTTTTGTCCTTTTTGTGAGGTTATGACATGGTAATTAGCTCACACATTTGCATATCCATATCCACTGTACAAGAACTGTTATGCAGAAATTAGCAAAACTTCAAAATGTAATAATTTTCATTCGATATCACTCAAATTTTTATCTTTGAACTCGTAAGATTTTACTCTTATATATCTCATTCTCAACAGACGATATATAATATAGACCATGGACCTGCTAACGAATGGACTTTCAACAAAACCTACCACTCTAAGTACGAGATCCGCCGCCACCTGACTATGCGCATCTCCCAGGGGCCCGTTGCATAAAAGTTACTATGGTAACTTTGCCATCCAATGGTAACTACCATGGCAACAATACTCAACAGCCAATCAAAATCATGAATTCCATAGAAGTTACGGTTGGATGGCAAAGTTACCATAGTAACTTTTATGCAACGGGCCCCAGGTGTCGGAAAAAAAGATGAATCCATAATCATGCATCGTCACTGAAAAAAGAATTGTTTCCCCAATTCTGGTCTTATTTGGCTGATGCGCCTTTTCAGATTGAAACGTCTTTGAATAAACGCCAATGATTAGAATCAGCAAACCTCAGAACATCTGTTTTTGCTCTGGAAAAATGTGCGGAAAAGGTGGAAAATGAGATAACAAATCATGATCAATTAGCTAAAAACTTAGTTACCTCTTCAAAAGTACCTGAATTTCGCTAATGAAAATATCTGAACGGTGATATACCAATACATACCACAACTGCCCATGCATTTTCCTTGATTTTATTCTGCGCATTTAGTTTATAGATTTTTCAAAGTTGGGGTGTGTTTTGCCCCGGCTTGCCGGCGGCGGAGCTCATACGATGAAAGAAGGGAAGAATGTTTAAAGGGAAGGTAAACCCAAAGAGCAATGTGGATTGAGTGAAAGCAGCAACATTAGTAGAACACAATAATCAGTGAAAGTTTGAGAAAAATCGGACAATCGATGCAAAAGTTATGAATTTGTAAAATTTTGGTGTTGGAACCGCTGGATGAGGAGACTACTAGAGGAAACAATACAAAGAAAATATAAAGGATATTCAACAAAAATTCACTTTTCTAGAATTATGAAAGAGCAGTGGACCAACCGCTTTCAGAAAGGGGGGAATAATTGCTACCCTTAACGTATGTCAATATCAAGTTGATGGAATTTGTAATTTTCATGAAAAATGGATTTTTGTAGTATTTTCTTTATATTTTCTTGATATTGTAGTCCACTCATACGTCATAACCTCTAATAGTCTCCTCATCCAGCGGTTCCAACACCAAAACTTTAAAAATTCATAACTTTTGCATCGATTGTCCGATTTTCTTCAAACTTTCACTGATGTGTTCTACTAATGTTGATGCTTTCACTCATTCCACATTGTTCTTGGGGTTTATCTTTCCTTTAAAAATGCTTTTGTGACACTTTTGACATAGAGGCATGTATCAGTCAAGGAAATGATGAATGTCCGTGATTTGGACTGGATTTCCCCTTTAATGGGACCATGGGTAGGCCCTATATACAGGTGCAGATGTGTACTAAGGGAGGTGTGACTCGCACCTCCCTGCATGATTTATTAAATGAATGCATGTATGTACATACATGCATTCATTTAATATGAATTATGCTATATGTTTATGTTATAAGTTAATGTTATACGTTGTAACATAAGTTTATGTTATAAGTTATAACATAAGTTTATGTTATACGTTATAACATAAGTTTATGTTATAAGTTATAACATAGTTTATGCTATAAGTTTATGCTATATACGTGTATGCTATAAGTTTATGTATGCGTTTGCATATCTGGTTCGAAGACTACGCCCATCACCAATATCGCGTTGCAATAATTTCATACGACAAAAACAAAACAAACAACAGTCAGCTGAGACTACTTCTGTTTTGGTACAGAAAAGAATATAGTCGAAGTACGTAGCATAAATTGCAGTCATCATGCAGTCATCATGTATACTAGGACAGTGTTTATCATAAGACATTCCAACGTAACATTGCAACGATACAACAACTTTCAAATGTTTTTTTTTTTTTGACAACTTTTAAAAGTTGCAAACATTATCACTATGTATGGATATGGATCTGCAGCCAGCAGATGTATTCAAATCGCTAAACGTCATAAAAGGTGTAACTCGCAAAAGTCACTCGCAGAAGACCATGGCTGTTATCACAAAGATATACAAAATTTTGCACATTCCCCATACACATCCATCCTGGAACGTCCTTGCATATATGACATGTGCAATGAAACCCTTCATGACTCACTGGATTATTCGGAAAGTGGACAGTGATCCCCACTGACCGTACTCCATCCACCTCATAATGTGCTCCCTTTATTGTTTCAGGCTTTCTGACTAGCGCCTGTTTTTCGTAACCAAAGGCGCTTCCGGCTAAACACTTGACTACTTTATGTAGGCCCAACCACATTCCATTGTGTTGACAAACACAAGTGCGGGTGCAGAGAGGTCATTCATAAAATAAATATGGCCTCCGACTGAACTCTCCCCTCCCCCAAATTTAGGCTGTCTTCCCATAAAATAGCCATTATTGTGGGCCTATGTATATTAATCTTGTACAATATAGTTAGAATTAATCTCCTTTCAGATTATGAAAATTTGCCAACAACATGACTGTGTGTGTGTGTGTGTGTGTGTGTGTGTGTGTGTGTGTGTGTGTGTGTGTTTGTGTGTGTGATGTATTCACAGATTCTCGTTTAACAATTAATTAACCCTATAAAGCCCAAGCTATTTCGACCCCTTCCATGCCCATGGGGGGGGGGGGGGGGGGGGGGGGTGGGCACATTGTGCCCCCTAACGGACCGTCATATTTGGCACATGGGTAGAGCAACTTATACTCTACATGACCCAACAATTAAAATTTCTTAAGGTCGTTCACTGAGGGCGCTATTTACCAAAATATAAAGAAATACACAGGAATTACACTAAAGTCATGTTTTTTCTTTTTATTTCTTTATCCCCATATGTAATATATATGTTATTATTTTTTATTTTTAAATTTCTCAAGGTCAACATGTGGGGCGCTATTCATTACAATAAAAAGAAGTATATGAAACCTATGATGTATTGCTTGGAATAGGTACATATTGGTATCACATTTCATATTTCCATTGGAATTTTGAGTTTGCAGATTTATAATATGATAAACAAATGATATTACAGGCAAAGCTTGTGTGAAGCAGGGAGGTGGGAAGAGAATGTCTCTTCCCACCTCCCTGTGTGAAGATAACACAAAATGAAAGGGTAGTCTTTGTAAAACGCTGTATTTTCGATTGTTTCTATTATATCTATTGTTTATGTTTATGTCATACATAAATAAAGGAAATAATAAGAAGACCATTTCAGGGTAATTCACAACCATAATTGCTTCACATTTTGGTCCTTCAGCGAATTACAGCCAAGAAAACCCCCATTTCATCCACTATTATATTGTTAACTGAAAATTGAACAGAAAAATCATGCAAAATCTGACGAACATGGTTGTAAGTTTACGGTTGCCATGGCAACCTGCAATATCGGACATAGCTAAATTATATATCAAAATGTTTGCAATGAAATTTTAGGAAAAGTCACCAAATTTGGTTCAAATCGGGTAAAGGGTGTAGGAGTAGCAAACAAAAATATGGTAGGGGGCATTGTTACGAAACTAGTATACGTCCCTACTTTTTCCTCTGGCCGGCCATCTTTTCAAGCTATGCTTACAATGGCGGCCCTCTGCATTATCGCTCCATAATTATAATTGTTGTAATCCCCGCTGCATAGACATGCATCTGTATATTGTATCATTAATTACCTTTTATCTTTGTTTACGCAAGTCAAACGACTCTGTTTTGAATTTATTTTGTATATTTCCCACATGTTCATGATCATATATGCCTTATGTATATTGATTTGCTGATTGATTTGTTGATTTGCAGAAAATAAAGTATCTATTAAACAAATGTGCCCCCCCCCCCCCCTTGGGCTTTATAGGGTTAAGAAAAAGAGAGGATTCTCTGGTTCACGGCGTTGATACTTGCTGGAGTATATTGCCACCTATACAGGGGGTCTCTCTTTTTTTTTGTTTTTTTTTTATAATAGTGTACAGTTCAGTTGAAACTTGTTTAGCCCATCGAGCTGGACAGCTCCATGTTTAGCCTGAACTCTGTTATACTGAACTATACCAGACTTCTTGCCACCCGGCAAAGGGTGAATTTACCTATTCACTTGTGCAATCCACATACAGTACTTATACAGCCCCTCATGCTGATGGGAGCATATCCATCAGCAGCTGTACTTCTTCTGCGTATTGTTATATTCGTCCAATAATAGGCTGAACTAAATTTTCTGATCATCTTGTGAATTGTGTGTTTGGAGCTTTCACAATAGACCAATTCGGTTTGGATACTGTTTTTATGGTAATTATCTATCTGGATATACATGTAATTATGCCTAACAAAAGATAATTCATGCATTAGCTGATAAATAGCAACGCACCTGCCTCATTGCATAACCAGCATTGAAATTGCCTTTGTTCTTCTTTTGAAGCCCCCCCCCCCCCTCCCCGTTATGGCCGCCATTTGAAGTACTGTGCTCTGAAGTTGGATTCATCTTACTACTAACTGAAGATTGTCACCATCGAACAAAATGTTGCATCACCAACAAATAAAAAAAAACAATGAACAAAATGCAGCTATTTCTGATGGCCACTTTTGTGAACACAAACGATTTGATGCATCTCTTTACTTTGACCATGGACCTACAAAGAAAGGCCTATCCAATCTATATGCAGCTGCTGCCAATTATAATGAAGGGGTGGGGCATTAAAAGAGCTCACCAGATCTATTCAGCAGAATCATAACCGGTTTGGATGAAAATCCCTACTACATGTACAACGACTATTGTTCAGGTGAAATCCTTGGGTTGATATTGTATATTATACAATGTACATGAAATGAGTCGTGATAATGGGAGAAATCCGGGCCAGTTTAAACTTATTTTTTTGAAAAGAAAAAAAAAAGTTATAAATTGGGGAATTTTGTTAATTTAAAAAAAAAGTTCCACAGCAGTCAAGATGAATATGCAAAACAATGATGAGTGAGTTGATGATGTCATCGCCAATTTGCCACATGTACAAAATCTAGAAATTTCCAGTCTTGTAACGTTTGAATACGCAAGTCTCAAATCTTATTATGTTATCGATTATTTTACACTTTTATAAAAAAAAAATATAGATTTTTTTTTTCATACGTAATCAATTAAAATATTGTGAGGTAATGACATCATCGGCTTATATCCAATAACTGTATATTCACATTAACTGTTCGACAACCGTTTTGTAAAAATTAGCAAAACGTTACAATTTCATAACTTCCCTTCGTAGTGTTTGTTTGACTTTGTGATCAAATTTCAACTGTTGTGCTTGTATAAATCCGTAGTATTGTTTTCCCTTCACAGACTAAAATTTAACTGCCCTAGAATAATTTTGTTTATCGAGTATTGGGAGGGAATCTTCACTGCGAGTATGCTAAAGTTGGTTTTATCAGTTTATATTTCTGTATTATTTCGATCATGAGACGACACTCTGTATAAATGACCTTGTAGACATGGGACGTTCTATTGGAATTAAGCAAGATTTCTGTGTAATCTAAAGGGTGACTTTTGTGTTAAAGGCAATTGTGACAAAGCTAGTGACACTGGCTTTGTTGCTGACAGAGTGTTGCTCAAACGCTCACTGAGCAAAGATGGATGAAAAAGCAGAACAGAGTTCATGTTTATGGTTGATCCATGGAGCTACTATAACAGCTCCATGGTTGATCACATTCCTACCGGGTTTCAGTAACGTTCTGTCGTCGCACGTGGAGCTACTATCTCTGTTAGTAGCTCCATGGTCGCACAGCTCTAGCGGTTGAGACGTCCTCAAGTTTACACAAGCTTAACTCTCCCCATCTTCCTCGTCTGAGGAGATTCACAGTTACCACCGCTTTTATATGATTTATGGGACATTTTCCATACTGAATTGCCGAAACAACAAAGTGCCGAATCGATCGATCGTCAGCAACTTCTGTTGTAGCTCGTTCCATGCGTGCTGTCATATAAAAGACTCGAGATCAGCACATCAGCATAATTCCCGACAAGAAAAAGATAAAGAGGTTTGTAAAGAGAACCTACTTCAAGCCAACTCCTGGGTTACACAACTTTTATTTTATGTGCTGTGATCAAAGACGAGGCTGATAAAAAGGGTTCACTTTTATCCAAGGCCAGATCGACTTATGTATTCGACTTCGTCTGGCTTATACTTTCAAAAAACATACCCCAGGGAAATACTTTAGCCACTTTTTTTTTTTTTTTTTTTTTTTTTTTTAATGGAGATGTGGCACTTACCCCGTCCACTGAGCCACTAATCCACCAATCTGATATCACTAATAATCGACCCTGAATGGCAGCTGCCTCCGCCTCTAGCTGGGGAGATTACACAAGCCCATCCAGGCAAGGTGAATCATGCCTGTGCATGGGCATCAAAGTTGAGCTGAGAACTGAGGCGCGGATCTATTTTCTTTTTTTTTTTAAAGAAATGAAGAAATAAAAGGGGCGTATGCGCCTTTCAAATTTTTTAGCCGGTTGTATGGCGCTTAAAAAAAAAGAAGATATATAATATATATATATATATATATATATATATATATATATATATATATATACATAATTAATATATATACACGTATATATATATTTTTTTTTTAATTATTATTATTATTTTCTTTTTTGCTTTGCTTTGCTTTACTTTTGCACCCCCTTACTGAATTCCTGGATCCGTCCCTGCTATATATTATTCACTTTTGGAAGTGCCAGACAGCCAGTGTGAGGCTTTCGTGAAAGTGTGTAGCAGGAGAGGAATATAGTGGGATGATGGGGAGCGAGAGCCAGTTCGCCTCCACTCACCCATCAAGCGAGTATACTGATCATGCAGACTGCCAAACAGATGGGTGAGCGTGGCGAGTCTGTATCAGGCAAAGAGGAAGATTGAGAAAGAGCCTCCGCTCATTACTTTTAATCACCAGATTTATAGCCTCATGCCATTGAGTGTTGGGTACAGAATTACACGAGTTCAAAGGGAATCATTTTGAGCACCAGTGGCTAAATGGGATTATGCCTCAAAAATAGTAATGCAATGAACTTAAAATGTTACAAAGATGTGCATGTGCTTCATCAATGTTAGGGTATTGGTGTTTGCATGGGGACAAGGCAATTAAATCTATACATAATGAGCTACTGTACATTATAATTTACTCAAAAGTGTGTCGAGACACAATGTTAAACTGTGATGCGTCTTATTGCCCTATAAAACAGTAAGATTTGTTTGAGGAAACTCATGATACATTGTATTATCAAAGTAGATTTCTTCATGATATGCTTTCTACATAGGTAGGATGTAGAAACATAAATTATTAATGACAAGTTTCAAAAAAGTTCTCATTTTTTTTTCCCCGACGTGGTTACGTCTGTCGCTTGTTTTTGATAACATAATCATCATTAGTGTTCAAAACTGGTATTTTGGTATCTGGTGTTTTGCCACGTGGGAGTTCGAAGACATGCACAACCATGCTCAACCGCATGTGATCGAGTGCTTCAAAGAAGCTGAATGGAAAGTGATGAAAGTCGAGGCCGGTGCTCCAAGTATGGTGCTATGACTGCAGGGCGATAAATGATTATGCACAATTACAATCTGAAAATATAAACGCATGACCGAAATATAAATTTATTTTCATATTTGACCTGTTATACACAACTACAGCTTCTCAGTAATTATCGTAGTATTTTTTTTTTATTTCCTCTTGATTGAACATAGCATCGGCCTATAAGTATTATTCAGGAGCTTCGTCGCATCATAACACGAGCGTAACTGGTTTATTAAACACCAAGGAGGTTCGAGAGATGGTGTCACAACAGTCTTATTCGCTTTGATCCAATGCTCCTAGCCACCACTCAAATTATTTGAACTACTATTTGTATTTGCCAACTTGATCTGCCCCACAAGGATTGACAATGGATTCACATCTCACTGCATAATGACCAGCCACTCTCTACGGAAGATAGTCTTCATGATGGTCATTACTTTTCGCTATCCCTACTTCTGATACATCCATGGGCGGTGGACTATTATGGTATATAAAGACACGGGGGTACGCAGATAGAAATTGCTCAGCAAGATATTGCTGATACTCATATAAATATCAAAATTACTCGACTGGACATGTCTGGACACTAATCTGGTATATCTATTTGTATATATATATATATATATATGAGAAAATGATATACTATATTAATTTAATTCTAATTTAAAATTAATAATCGGAAAAGTGATAAAACTGGCTTTCCATGAGGGTAAAATTTCAAATACTTTCACAACATAAAGCTAAGATTTGCACATATTTTGGGACGGGATCAACTTTTGATTTTAGAGAATACATATGCTTTATCATTTAGGTGAAATTTCATTCTTGATTATGTTGATATAAATATATTAATCGAGCAGCATAATGTGTAATAATACATGTAGCCGATATTACGTTAGCGTTAAAGATGAATCTGTAGATTGCTCAGGAATATGGTGGCTTTAAGCATCAAACATCAAAGGCACAAATGCACCTGTGGCATTCTTTCAATTTGTCCATCCATAGAAAATTTACAGCTTCCTGAGTAATCATCACCATCAGTTGGAACTCCATCTCTTGAACCTCCTTGATAACACTGCATGATCAAGAGCGCAATACCGTATGTATCAGTATCAGGTGACCTACGGCATGGCCTGTGGGCAAGACGTTATGAAAATCCAGTGATATATATGAAGTGCATTCGAGCTATAGATTTAAGTAAAAGTGCTTAAAATAATAACAAAGACTAAATTTGAAGGGAATAAAGTAAGCACAACAATTCAAAAATATTTTATGAGCCTAAAACAAGGAATATTGAATCAGGAGTGATGATTATTCTCTCTGTACAAGACTAACAACGATAACAACTTCACATGTGACATGTGCGTACAGTATCATAAAGAGCTGTAGATTGTTATTTGCTTAGAGCTCTAGTCTATGTACAGCGTAGTATATAGTATAACGTTGGTCTAGACCTATATATCTACAACCGAACAAGTTCCTCTGCTGCACTCGCTCCTGCCGCCGTTTCAGTCCACTTTCCTTGGCTCGTAAATCCACCCAGGCATTAAGTATGTATTCATGAATGATCCACGTAAGTGACAAAATGGTGAAAATTCCATTTCTACTGGACTTGAATCTCACTCAGATGCAAGTATTTAGGTTACTGAATAACTAGAGTGAGTTTGTGCATGTTTGGAGGTCATTTGACAAACAGGTGCGAAAGTACACTAGCGCCCAATCCCGCCCACCAGCTGACTTTTTGTGCAGTGGGACAGTCTTATGCAGGCCTGCTCATCAGGCAGTAGAAGTTTCATACAATCGGCATGTGATATGTGTGTGCCGTGTACGTGTGTGTGTTTGCATATATAGATCTATAGCCTAGTCTGTTTTATGCGTTGATTTTTCTCATTTGTTTCAGAACCCACAAATGCAGTACCACTCAATTCAATCATGGCAGGGAAGGAAGTTGTATATGTGCTTGGTGATAGTGTCCTGTGCTGTAATGCAATCTACTGGAATTTTAACCTTTGACCTTACTGGAACGTGGAAAATAGTCAATGGAAATGGCAGTAAGTTACCATTCATTACATTAGAAAATGTCATGTTTCTCTCATAATGTATCACACAGTCCACACACTAGATCTACTGTATACGCCATATATTTCGCGAGTCTAAATTTTTGCGAATCGGGAATTCCTGACAATTTTGCAAGTAGTTAAATTCACGATCGCGTAGTTCTGCTGTACTGAACAGAGAAGAGTACATGCGTACGTCTCATTCACATCAGGAATCAGAGCCGATCATATTTTCACGTATCTTTAATTTCGCGAATAGCATCTGACTCGCCAAATTTGTCAAAAATAAAAACCTTGCGAAATATTCGGTGTATAGAGTATTTTGTAGAGTGTAATCCCGGTACCTAGAGTCCCCTGACATGTCTGTCTAGGACTTGTAGGAGGACCTCTGGAGGACATGCCAGACAAAAGCCTTTTGATACTACATTGTACTTGTAAACTTGGCTCAGTGGGAGATGAGAGACCCCCCCCCCCCCCCCCCATAAGAATCCCCTGGTCATTTAGCACAATGTCAGCATACATTTCAGTGCAAAACAGTGGGTGAGCATTTCTCCTCGATAGGTGACAATTTTTCATTTGCACATAATTATGTACACTTTGCCACAAACAGTGCAGGTCAGTGGCAGTGGTCACTAGAAGTGTGTTTCGTGTTCACCTTTGGTTTGAGACCATGTAGAGATTCCTAATATATGAGTCTAGCACAAGGTTGTGCTAGACTCACACTAAGCTGTCTAGCATGATCTTTACCTGAGACTACACCAGACTCACCCCAGACTTAAACTGTGACCAGCCCGAATAACTGTGTACAAGGAGCACTCCGGGGTTACCCAGAGTTGTGCTTTGTGCTGTGTGCTTTGTCCTTTGTGCTTTGTGCAGTGCCCGTTTGGAGTCCTCATCATCTGTGAGCCTGAGGTAAACAAGGCATGACTCTCAGAGGTTGTGTTGTGTTTGGGGGGACTCTAATCAGGGTGTAAGTCCAAAGTGTGACAAATTTGTTAATTAGTTGCAGCAAAAAACAAGTCAGTGCAAGAATTTGACCAAAAATTGGTCTGTATCTGGTCATCGGGGATATGTTCTGTGGAGACTGCGTCTGGCTTCACGGATCCCCTCCGTCTCCGGAGGAGAGCGATAACGTCAAAAAAATAGAGGACTCCTCCAGACCAAGGAGGTTCGAGAAATGGAGTCACAACAGTCCTATTCGCTTTGATCCCATGCTCAAAGCCGCCACTCAAAAATATTTGAAGTATGTGTCAAACTGGATCTGCCGCTCAAATGCGAAGACAATTGACTCGTGTCTCATTGCATAATCACCAGCCACTTTCCAAGGAAGACATGTCTTTGTGATGGTAATTACTTTTCGCTATTCCTACTTACAAACGATGGGCGGTAGACAATGGTAAAGGCAAGGGGGTGTGCGAATAGAAATTGCTCAAATACTGCTGAAATAGATATCAAAATTACTCGACTGTACGTGTCTGTACACTAATCTGACATATTAATTTATAAAGAACTATACTTGAAGATGATACCATATTAGTTTTATTTAGCGGAAATAAGAAGAAAGTGATAAAACCGGCTTTCCATGAGGGTAAAATTTCAAACACTTTCACAAAATACAGCTCAGATTTACACTTTTGCACATATTTTCGAACGGAATTGACTTGTTTTATATGCTTTATCATTAGGTGAAATTTCATTGCATTTGATATATAAGCGAGCAGCATATACCCGATATTATGTTAGCGTTAAAAATAAATCTTCAAATTGCTCAGAAAGATGGCGGCTTCAAGCATCGAACATCAAAGGCACAAATGCACCTGTGGAATTCTTTTGTCCATCCATAGAAAACTGACAGCTGATTGAATGATTATAGTCAGTTGTAACTCCATCTCTCGAACCTCCTTGTCTGGACAGTCGGATCTTTCTGTCTATGCAAGAATTTAATCTATTTGAACTCAAATTCACTCTCTCTATGTTTATTAACTTAGTATTTCTTCCTTCTCATTTTAACTCTATTAGTATGTTATATGATTGTTCTATTTTTGTCCTTCCTGCCCATCAAAACAGGACACTGGATCAATGAGACAGTATAATTGCTTTATCTATTATTATTATTGTTATTATTACTCTTGCATGAAACTTGAAAGCATACACAGATTTGTTTGACACAGCTGTTCTATGGAATGCCATTTGTAGCTTTAGTGGTTGGCTGGGAGACTCAATACTGTTAAATGCGAATGAATTTCTTATAAAAGTTTTAAACTCCTCTTCATTTCCATTAGTCAATCAATATGCATCACCAAAACATTTGAAGTTGACAGTGACCATCTGTTCTCATGCAGTTCATATATAAGTTTTTTGTTCTCTTTTTTTTTTCCCAAATTGATACCACTTTTGTACCAAAGGACCATGTAACACTATTAGACATAGAGATTAAAGAATAAAGAGGACATTTACATTGCACCTCATCATGACGGAAATTATGTCAAATCAACCATGCTGTGATATTTTTATGTGCATGAAAGACTTGATGTGAATGTCTCTTTCTTGGCAGTGAATTCTATCAAAAATAAAGCAAAGGTAACTGCTTGTGTCTGAATTACATTACAAATACAGTGTGTATTGTTTGAATCAGGATCTTTTTCATTTTTGTCTAACATTATTTGATGGGTGATTTCATGTAATAATGAAGTGATCCCCAAATTTGTATATTGCGTAATATGTTCTCAGAAAGTTTATCAGAAAGCAGCCTGGCAGAGAAGTTAACAAGGAAATCATATTCATCTCATCTGAAGAAATTGCATATAGAGGCATCAAAGTAAAGGATTTGAAGGAAATGCATCGAAACATAGATATGAGTGATAGAAATAACTGTCCAGATGAGATTTTAAGAAGAATTTAAAAAAGGATAGAAGATGACAATGCCACTGTTTCTGCAATCAAGCAAAGGGGACAAGAGTGCCCAAAGATAATTTACCGATGCAATTTTGGCAGAGAGAAGGTATTGTATATATTGAAATGCTAATATTATCCTCTTCCCATAATGACCATTCCAAAGGCATTGCCATCTCTGGCCCTGTTCCGGGCAGTGTCCACACCGCCCTCATAAATGCCAGCATTCTCTCTGACCCTTACTACCGCTTCAACGATGACCTCTACCGCTGGGTTGCCATGGACAACTGGACATACTCTTTGGACTTTATGGGTGAGTGGTGATGTCAGCTCTGGCTAGTAGAGTTGGTAGGAGTGGTGATTCAAACTATTGTCTTCTGTAGAGGACTTCCTTTCTTAGCAATACTAGATGTTTGATGGAGGTTGACAGTGTTATTGTTATAAAATAGTGATACTCCTTACACAATGTCGTTTAAAGCAGATTCTGTATTTACAGAATGACCAGGTCTAACAGTAACTGGTTCTATCCAATTGTTTAACATTGTCTTGATGTCTGACATGCCAATATAAACTGGTTATCACTAAAGGAATATCCATCTCATATTTGTATGCATGTAACCATTTTTTTATTGTTTTGTTTTGAAATCACATAAACTAAGTTTGATAGGCTGTGTCTTGATTTCCCACGTTCTTAGTATTCCCCAGCTGTGTTTGATAAAACTTGTAGGCCCTAAGTACCAGAAAGGCCTGTGTCAACATATAGCTCACTCTGAAAATTTCTTTTGATGGCATACAAGGATTTCTTTGTATTTCAAAAAGCATTGCCGTATCATCATTGATAATATGTACTGTACAAACTGTACAGTACTGGTTGAGGTGAGGTGCAGCTTGTAACATTTTGTGAGCTATTTAGAAACCACGCTATGAAATGTTTAAGAGCATACAATTCTAAAGGGAACCAAAAGTTTATTTGATCAAATCAGCTTTGAAATGACTGAGGTATCTAAAAACAAGATGAAACAAAGAAATCCTAATAAAAGCTGGGGCCTGTAAATTTTATTAGGATCGTTTTTTTTGGATATCTCGGCCATTTCAGGGCCAATTATCATCAAATAAATGTTGAATCCTTGAAAGTACATGCTCTTTCATATTTCATAAGAGGTTTCTTATCTCACTAAAAAAAAATTATAAACCTGAATCCTCACCTCTACCAGTACAGTCTAGTTCCTTTAATTTCTCCTAGAGTGATATCTGTTTTCTAGCTTTAGCTTACAAAAAAGGGATGTCATTTTCAGTGCACTGTAGCTTTGCAACCATGAATTGAACACTGTTTTGTGATTCCATTTGTGATACTGAGGCCCAATTTCTTATCTGTTGCCATTTTGCAGTAAAAGATGATTTTGCTAATAAGAGCAATGTGAAACTGGTCTGCAATGGATTGGACACAGTTGCCAATGTGACGCTGAATGGAATTCCTATTGGACAGTCTTCCAACATGTTTGTGCGTCAGGTGTGGGATGTCAAGAAAGCTTTGAAGGTAATACTCCATGCGATTGTATTTTGACTTTGAATGAACATAATAACAATCATACTATCACAGGAATAATATCTCTGGACTGACTGAAATTGTCAGATTTTTCTTTTTTCCCATCCATCATCATGTAATGAGTCGGGCAGTAATTAGCAACAATAAATTATAGACAACAAGTTTGAATCTGGGCAGATTTAAAGTAATCTATAGTTCTACCGCATGGAATTGAAATGAAAATTCTTTTCAAAAAAGAGAGAAGAAGAAGAAGAAGATGCCTGAACATGTCACATAGTTTGTGGTCCAAGTCAAACTACTTGTATATTGTTGTGTTTTGGTTCGGGATCTTTAGAAGGTATGCAGAAGAACAATTTGCAACACACAGTGAATAATTTGAAGTAGCACTTGGGGGGGGGGGGGGGCTTCTTTGGCAAGTCCTCTTACTCGCATCCCAAGTCTTTGCTTTGTACTTGTGCAAAAAATGCTGAATAGGTTGTATGCATTGGTGGAGTCTTGATACTGAAAGAGGATTTCAATTGGGTAAACCTTAAGTTGTTACAGAAACAAAGGTGGGACTACTTCTACAGGGTTATACTGAACATCAATTCCAAGTAATGAATGGGGGATTATTTGCAGGGAATGAAGGCAGGATGTTTGGGGTTGACTCAACCTGGTCGTAAATTGTGGTTTGTTGATATTTAGACAGTTGGGGCTGGATCTGTCTGATGAAGTGGGACAACAATGAGATCATTCTGACATTCAAGGGGTATATTTGAGGGATGATAGAGGTCAGTGACTGGCTGGAGTTGGGGTGAGGGGGGGGGGGGTGGACAATGGATGGAGGTCAATGACTGGCTGGAGGTAGGGAGATAGATAGTGGTCATCATAGTGGAGTGGAGGGGGAGGGAGGGTGTAATAAAGATGTGGGAAACTTGTACAACAATGTGTAACAGCAATGGACAAATTCAATCATTCCAAGGGCTTGTGAATGATGTTGCTACGGTTGTAAATGTCTACAGATTTAGAGTCAGTATCGCATGACCTGCCATATAGGTATTTTCCAGACATGCTGTTACCATGATGGGACCAGGGCCGGCAACAACTTAAAGGGATCATAGAATTTTGGTTGAGACCTAACTTCAGGTTTTTAGCATTTTTTGGTGAGATAGGTAAAAGCTCTCATGAAATGTAAAAGATCATGTAATTCCAAGAGGAATTCAACATTTATTTGATGAAAATTGGTTTTGAAATTGCTGATATATCTAAAACAGAGCAATCCTAATAGTCAGGTGGGACCAACCTTTTATTACGACTGCTTTGTTTTACTATGTCTTCAGATGTCTCAGTAATTCCAAGACCAGTTTTCATCAAATAAACATTTCCTCTTAGAATGGCAATGCTATGTACTACTTCATTAAGTGGTTTCTTTGTATCTCACCAAAAGTTAAAAGCCCAATCCTCATCTCCACCAATACTATACCATCCCTTTTACAGTTTCCAGAGTCCTGCAATGACTGTTGCGTGCATTGAAATGTTATTGTGTATATGTCCTTCTTGAAGCAGCTATCGGGGTTATCCAGATGAAGGTGGCGTAAAACGAGAAATGTTGGCATGCATTTTGATTTTGTGAATTTCGCAAAGCCAAGATAGGCAAAATTAAAATGCTTACGAAAGTTCTTCCGCTTTGAATGCCAGTGGTAATTCGCAAAAATTTCATGCCCCGAAACAGGCTGTCAGCTTCATTTTGGGAAAAATTTCATACGGCAAAAATATATATCTTGTTTTACAATTGCAATTCTTGTTAACATGTAAAAGTCATTGTGATAGGATCATGATACAATGTCTTAGAATCATGATACACCGTATCACTCAATCTAATATCATTAAAAATTCTTTTTACCTATATTTGTTCCATCACAGGTTGGACATAACACCATGCAGGTGGCCTTTGAATCTGCTGTCACCTATGCAGCCTCCAGATTCAACCGCTACCCCTATGACGTGCCCCCAGATTGCCCTCCCAGCGTTCTCCAGGGCATTTGCCATCCGAATTTCATCCGCAAGGAGCAGTGCTCCTTTGCTTGGGACTGGGGCCCGGCCTTTGCCCCTGTCGGCGTCTGGTGAGAATCAAAATTTCTTGAAATAAGATCTGAGAGAGAATTGTTTATCTCCCATTTCACACATACTTGCCAACTAGTAAGATTTTATCAGATTCATTAAGATTTTTTACGTTAAAAATAGCAAAATCAGATTTTCTGTCAGAGAAATCAGATTTTTAAAAAATATTTAGATATACCTTTCATGTGTATTTTCTGAAGATTTGACCGAAAGTAAGATTTTTAACTTCAGTTTGCATATAAAATAAGATTTTTGCAATCCACGAGTAAGATTTTTCATCTTGAAATTTTGGCAGGTATGGTCACACTATTTTTGAGACATGCAGAAATAAAACATGATTTTCTTTGTTTTTATTTTTTATTTCCATTTTGGAAAATCTGGTTTTGTCAGCAGGACTTGTTTATGAAAGTGATGTGGTTGTGATGGTAAATGAATGTGCAGTGCAATTGCTGTTTTTTATTCTTTCTTAGGCTGTGACTGTCTGTGTGTTTGTATTTGTTTCTTTTTTTCCCCTTTTTCTTTTTCTTCCCTGTTGTACTGATGCTCTCTTTAGAGATTTCCTGAGAAATCAGTGTACAAAGAGAGCAGTATTCAAACCACCCCAAGACCAGTGTTTATTGTTTGAGATAAGCAGCTGGGGGAATGAGAGGACTGATCAGCAAGACTGCCTTAATTAGCTTTATTGTCCCCGCTGAACGAGTTCGAGCAGGGGACTATGAAACGGGCTCCGTACGTGTGTGTGTCCGTGTGTCCGTGTGTCCGTGTGTCCGTCCGTCTGTCTGTCCGTCCGTCTGTGTGTGCGTCCGTGTGTGATCAAAATGTTCAATTTGCTACTTCTCTGTCATTTATGAGCCGATTTTGATTCTGTTTGCTTTATATGATAGCACTACATGGGAGCTTTGAAACTTCTACACAGAATTTCAGTTGTGACCTTTGACCTTGACCTTTGACCTATATTGTACATTTTGCTTCAAAATGCTACTCCTTCGCCATTTCTAACCCGATTTTGATTCCGTTTGCTTTATGTGATGGCACTAGGTGAGGGCTTCAAAACTTCTACACAGAATTTTGACCTTTGACTTCTTTGACCTTTGACCTTGATTTTTGACCTATATTGTACATTGGCTACAAAATGCTACTCCTTCGCCATTTCTAACCCGATTTCGATTCCGTTTGCTTTATGTGATGGCACTAGGAGAGGGCTTCAAAACTTCTTCACAGAATTTTGACCTTTGACTTCTTTGACCTTTGACCTTGATTTTTTACCTATGTATTGTACATTTTGCTACAAAATGCTACTCCTTCGCCATTTCTAACCCGATTTCAATTCCGTTTGCTTTATGTGATGGCACTAGGTGAGGGCTTCAACACTTCTACACAGAATTTTGACCTTTGACTTCTTTGACCTTTGACCTTGATTTTTGACCTGTATTGTACATTTGCTACAAAATGCTGCTTCCGGCGGGGACATATATTATGCACTGCGTAATTTCTACTTTTCCTAGTTGGGAAGGAACCTCTGAGTTAGGGGATTAAGGCAGCACACACTGTGTGGAAAGTGGTGGTAACACTTAAAGGGACTGTACAGTACTGGTTGGGGTGGGGATTCATGTTTTGAACATTCCTAAGTGAGATAATGAGAAACCTCTTATGAAATATGAAAGAGCACGTAATTTCAAGATGGATTCAATGTTTATTTGATGAAAATTGTTTTTCAAATGGTTGAGATATCAAAAAAGTCATAATAATAAAAGATGACAGGCCACGCCTTTTATTAGGATCTCTTTGTTTCACCTTGTGTTTGGAGATCACAGTCATTTCAAAACTGATTTTCATCAAATAAACTTTTGATACCCCTTAGAATTGCATGCTCTTTGACATCTCATAGACCCCGTGTTCACATTGGTCCCCGCAATGCGGGGAAAGTCCCGAGCTGTGGGACTTTCTCCTCCAAAACCATAATGTGAACGCTCACTGGGACTTGTCCCCCCACCCCCCCCCCCCCCATCCCCCATCCCTGCCAAGCAAGTTGGGTACGGGGACAAGATTTGGAGGGGAGAGTGACCTTGGGGCGAAATTGATAGCGTCCAGCTGTGGTCATCAAATGTGCGCATGCGCTATGCCTGGCAGAGCTCGCCCCAAGCCCCAATTGCCCCCACAGCTCGGGGACAGATGAGATACCAATGTGAACGGTCAGTTGTAAAAAAGATTAGATCTCCAATGTGAACGCCAGGAGAGTGGTTTCTGATTATCTTGCAAAACATTAAAAGCTAAATCCTCACCTCAACCAGAACTGTACACACCCTTTAAGCAAACAAAACTTTGGAGAACCAGCTGCCCTAGTTTTATCTCAGATTCTTCTAGATAAAAATCACTCCATCAGGAAAACACCTTGCAAATAAACATTCTTACTAGTGGAGGCTTCCAATAAGAACTCCAGAGAATTTGCTGATGCAACAATCAGGAGTACTGTAGAGAAAGGGAAACGTGCTGAGTGAGATGGAAAGAGAAAAAATGAGGAGGAAGAGAAAGAGAAAAAGTAGGTGCATTCACACTTGAATTTCATAGTATCAAATACCCATGGTAATTTGTTGATGCTGCTCTTGTTGGTTGAAATACCACCGTAATTAAAGAGAATGCAGTAGTTCACTTGGTACTGTTCTCATTCACGAAATACTGTGGTATTTCTGGTGAGCATTGGGCAAATCACAGTTGGGAAAAGACAGAAAGTGTGTCAGGTCAGTTCAGAACTACACTGCTGTATGATCGGTGGTATTTTGAGACACTATAATCATTCACACTATTAAATCTTGCATGCATATTTCATACGAAGTTTGAATTACCATCCTATATTCCACAGTATTTCACAGTATATTTTCTCTCATGTCACAAGACACTGCACAAAATACCACAGTTATTCACCATGAATGTAAATGCACCTAAGGTTGAGATGCTACAGTATATTTTTTTTATGATGCTCTCTTAAATTCCTTTATTTTGTATCTTTTTGTCTCTTTGACTGAGCCAGGAAAGATATCTATCTGGAGGCTTTTGATGAGCCAGTTATCAGAGATGTAGTGGCAGTTCCATACATAGGTGAGAAGCCTGGTTGTTGTATTGCCAGGGTCTAGGGGTGTCACTACAGCTATGTGTAGTGAGATATAACTGCAATGTCTTTGTATTATATAACATGTCAAGACTAACTGTGTGTGAAACAGGTCTGAATTGATTAGTCTATGCTAGAACTCCAATGTCAAGATAAGCCCCCTCTCCTTCCGGAGTTAATGTAAACATTACATAAAGACCCCTTTGTTTCATCCCAAGTTTAAGAAGTGGTCAGTGCTGGGAAGGAGCCCCTCTGTGTAATAGCATCATAGAGAAAGTTCATTACAGCCAAGGACTCTGCTGTGAAGTGCAGTTGTGTCCAGAACAAGAAAGCAGATTTGTGATGCCAGTAAGGCCCGAATGCAGTAAGAAGCAACATTTCCTGACTATGTACTTTTGTAGTCACTGTATATTCTCCATATGCATGCTTTCTATGTTGTAAGATAGTTAGATGATGATAAGTATGTAATATACTGACTGTAGTAGACAAAGGAGTTGTGGTTCAGGTGGATGTATATGCTCCCAGGAGTGCTTGTCTTTGTTTGTGTATGAGTAGTGTGTGGACATCAGGCGAATGCTGTTGTTGTGTTCATTGTACTGTGTAGTGATTGAACCTTTTGTAAGTAATTAGTATAGATGTCAGTGATTATTATGCACATGAGTTAGTATCATTTATAATCACAGATTTTAGAGTGGAATAACACTGGGATAGACATGTGATATTCAATATCCTCAGTCATTTTCATGTTTGTAATATACAGTGTATTAATAACACATAATAGTATATAGAGGTTATTCATTTTTGGGTAATCATGTAGAAATGCACACCTACCGTTCGCTTCGCTGTTTGTCAATAAAATTTTGTGCAGCTATTGGAGATGCTAAATTGAACCATATCAGAGAGTTTCCATTGAATTAGAAAGCCGAAAAGGTAAGAAAAATGAGAAATCGGAATTGAAAAGTACGTCGGTCGCGAACATAGTCTCCAACGTAAAGTGGTGCACCGATTTCGCAGAGAACGATGTCAACGATTGTAATCGATTCTGGTAGTCTCTAATCAGCCGCTTAATAACAATATCGAACTTGACTCGTGCAATACGTGTAGCCCCTACTTTCTTTTTCGTATTTTTTCCCTTATTGTTAGCTCACCTGAGTCGAAGGCTCAAGTGAGCTATTGTGATAGTTGTTTGTTTTCATTGCCACTATCATGATTATCACTATTCAAATTATTGATACGATTATTCATACCAGGATTAAGACATCGATCCTTTCTTTAAAAATTGTGGCAAGTACAAATGTATTGATTTCATCATGACAAAAGTTGATAATAATTCAAATTGAATAGTGTTGAAGGGAGTAGAATGAGGTTGACGGAAAAGTGGAAGAAAAAGGTTAGGCTATTACCAGGGAGAGAGAAAGAGAGAGAAAAGAAGATGAGAAGGAAGTTGAATTCAAAGGGGGTTTGTTTCTAGTATCTTCATAATTTATAGGCCTAATTAAATTAATAAATTAATGAGAATAGTATTATAAAAAGTGTATGTTACACAATCATGTATTGTGGACTTCTTAAAGTGCTCATTTTACCTAAAAAGAAACAGAATATTAATTGAAATGGTAATATGTTTTTGATTGATAAGTTCAACTTAAATTGTTTTTATGATAGTATTTATTTTTCCATTTCATTTTCTTCGTTATGTATACAAAAACTGCAACCCCAGTAATGAGTATTTGCTTTTGTTTTGTGGTAAAAATCAATTTTATTGTGCAATATTCATGATGGATAATTCCCATTTTTTCATATATCTTTTACTGTTTTGTACACATATTATCTGTCCAACATTTAGTCAGCAAAAAATGTTGACAGATATACAGTCACACGCAGGAGAAAATTACATAAAACGATAAAAAACAGACGCATCAAGATCACTTTCTTTCTTCCACATTTTACTGTCGAGCCGACGTAATTATTGTGGTTAAACACCAAACAAGCGGCTGTATTACAGACTACAACAATCGATTATCATCGTTATATCGCTCTTCCACATAATCGATCATCCATCATGCTACGCTGACACGGCCGTCGATCGGCGTACAAATTGTACTTTTGAGTCAAAATTAGCTACTTTTCTTCTGCAATTGACTATGAAATTTCATGAAACCGTCAGATATGGTCCATCTTGACATTTCGGTAGACATTTCTGATAGCTACAAGAAGTTTTCATTAACAAATTAAGGAAGGAAATGGTAGGTGTGCATGGTGTGCATTTCTACACGATTACCCATTTTTGTGGTATGCGAGAGAGTTATTATAGTTACATGCATATTCTCAGTGCAGCTGTTAGATTATTTTAGCATTTGAGATTCACACAAGATCTTTACATGATATAGCAATATCAGTTGGTAGAAATAAACGCATTATCTGATAAACAGATACAGACAAAAGATAGTTAAATAAGTGAGAGGAATATATATATATATATATATATATACACACACACACACACACACACACCAGAGTTAGTGTGTATTTAAATCCCAATGTGAACTCAAAACAGTTTGCATGATTTTATTACATCTCAGTAGATTAGTTTGGATTATAGTCAGAGTTATATTGCCTTTCAATTAAGGTGCATTCAAATGGTATTTGATAGCATATATTAATATGTTATATACATATAATGTTCTCTAGGAAGAGTGAAGTTAAATTAGTTGTTACAATGCTGTTCATGACAACAAAGCTGGAAAGCTGTGACACAAACAATATAGATTATTTGATACTGTATTTTGGTAATCATTCATGGAAATATAAAGTTGAATTTTAATTATAATGAGTGTACATTCACACAGACAGATATATGTGCAGATTTTGATATTGTACTGTTTTATTACCTTGTTACATGGGGGTAAACAAGTATGCATTGAGTCTGTATATTTATTTATTGTTTCAGATTGTTATCTCAAGATCGATGACAAGTTTGGATTCAAGAATTAAACTGGATTTAGCTGTAATATATGTTTCCAGTGTCATCTGTTGCATCTTGCGAATAACGATACAGGGCATATCACAGTGAACTGAAACTCCCCAGCAGCTAGTTGTAGCTGGGGCAGACACAAGGGGACAATGTACAAACACATTTGTAATAGAAAGTACAATTTTAATTCAGATGTTTGCTTTCATTTCACAATTATACGAAAGCAGGAATTTTCTAATTCAGAATTTGGTATTTTAGGATATATGCTGACATGATTCGTAATCTCTAGTTTTGTGCTCTATTGTGGATGATCACTTCTCTTTCTGTCTCTTTCTATTTTATGTAAAGTAATTTTCACATTAGAGCTGTCATCCGTGTAGGACAGCACTCCATGAAATGTATGAAGACTGAATGGAAGTTGAATTAAACATTCAGGAGCATTTCCTCATAGAACAATAGAAAATGCTAAAAAACAACAGCAAAAGTAATATGTCTGACAACATGTTTTACCGTGAATTACAAAAATGTAGCTGCACATTACATATCGCCAGCTTTGCGTCTCATTTTGCTTCATGCTGTTGATGGTATCAGGTGGAAATCCCACATCCTGGTGGCTGAACATCACGACGCACTTTGACCTCGGAAACATTGGCGAGGGACAGACTGTAGGTGGCGCCCTCTATGTCCAAATACCCAACCTGTTGGTGAACAAAACCTTCCCAGTGTCCGTCAATGAGGATGTCACGCAGATTAGTCTTCAAGTCCAGGCCCCGCAGGTGAGATAACTGAAATCTAGTCTTCTCTTTAAACTGTATTCTCAGAAGGCCCCATGTGGTCAATGCATTGAAACACAATCAGGAAATTGCGGCATGTTAACTTCCGTGTGACATCTGGATGGAACCGAGCTTTATAAAAATGTAACAAGTTGAACTATGCATTGTTTCATCACCCCTTGTCTACCTTATCAGCTCTCCTTTGACTATTGCTTTGAATTTTCTTTTGCAGTATTTAAAGCTTTGATTGTTGTTGCATGTATTGTTAACTGAATGTCAATTCTGAACAGTTTGTTATCATGTGTACTGGGATAAAACATTATTGTACTTCCCCCTCCCCAAATAAAGAAAAAGTTTGGTTTTTCATATGACAAATTCTTGAATGTTGAATCTTTGAAACCATTCGTCATAAATGCTATTTCCTATCTTTGGAAATGAGTTTACATTGTCAAAAATTGTATGTGAACTTCTGATAATCAAAACATTTCAGGCAGAGACATGGTGGCCTCATGGCTTTGGATCCCAGCCACTCTACCCCCTAACAGTCGGCTTCAAGACCACCAAGTCATCTGAAGTAAGCCAGAGAAATCTGCGTGTTGGATTCAGGACGGTTCAACTCGTACAGGAGAAGATAGCAAATAGTACAGGTGAGTTTTTGTGTTGCGGGCAATGACAGACAATGACATGTAGGATTTACTGGGTACATACGCAAACTTTTTTGGTATCTTAGTCAGTCATATATGTATACTGGCAACTCCCATTGTAACACAGTCATCAGGACAGGGAGTTTTCTTTCATTTTATCGATATTTCATTATAACTGAACAGAAAAGTACATAAGGATATATAGATAATTATCACTGTAAAGAGAATTTATGACTGTGTTCATTATAATGGGAGTGCACTGTATTTCAATGTAAATAATATGTTGCCTTATGCTCTACCACAATACTGTTAAAGGACAAATTCACCTTCATAAACATAAGGATTGAGAGAATGCAGCAATATTAGTAGAACACATCAGTGAAAGTTTGAAGAAAATTAGACAATCGATGCAAAAGTTATGAATTTTTAGAATTTTTGTGTTGGAACTGCTGGATGAGGAGACTACTACAGCTTGTGATGTCATATGTGTACGACAGTATAAAGAAAATGTAAAGAAAATTCAATGTATTTTCACTTTTTTTTGCATGATAAAAGAGCACTTGACTTGCCTCTTTCTAAAGGCAGGGGGAATAATAGTACCCATAACATATGTCAGTAACAAGTCGAGGGAATGTGTACTTTTTTCAAAAGATGAAATTTTGTAAAATTCTCTTTATATTTTCCTTATACTGTTGTACTCATATGACATCATACGCTGCAGTAGTCTTCTCATCCAACGGTGACTGCACAAAAACTTCAAAAATTCAAAATTTTTGAACGGATTGTCTGAGTTCCCTCAAACTTTCAATGATGTGTTGTACTAATATTGCAACATTCTCTCAATCCTTATGTTTATGAAGGTGAACTTGTCCGTTAAGAGGGAAGTACCTTCATTCTTGTGTTCTGCTTTATGCTTTCATTCCTTATCAGGACCAACCAACCCTCAGACACATCTCATCTGTATTTGGTAAAACTTTCATTGTTTTGCGAGTTGCTCATACAGTTCAATTCTATATTAGGAAACCCAAGATAGATAAAGTATTGCAGAAATCCAATTATCCATTAATTCTGTACCAATCCTCCCACTGTAGGGCTTTCCTTCTACTTCAGGATCAACGACGAGGCGATTTTCATCAAGGGCTCCAACTGGATACCAGCTGATGCCTTCCAGGAGCGCATCACCCTGGAGAGGTTGTCCCGCCTCCTCCAGTCAGCGGTGGATGCCAACATGCACGCCCTGAGGGTCTGGGGAGGAGGCATCTACGAGCAGGACTGCTTCTACGAACTCTGCGACGAGATGGGAATCGTCCTCTGGCAGGATTTCATGTTTGCCTGCGCCATGTACCCGACGGACGAAGACTTTCTCCTGTCAGTCCGAGATGAAGTGACCTATCAGGTGAAGAGCTCATTCTGTTGATAGGTGGCAGAACTGTCATAGGCACCTCCATTAACATTTGCAAAATTTCATCATTCTTTTTTAATCATCATTGCCAAAATAATACTATTCACTGTACATAATGTACAGCTTAGAGTCAACCGTCCCTGGGATATAATGAAACTTTAACAAATTTTGCAAGGAGTTCAGATTTGCAAAAGTGAAAGCTATTATCTACACGATGCATTGAATGCCAAATGCAATTCGCAAAAGTTTTATGGCCCCCAAAAGGCTGTGGGCTTCAATTCTTGAAAATTTCATGCTGCGAATGTTTCGGGTTTTACAGTATTATAAAAACTCTTGTGAATGTTTAGTTTATTCAGTACATGGCCAGATGATGAGTTCTGTGTAATATTTATCTTAATGTCAATTCCAGCCCTCTATGGTACAGGATCGAGGTTAAATAAGGGATAAGTGAAAGAATTATTTTGCTTCTAATTCAGAGCGCTTCAGGGATATTTTATTAATCTTTTGGTATGTATCCTACCACAGCAAATGGAGTGATATGAAATGGCAACCACATGATACAGTCAAGTTTGATAGTTTTCATTACCCTTTGAAAATAATAGCCTCTGACTATTTCCTTTTCAATGTTTTTATAAATTCTGCAAAGATAGTGCATCCATTGAGGTATGTATGGAAATTAAATACAAATACATTATCTTTTTTTTTTTTTTTGTCTAGTGGGTGTTGTTTAAAAGGTATAAAATATACAGAATTTTTCTGTCCCTGTGTCATCAAGGAATTCAGATTGCCTTTGAACAGAAGTTTGCCAAGATTCTTTCATACAATTAGGGAAGATCCAAGCCTTCCCCAACCCTTTGTGCACTTTTAGTGCCAATTGGCACAGAAATCCCTGAAAGTGTAGCATTGTACGCATGGTCCAAAATCCTTGGCACAGAAAAAAAAAATTAAGGGGGGGTATAGTATGGGTGGAGAGAAGGATTGGGCTTTTAACTTTTGTGAGATACCAGGAAACCACTTATGAAATAGTACAGAGCATACCATTCTAAGAAGAATTCAATATTCATTAGATGAAAATTGGTTTTCAAATGGCAGAGACATCCAAAAACAAAGTTAAACTAAGCAATCATAATAAAAGGAGGGTCCCACCGTTAATTAGGATCGCTCTGTTTTGGATATCTAGGCCATATCAAAACCTATTTTCATCAAGTAGATGTTGAATTACTCTTGGAATTACATTCCCTTTCATATTTCAGAAAAGGTTTCTCATTATCTCACCAAAAAATGTTAGAAAATGGATATTAGGTCTCAACCCAAACTATACGATCCCTTTAAGCAAGTGAATCAACAAATTGTTGTCTTTGACATCAGAGTATCAAACCCGTGATCACCTTTGCATTCATACTACAGGTTCGACGGCTCAACAATCACCCCTCCGTCATAGCCTGGAGTGCAAACAATGAAAACGAGGGTGCTCTCAGACAAAACTGGTGAGATCCAACTTTTAAACCACATACTGTATACGCCATATATTTCGTGAGTCTAAATTTTTGCAAATCGTGAATTCCCGACGATTTTGCAAGTGGTTAAATTCACTATCGTGGAGTCCTGTACTGAAATGGAAAAGTGTACATGCGTACATCACATTCACATCGGGATCAGAGTTGATGTTTTTGCGTGTCTTTAAATTCGCGAATAGCACCCGACTTGTAAAATTCGCAAAAATAAAAACCTCACAAAATATTTGGCTAATACAGTGTCTGATCAGACGATCCAGCACTACCCAGTTCTGGTGACTCTTACATCAGAATTTGTTTCATATTTAAAGATATTTTACATAGCTCAAGACTAAAGAGTAGTTGGAGAGTCTTCATTTTTTTCCTGTCACATTCTTTTGATAGATATTTAATGCTAGAGGGATAGGGAACACATGTGTCTTTAATAGTAGGTCCTATAAGGTCATATTCTTCTGTATCTGGCAAGCATTCAGTATAACAGTGAGAGTTTGTATCTTAAATTTCTTTTTGGCCCTGTCAGAAGGTACTGTCCGTACTCTTGGGTATAAGGATCAAACATTGACACAGTAAAAGTTTTTTTCTTGTCACCAATGAGTTCATTTTGTGATGACCGAATGGGATTTCAGTTTCTGGTTCACTGTTGGATTCACAGTTTCATTTTATTGCCTCATCAGTCCTATTCCAGTCAGAAAGACCCCCTTCAGTCAAATGTTCTGCTCTTGTTTCAAGGATTACTGCAATAGAAGAATGTAAAGCATCGCTGAACAATTGTTTCTAGCTTGAAAAGATCTTAGGTGCATGGTCCTACACACTAACTTTGGGTAAACATGAAACTATGGACAAGATTTGCTGTGGCAAAATTATCACTGAATTGTTCAAAACAATGAAAGTCTGTGTGTGACCAGATTTATAACAAACTGACTTTTGTAATCATAGAATATAATCTTGAATATTCAATATTCTATCTTGAATAGAATATAATCTGAACAAATCATGCCAAAACTGGTGTCTATAATACTGGTGATATAGTCACATCACAACTTTGAGAAAACTTTTGTGTACTTTTAAATATGCCTCTTTATCCATTTCAATATCATAGTCCACCTTGATAAGTAAATTTCAACAAATTTCAAATTTCACCACAGTATCATGTTTGGTGGCTTGAATATTTCAGCTCTGATTCAGAGACATACCTGTTATTTCACTTGCTCTTCCATCGTACTTTCCAGGTATGGTACAAACAAGAACTTCACACTTTACGCCAGTGACTATGTCACTCTCTACATCGGTGCGATCTGGGAGATTGTCGTTTCCAAGGCGACTGGTCTACCTTTTATGAGTTCTAGTCCCTCCAATGGGATCCAGACCCAGGAACAAGGCTGGATTGCCAAGAACCCCCAGTCTACATACTATGGAGATGGTACAGTTTAAATTTTGCCTGTAATCATCATTCACTTTATTACAATTGCATGGAAAGATGTTGTATACTGTTGGTGCAAGGAAGGTTTCACTTAGAAAACTGCTACAGACTGAAATTTGTCTGTTTTATGAAATAACACTAAACAATTTAGTAGTGATTATTATCAGCCACATTCTTGTGTCTTTGTGAGAACTGTGTACCTCATATGGTATGCAGCTAATTTTGACAATTCTGTTTATAAGACAATTAAACTTGCCTATAAAGAATGCATAAAAAAGATAGAAAAAGGCAGTCTTTTTGGGTTGTTGGGGCCAAAAGGGGGTGGGGGTAACCCCTCCCACCCCCCACACACAATTAAAAAATATTCCCCAACAAAAATGGTGTTCATGGACAAGTGGTCTCTAAAACGGGTTGATTGTACTTGCTCAAACTATCAAAAGTTGATGCAAACTACTACTCAGTACGATATAATGCCAGTTGCTCTCCCAGTGAACTTTTCAAAATGAAACTAGACTAAGGCTGTCACTTTGATGGGTTGTTTCCCTTTTCAGTTCATTATTACAACTACTACGCAGACTGCTGGAATGTCTCGAGCTATCCCAAGCCCAGGTTTGCCTCGGAGTACGGCGTCCAGTCCTGGCCCTCCTTTGAGACCCTCAGCAACGTCTCCATAGCAATGGACTGGTCTTACGACAGTGCTTTCAGTGAGCACAGGCAGCACCATGCATTGGGTAATTACTGTAAAACATGATATATTCGCGGCATGAATTTTTTGCTAATTGGAGCCGACGGCCTTTTTTTCGGCATGAAATTTTCGCGAATTGCCACTGGCATTCAATGTATATAGTGTAGACAAGAACTTTCGCATGCATTTTAATTTCGCGAATCTTGGCGCTCGCGAAATTCGCAAAATTAAAATGCACGCAAACATTCCTCGTTTATTATGGGGACATCTCTCCACTCATATCTTGTCTGTTTGCCTTTTGTGTCACCATTGATGTGTCCATGAGAGATATCATGTCCATCATGTTCGGCAGATGAAATTGCTTTAATTTCAGTGAGAAGGTATTTGGTGATACAGTGGAAACTCGATATAAAGAGATTTGATATAACAGAATACCTATGATAACAAACTAATTTCTCCGGTCCCAACTAATTTATATCATTTATTTTGTATTGTTTTTTTTTTTTCACTGCTAATATAGCAAATATTTAATATAAAGAACAAAATTGTCTTAGTCCCCAAGAACCAGTTATACTGAGTTCTATGGTATATTAAGCCTAGAATGTGCGATTTCCATTCTGTTGAAGCCAAGGTGAATTAAAGAAGTTATTAGGTGTGGGTTTATATAAATCAACAGAAGGCAGACCATTCCGATTTCAGAAGAAGACACAACCTGTGCACAGACATACACATTGCAAAGCTTTTATGGAGAGATTATAACATCAGGGGTCTGTTTCACAGAGTCGCGGTTGATCTTACGCTTAATTTATTGGGCGTAACTCGGTGAATTGATCGTAAGTCCAATATTAGGATTAAGCATAAGTCCTGTTTCATAAAGACACTTACGCTTGATTTCAAGAAAAATCAAGCATAACTTTCAGTCGATTGAGTGTTACTTGCAATCAATCGCAAAGTTGTTCATGAAACGCATTTTGCAATTGATTGCAAGTTACGCTCAATCTTTACGAAACAAGCCCCCGGTATTCAGAGTACTGTGAGAGCACTTACTGTCAAGTCATCACTTACTTAGTAACTCTGCAGAGTCCAAAGTTGATTTGTCTTTGAGCAAGCATGACAAAGCATACTATGAGCAAAATTTCAAGTTAAATATTCTACTCAAAAGCAAAATGTTTTCCTATCATGTGATCATGTTTATCCAATCCCTGACTTGGTATTTGACGAGCCCATATCATATCATAGTATTTTCACGCTAAGTGACTCTAAAATATATTCGCGGGTTCTTGAATTCCTTCTGCGCAGTTGTCAACCCATTCAAAACATGTAGAGAAATTATGAAGATATTTTTGCAGGTTTCAGAATTTGCGCTAGACAGAAGTAGCCTTAAATATGCAAAAATTAATGTACTGCAAAAATTTATCTGAAAGTGCTAGAAGAAATGTACTATCAGTCTCTAATTCTTCCCCAATGCCCAGGTCAAAGTCAGATGCTTGCTGCTATTCAGAAGCACTTCAACCTGCCCTCCTCCAAGGACCAGCTGAAGTACTACAAGGATCTTCTCTACTTGACACAGGTACGCCAGAGACTGTTCCAAATCACCCGTTATCACAGTTGTATCATGGCGGAATTGCCATTCTGCCACTCATTGCATTGCAATAAATGTCAAGTGCAGCTACCATAATATGTCATAAACTTCTGTGTCTCCAGCTATTGACTGTTTATGACACTGCCATTTAATGATATCTTCAGCTGTCATGGTGATTCTTGCAAAGAGTAGGTAGGTTTCTAGAGTTTTTTTGTGTCTTTGTTTGTTTTTGTTTTTTTTGGTATTATCTCCCAAAAGTTTAATGGTAAGCGTTTAGTTTGCCTCTGTCTCTACATAAGAACATTTCATGAGAGTGATTGACTGGTAGAATATATAATCAGTTTTTATATGATTTGGCCATGCAGTTCCCATGGTTTACTGACACTCTTCTAAGTACAGGGCACCCTTGCAACAAGCTCACTCACATCTAGGTAACACTTTGAACTAGGTGAATTTGGCATTTCTGATTTTTCATCACTGTGTTAAACTGGTGTCTTGTTTAGTACCGTTTCTAATGAAGCACCGGTTATAACGAGGTAATTGGCAGTCCCGGCAACCTTCTTAAGATAGATTTTACCTGTGTCTGCATTGTTTTGATGGGTAATGATGTATGTAACCTGGAGCTGCAGTGCAGCAGCTGCTTAATAACAGAATGAGTGTTTCTCAATGTGTACAATTTGAAATATATAAAATGTATCAATGATGATGTGATATGGCAGTGATTAAGGAATTGAGCCCTTCATATTTAGTTCTGTGAAATATAGCTCTGCATTGGTAGAGTTGGATTTCAAATGGAAATATGGCCAGAGGCCTTTCTTTTCACTGTGAAAATGCATTTACTGTGGGAATAATTTCATTGCTCATAACTGCATGGCTTTCACAGATGTGGTAACTGCAGTCAAGTCCTCTTACAGTGATTGAAACCTTTTTGTGTAATGGGATCTTTTATTGTGCAGTAGATAAGTCTTGATATCAGTGTGAGTATACTTGTTTTCTTGATCAGATATCCCAGGCACTATGCATCAAGTTCGAAACGGAGCACTACCGGCGGCTGCGTAGCCTGTTGGTGGACGGACAGGGCCACTGTATGGGGGCGCTCTACTGGCAACTTAATGACATATGGCAAGCTCCCACATGGTCCTCAATACGTAAGCAGAATCTTGATTTTTTTTTTTTTATGTAATTATTTGTTTTAGTTTTATAACTTGTGGAATGATGTTATGGATCCTAATCATAACAACTGGCCGAGAGCTATAATGTGAGTAGTCATTTACATTGCCTAAATAAAGGCCCAACTTCGCTTTTCATTAGGCCTGGACTCATTCATAGCATATTGTCATGGCCATTTTCAATGTTCATTGGTGCCTCATAAAATGAATTTATTTTTATCCCCCCCCCAAAAAAAAAAAAAAGAGAGAGAGAGAGAGAGAGAAAAAAAAGAAGAAGATATGGGCAGATGTAACTGATTGCAAGATTAATGTACATATATCACACAGTCATTGATGTTTTCAGAAATGCAAGTATGTAATTGTGTCCTCTTTTCAATTATTTGGATTTTAAAGATAATAAAAAGTTTTGGTACCTCAAAAGTGTCCTTGAATTTCCTTGCCTTAGTTTGTGTTTCAGGTTAAAGTACCTTTCATATAACTAACACTGTGAGACTTACTCGCCCCAAAGTGCTCTCATGTCTTAGTAATCATGCAATTAACTGCGACCAGCAGCCCCATACGCATAGCGACCAGCAGTCCCATACGCATAGCGTAATCGGGCTTCGCATTGTAGCATTCAGGATCATGACAGATTTAGTATCGCAGGGTGAATGTCAACTTCAAATCCCATAAATTCTTCAATTTGAAGACTTACCAATTAAGTTGAAGTATTGAAAACAGGCTTCGGGCAACGTTTGGTTCTGCCTATAGTCCCTTTCTGTTCGAATTGATGACTGAATGTGACTCGGTCGACAGGACCTTAGGAGAGCTACATACAGTACACTGAATACTACAGCCAGTGCCTGCGAACACATGCTGGTCGCAGTCAGTGGTTTCGTACAATATTTATCGACGCTGGTCAGGGTCGGCTCTGGTACGAAACCATTATTGCATGATTACTAAGACATGAGAGCACTTTGGGGTGAGTAATTCTCACAGACAACGTACTTTAACCCGAAACACAAACCAAGACAAGGAAATTTAGGGAAGCTTTTGAGGTACCAAAACTTTTTATTATCTTTAAGAATTTTTGTGCTGTAGCAAATATCTGTGGGAAATTACACTTGACTGTGACACATTTGATTGTGTGTTTGTGCATATTTTTGTATTTTATTGCACAGCAGGTGTAATATTGAATCAACAAGAAATACAAAATGATATGGGTACATATATCATATACTTTACTTCTATGTTATTTGTGGTATATGTCACAGAGTATGGTGATAAATGGAAGATGCTTCACTACTATGCAAAAGACTTCTTTGCACCTGCCATGTTGTCGGGTGTGGTCCAAGATGGGGACCTCCTGATCTATGGAATCTCTGACACACATACCTTCAACAATGCAACCTACCTGGTGTCTGTGAGATCGTGGTCTTCTTTCACTCCTGTTTTCTCTTCAGTTGGTGCTTTTTCTCAAGTGAGTACGTTGCATTAGAAGCAAATATCATCTTGCCCTCACACATCGGATAGTGTCAAAACAGCCTGAGTCCCATTTCATTAAAAGTTGTTATGAAAGCACCTCTTGCTAGAATCACAAGTGTCATGGTAGTGACAAGAATCCAGCCACCTAAATGACTGTAGATGAGAAGTTGGTGTGACATCAGGAATTGCTGTCCAACATTTGACATCTCACATACTTTATGAGATGGGACCCTGGAAGAGAAATTTCTACTGTCGCAGATTTCGCAGTGATGTGTTTCTTATGCCTATGACTACTGCTGTGCTGCAGGTTATGATTGTATCTGTTTGCTGCTGTTATGTAAAAGTCAAACATGTATGAGAACAAAGTGAATTTTAAATTTGGGAAACAGAAATGCAATACAGTCCGACCTCTCCCATCCTGACATGTCGGGACCAGTGCTTATTGTCCCCGCCGAACGAGTTCAAGCAGGGGACTATGAAACGGGCTCCGTACGTGTGTGTGTCCGTCCGTGTGTCCGTCCATGTGTCCGTGCGTCCGTGTGTGATCAAAATGTTCAATTTGCTACTTCTCTGTCATTTATGAGCCAATTTTGATTCTGTTTGCTTTATAAGATAGCACTACATGGGAGCTTTGAAACTTCTACACAGAATTTCAGTTGTGACCTTTGACCTTGACCTTTGACCTATATTGTACATTTTGCTTCAAAATGCTACTCCTTTGCCATTTCTAACCCGATTTCGATTCCGTTTGCTTTATGTGATGGCACTAGGTGAGGGCTTCAAAACTTCTACACAGAATTTTGACCTTTAACTTCTTTGACCTTTGACCTTGATTTTTGACCTATATTGTACATTGGGTACAAAATGCTACTCCTTCGCCATTTCTAACCCGATTTCGATTCTGTTTGCTTTATGTGATGGCACTAGGTGAGGGCTTCAAAACTTCTTCACAGAATTTTGACCTTTGACTTCTTTGACCTTTGACCTTGATTTTTGACCTATATTGTACATTTTGCTACAAAATGCTACTCCTTCGCCATTTCTAACCCGATTTCGATTCCGTTTGCTTTATGTGATTGCACTAGGTGAGGGCTTCAAAACTTCTACACAGAATTTTGACCTTTGACTTCTTTGACCTTTGACCTTGATTTTTGACCTGCATTGAACATTTTGCTCCAAAATGCTACTTCTTTGCCATTTCTAACCCAGTTTCACTTCCGTTTGCTTTATGTGATGGCACTAGGTGAGGGCTTCAAAACTTCTACACAGAAATTTCACCCTTGACTTCTTTGACCTTTGACCTTGATTTTTGACCTATATTGTACATTGGCTACAAAATGCTACTCCTTTGCCATTTCTAACCCGATTTTGATTCCGTTTTCTTTATGTGATGGCACTAGGTGAGGGCTTCAAAACTTCTACACAGAATTTTGACCTTTGACTTCTTTGACCTTTGACCTTGATTTTTGACCTATATTGTACATTGGCTACAAAATGCTACTCCTTCGCCATTTCTAACCCGATTTTGATTCCGTTTGCTTTTTGTGATGGCACTAGGTGAGGGCTTCAAAACTTCTACACAGAATTTTGACCTTTAACTTCTTTGACCTTTGACCTTGATTTTTTTACCGATATTGTACATTTTGCTACTAAATGCTACTTCCGGCGGGGACATATTTTACGCACCGCGTAATTTCTACTTTTCCTTGTTCAAATAAGGGATTTGGCCGGATATGGGAGACTCGATGTTTAATATGTGCAGCTGCCTACCCAATGGTAGCTACATGTACATGTATCACTTTCTGTGTCATCATGTCACATCCTCGTCAGCTGGTCTGCATTCAGAATTCTCTGATGAATTTGCTCAACGAACTATAGCCTGTACAGTGGCTTGATTTAATGAAGAGTTTTCTGTCTATGTTCTTGCGGTGATGGGGGGGGGGGGGGGGGGGAGGGGGGAGGGGGTAACATTAGTGAATGTCTGAATGCATGTTATTTAGATGAAAATTAGATGTTAGGTGAGTTTGTGAAGGAATTTTGTTTGAATCTGAAATCCCCCTTCCCCCCCCCCCCCAAAAAAAAAAAAAAAAAAAAAATGTGCAGAGACCACATTCGGATAGTAAAGAGATCTGGATAAAGGGAGGCCGGATAGGAGGGGTTGAACTTTATATCTGGTCAGTTTGATTCAATACAATTTTCAGTAAGAATTGTAATAGATTAGAATATGTAGAACATGTTCAGTGAATGTCATCATATTCCCTCTTTTCCTTGATCAGCCTGCTGCCTCCTCCAAGTTGATCCTCCAGACATCCCTCGCATCACTCCTTGGCTTGGGTAGATGTGGCGAGGATTCCCAGGTGCCGCCAGAACAAGCATGCTTCATCATGTTAGAAATCAGCGATCCCGACGTAGCCGCCCCTGTCAACTTCGTCTTTCCCGCCTCCTTCTCAGACATTTTAGGGCTCAAGAAAGCAAATATTGTGGTGAGCAAAAATGTCATATCTTATTTTATACGGTGTTCACATTGGTGGTGGCCCAGTGGCCCAGGACCACTACAAATTGATGTTGGGCCACCAAATTTCCAAAAAGGTTATCTTTCGGTGGCCTTACTTGGCAACTAAGATTCAAAATGGATTGTTGTGTTTCCTTTTATTTGTAGGCTAATACACTTCTTTTTTGGGCCACCAAAATTACAAATCTAAAGAATTTAGTGGCCCAAATGGGCTACCAGAGAAGAAAAGTTAGTGTCCAGCCCTGTTTTATGTGACTGTAATAAATTCAAGGGGTTTAGGGCAATCACCCCCTGGACAATTACCCTGGACACTTCCTCTGGCCCTAAACCTAATCCTAATCATGAACCTAAACCCTAACCCAAACTCCTAACTTTAAACCTATCCCTAATCTTTACTCTAACATTACCACTAACCATTTGAGCAGGGGGGGGGGGGGGGAATAATGCCCTGATACAAATTCAAGATGCAATCATGTAACCATACGTGCCATAGTTGAGTGTTGTAAGAAATTGTGCAAAGAGACCAGATTATCTGCCACATCAGCGAGTAGTCTGAAAGGTTCAGTAAAAGTTAAAAGCTAAAATTAAAGTCGAGAAAACAGTGAGTACACGAAGAATACAGTCGGTTGTGTGTGTAAATAGTATTAGTCACGTATCACGCGCGTACAAACGGAAGTGACTTTGCTACCGGACTATCCCATAATGTACCGTAAATCGTCGGGTGCCCGTGCATTGGCCGCTAACTATTGTATTGCGTTAGCGGCCAATGCACGGGCACCCGACGAAATGACGCTTAAATCAACATCGGGGTACTTTTGACGTCATTGGCGATAGCGAGAATTGTCACAAATAGTCTGACGTGCCCCTTCTCCAATACTGTATACGCCATATATTTCGCGAGTCTCAATTTTCGCGAATCAGGACTTACCGACAATTTCGCGAGTGGTGAAATTCGCGATCGTGGAGTCCTGTACTTAATGGAGAAATGTATACACATGCGTCACATTTATATCGGCTTTAGATTCAATATTTTCGCATGTCTTTAATTTGGCGAATAGCAGCTGACTCAAGAAATTCGCGAAAATAAAAACCTCGCGAAATATTCGGCGTATACAGAAACTTTCAAAGATCATGCTTACATGTGTCCAGTTTATGAGATGCTTGATCATTAGATGGCTCTGGAATGATAAGTTTTAACACTTGATCTGTCAGTTGGCATATAACCTACTACTGTACTTCCAAAAATGTTTTGTCTGCAGATCACAGCAGTGACTCCAATGGGTTCGAATCAATTCAACGTCACGCTGAAGACCGACAGCGTGGCACCTTTTACGTGGTTGGAGAGCGGCAAGATTAGAGGGCGCTTTTCGACCAATGGCTTCCTCTTCTACAAGCCCTCTGTTGTCGTGGTGTTCTTTGCCTGGCAACCAACTTCTTCGAGTGAGCTGGCTGGTAGCCTGAAGGTATCCTCTTTAATGGATATCTATAGTTGATCACATTCCTTTTTTGCGGAAAAAAATTCTCCAGGTGTGTCGTCATCTTCATTTTGTGTTGCCATGACAATATTCACTTAGCAACCACCTTCTCATAATGTGCCTCACATAACAAGATGAGACCTGTCCACTATGGTACATATTATATACTTTGTTTGCACATTTCATAGGATAAGAGGAACCTAGGTGGCATAGGAATGAACAGCAGAGGAGAAAGAAGATTAAAGTCTGAAGTTTAAACGAAGTGTGCACTCATTTTCAATAATGAATTGCCAAAGGAAAAAAAAAATCAGAAAATGCAATAGCCACATTATTAGACACATTTCTTTTTTCTTCTTTTTTTTTTTAATGCTGATATCTATACATTTATTCCTGCAATACCATGTCTTCTTGACAACCTTTTAAATGAATTCTTTTTATGCCTCTGTTGCTGAAATGTGCAGGATATATACCATTTGTAATGCCAAGCTCAGTCAATATTCTGACTCTTTGATGAGGATAAATAGCAAAGGAAACTACTCAGGTACATGCTTGAAACAAAGGATCTTTCTTTGAGATGTGTAAATTATAATGAGATTGTGTAATAACAGCATTATTTCAACATAGACTTCCCCCACTATAATTGAAGGTATGAATCTCTCATTTGTGTGGCTGGCTAAGTAGCTAAGGAAAATGCTCAAGTACAGGGGAATCCCGTTATGATGAGATCCTCGATTCGGATTGATTTCTCTTGTTATATCCGGACTCTTGTCATATCCGAACATGTGTGGGGAAAAAAAAAGATGAATGTATAGTGTATACTGGTGAAGTTATGTTTACATTCATTGCATTGTCATACTAATGAACAGAAAAGTAGGAAATGCGACGGGAAAGTGCTAGTGTATTCTAGCAATAATGATAATGATACAAAATAGCTATATTGACTCTTGTTACTGAATGTTCTAGATATGACATCACATGTAATCATGTCGTAGATGGGACCTGCATTTTGTTATATGCATATTAATCAATTTTCACATCTAAGAGGAAAAAGAAGACAAAAAATGCAACTACTTCAATCAAAGCTTGCGTTAAGCTTAACTCGCGCAGACAGGAAATGTGACTAAAAGAGTCCAAAAGTACCTTTCACTCTTTGTTGAATTGTAGATACTAATTACTTAAATAGGGTGGCAGTTTACATTGTAAATTATGCTTTCATATTTTTCATGTCGCAGGTTTTGAGTTAACACGCTATCTTGGTCAGATACATTTTAACACCTTTAGAGAATAATATCCTGAATCTGGCACACATTTCCCACTGATTAAACATCCAAATTTAATATGCTATAAAATGAAGATAATCACCATCTCAGAACACAGACAAATTCCTCTTCTCTACCAAATGATTACTAGGGCATGAGTAGTTTCTCCGCCATGACCTGGTAATGTGCTATCTCCTCATATACAACTGGTGCCAATATCATATTGAACCCCTGCCTGGATTGAAATCTCATCAAGGGTGAAGCAGTACTCTAGCTCTTCTGCTTTCATTGCGGTTACCTTCAACTGAAGAGATCATAAACACCTTATTTAAGATTCCCTATTCCATGGATATCATTTCTAGTCTTCTTCGTAAATGACCTGGCTGACAGTAACGGTTGATTGTTAGAGAGATAAACCTCGTTTCCAAAAGATTTAACTGGAAGCCTTGTATGATGGTTTCAGCAGACCATTTCATTCCTCGTGGACTTTTGTGATTGAGTTTCTCAAGTTGATCTCTGTTGAAAACTCTAGAAACATTCCTCTCTGTATTTTTTTAGGTGATCCGAGTATCCTCTCGGATCACCTTCTGTATCTGTACTGATTCTTTCTTTTTCTTTATTTCTCCCCAAAAGTTGTGCAGAGGTTAACTCAGAAAGTCCTCTGCCTATCAATTTCAAAATTATACCATGTATGTATCTGGTCCCAGAGACGACAAATCTAGTAAAATCATTGTGATCAGTCGACCGTGACGTCACTATGACGTCATATGAAAACACATTTTCATTCATATCCCATTAATGGAATGGAATTTTTCAATGAAATATACGTCACATATAGTTCAAGTCAAGCTGATTCTACACATATTCTCAGAATTCATCTATACTCTTAAAACGTGCGCGTACGTGCGCGTTGAAATATTTACATCCTCCAATCGAGCTGAAATTTTTTTTGCACACGTTTCAGACCATTTGGAGCATTTTTTTAAAAATTGAAAAAATTGAACGGACGCGTACGCGCGCGCGCAAATACGCACGCACAGCTCATATGCAATAGAAATTTCCCGTTTTTTCACTCTGGTCGGATGTCTGAAATGTCAAGGAATATTTCTACCAAGTTTTAAGTCTCTTTAGTGTATATGGTATTGCCGTCATATTTTGCACACACATGGACCTCGATGGATCATTTTGTAAAACAACGACGCTTGGTCGGACGCCATTTTGGCTGTGCAAATGAGGTATTATCTCTATGAGCGTACATTTTTTTCTGGAAATAAAAAATGATATGACTGTCATTATGCTACAAAACTGCACTATTGTCCAAGAACTGCAACCAACAGATCACATCCATCTAAATGCTTCTATAACACTTTTTAGCACCTTGTACTTTAATACTTTACTTCACTTTAATTTACTGTAAAGCAACAATGTTATATAACATAGTTTTACATCTCCACCGATCAATTATAAGGACAACAAACACAACAACAGTCCCCATCAATAGAAAAACATATATAACTATCTGACTCATATGACCTCTCACAGTCAAACCTCTCCTCATCACTGCTCACTTTACTACGGCCACCTTTCCTCCAACATATCTCTTTCTAATCCAAAGCTGTAGAAGTTTTTATACCCCCGCCAAACGAAGTTTGAAGGGGGTATATAGGAATCAGCGGACGGTCGGGCGGTCGGGCGGTCGGTCGGGCGGTCGGTCCGTTGCAAATCTTGCGTCGCAAACTACTTCCTCAGTTTTCAACCGATTCCCATAAAACTTGGCACAGATGTGTGCCTTGGGTTGTAGATGTGCAAGACGTATTTTTTGACAGTACCCAAAAGTACGTTGCCATGGTAACGGCATATTATGGGCAAAAATGGGTACAAATCTTGCGTCGCGAACTCCTCCCACAGTTTTTGATCAATTTTTATGAAATTAGGTACAGATGTTCATCTGAATATGTTAATGTGCAAGACACATATTTCCGCAGTGGCAAAAAGTGCGTTGCCATGGTAACGGCATGTTATTGGTAAAATATAGGGCAAAATGCTTCATGGCAAAACTGCTTCATCAGTGTTCTTCCAATTCTCATGGAATTCATATTGAATGTTTGTCTTAGGATATAGGTCAGCATGACACATTTCTTGACAGTGACAAAAAGTATGTTGCCATGGTAACAGCTCACATATTAAGAGCCAAAATGATGGAAAATTTTGTGTTGCAAACTACTTCCTCAGTTTTGGCCCAATTTCCATGAAACTTGGTACAGATGTGTGCCTTTGGTTGTAGATGTGCAAGACGCATTTTTCGACAGTACCCGAAAGTACGTTGCCATGGTAACGGCATATTAATGGCAGAAGATCAAGGAAAGATCTTGCGGATTTAACTACTTCCTCAGTTTTTTGACCAAAACTTATGAAATGTTGTTTTGACCAAAGCTTATGAAATGTTGTTTGGCGGGGGTATAACCAGTCGCTGTAGCGACATTTCTAGTTTGACCTATCTCCACATCAAAAAAAAAAAAAATATATATATATATATATTATTTCAACCTCTTTATTACAAACCTCTACAACGGTTAATAGTAAAAACCTAAATTTCAAATTCACCGATTTCAAAGACTTACCCACCATTTGTCATGTTAAACTTTTTAACTCAAGATCATGATCATGAATTCCATCCAAATAACCATGCTAACCCTACCTGCTATACACTAAAACCACACTCAACCATACCATTGCCAAAATGTTCACTGACACTGGCTAACATTCTTATACAAGATATACAATATTATAATTTATACAATCTGTCATTGTCCATTTCCACCAACCTCATCACTGCTCCCCCTTATGATACAATTCCAATGATGCCTACCATACTGTGTATCTTCACACTCACCACTTACGCAATATTTGTATAAATAACAATCAATTACGACAAATAAACTTACTTTGCACTCTTCTGACACATGGTAAACACATGAGTCACTTCCAGGACCATGTCCACGTATGGCAAAGAACCGCCCTTTCGGGAGCGTCAGCAACACCTCCGATGCCATGAACTTTCGTGGACATGTCAACTCCACCACGTGAGACGGGTCTCCTGACCCAATCACAGCCAACCTAATGAATTGGTATATTGGTCCTGTGGACATACCACTACCAGCTTCTCGTTCTTCTTCTTCTTTATTTCTGGACAAAAGTTGTGAATTTCTCCCAGATTTTAATATGATGTAGCTGAGACTTTGGGCTATCGTAAATGTCCCTTCGTTTTTTCAAACGACGTCGGCATCACGTCAAAAAACTTGGTTGAAATTAAAGCTTATCTTAGATGTATTGAGATATTTCTTTCTTTCTGCAACTTTCTTTGCAATAACTCGAGGAAAACAGCCCCTATCACCCCCATATTTTGCACATGTTTAGTTCATGTCACATACATTATTTCATAAAATAACAACTGCTGCAATAAATTTTGAATGTGTTCAAAAGCCCTCGATGGGAGGCGATCGTCCACGATGATAGAAAATAATAATCTTTGATTTCCTCTTGGCACCCAATGCTTCCACCACAAACCTGTCATACAGTAATACAGCACTTCCTTTATCCAAGAGAGCATGGGGGTCTCTTCTTCCCTTCCGTTATAATGGATTCTTACCGGTATAGGAGTCTGAGAATGATCTGCTCCCTACCCTAGACTGCACTTGATGAAGCCTGGCTCTCTTCTAGAGGGGATTGAACGGGTGCAGTCTACATCATGCTCGGCAAGTGAATGAGTGGGTGGTGCCTCTTCCGACATCCATCCATGTTACACGTTGAGTTCTGCTTGCAGTCTTTCTTGAGGCGTGAACTGTCCTATGAGTTGAAAGGCAGTCCCTTGCAGCAAACCATGCTAATCTGCTGTGTAGGTGTCTTCTCCGTGAATGTCTTGCACTTTACAACAATAGGCTTCTTTTCAGCACGACGGAGTGGAGAGGAGAACGTCCAGCGCACTCGTCATCTCAAACGTCCGCACGTCAAAATCTAAAGCTCCCTATTATGTGTCCTGTTGCGCAGTGCACATGTCTGTCCGGAAGGGGGGGCGTAACTTGCTTGCTGTGTTCCAATATTGTAGACAGTGCATCGGTTTCCTCTTCGATGCCTAGGTGGCAAGGGCCTCCCTACATTCCTTTTGAAGATGGTACTGCCACCCTTGGTAGCCAATTCAACAAAATCACTAATGTGGGAGAAGTTTGATGTAACAGCTGCCTCCAACAAGTCATGGGCTGTCCTTACCAACTTCGACTGCAGATGCACTGGTAAAAGATGTTGACTCTTTCGCAGAGTCTCGTTGGTGCTCATATGTGCTGTATACCCCTGTCTACGCCGTCGTCATCTCACACCACCTCATATCTCTCATAAGATCCCACAATGCCCAGTTGTCACTGGTCTTTAGTGGTGATTGTTTGGTCCCCCTCTCAATATGTGCTCTCGTTACCACGTGGCTCCATCCAAACTCGTTCTGAAGAATGGCCCTGGCCCTGGCAATACCCTGAAAGAGGGTCTAACAAGAGACAGCTGTCCATTGCCTCCTTTGCCTTACCACTGGATTAAGTATACCACCCTTAACCTTGGATCATGAACTCTATCTGCTATGTCAGTGTCAAGCGTACTGATGAGATTCCAATACTCAACTTGGTTTCCAGCAAAAAAACCTTCATATCTGGTTTGAGCAAACTGATCGCCAGGCCATCGTGGTAGCCATCTTTGTATTACCATTAGCGGCCTTTACATACATTATTCATACTAGCCTGCACACTTTGCTGGTTACTATACACCACTCATCCACTCTGTTAGTGATATTGACTCTGTTTTGAGGTGGTAGAAACATGGGTGCAGCCTGGTGTTACTCATCTCATCTCTCCCTCTACCTCCTGCCACATAGCAGCCTCCAATTCAGCATTGATCATTCATGATCAACTTTCAATGTTTCATATCAACAGAAAGATCCGCCTGCCTGCGTGGAGGAGTCTTTTAGTTTTTTGTAGAGATCGACTAGGCCTAATCATGGCCTAACGTAAATTAGAGGAGGGGATACGTGAAGCCAGACGCAGTCTCCGCGGAACATATCCCCGACGACCAGCTCAGATACAGACCAGTCATATACCTCACGTTAGGTCAGAAAAATCCTAACGACTATTATCTAGATCTAACATACCGGTGATTCACCGTACACATTTTTAACGAGTGGACGACACAAAAAAAAAACAAACAAACCCAAAACAGGAAATGAGGCTCAAATTTCATATAGACCTATCAATTAATAGACTAAAAAAATGTACGTCTAACTCCAACAATTTCAAAGAGTTCACACATCGATAAAATAGAGTCTACACCCCTGTGTTGTAATAAAATAAATGAACATCTTCTAAATCTGAGCCAGGTGCAATGTGAATTTCTCAGCATTTTTTTTTTTAGGCCCCTATTTATTTATTTATTTATTTTTTTTGGCAATTTGGTCCATACAACACTCTATGACTTGATACAGACCAATCTTCTGGACAAGTTTTACATGTTTTTCACATGTTTTTTATGTAGACATTTCATCTAACAACTTTTAGACTTCTATATTCATATACATTTCATCTGTAGTTCTCGGGACACTTACAACTGTATTTTCTTACATCTATTACAAATGACGTTTTGAACATGGTTCACACGGCTACAGCCTAACGTACAGGGTTAATACACTTAGTGTACTGCATTACCAACTCTTACTGTCTTTAGATCTATAATATACACGGTAACGGTGCTAGCTACACGGTTGTAAATTACTGCCGCTGCCAATATCAGTATCTGGGCCTTGTAGTAGCCTGTTCCACTTCCAGAAGCGCCGTCTTCTCCTCGGGGATGATCTCCATTCGAATTCGAACCGACTGGCGGTGTCCATTTTACCATGTAGACTTTTCCTCGTTTATGCCACTTGGATTCAAATCTCTTGATGTCTGTCGTTTTCATGATCGACATCTCATTGTCCTCGAGAAACTTCACGTATGCATATGCATACTTTTCGTCTTCTGATGACGACATTGTTCGGATCCAAATATTAAGGACAACGGTCAAAATATATGCCCCCTATATGCAAAATGAAATTAAATAGAGCGCGATAGACGATTGAGATGCAGTATGGCAGCAAGTGAAATGTGCGTTTTCTTTGCGCGATCCACGATCATTATGCAGTGCTTATGCACATTGATGGGCTAGGCTAGGCGTTTGAATTTAGCGCGGGGCCGGGGATGTGATTGACCGGTGCATGCACGCGCTGCTTACCCAGCAATATTTTGGCGCTCGATCTCACAGTTTCTAGCTTCTCAGTAAGTTCAAGCTGTTCTCTATTCAGCCTGATTACTGCCACTGGTGAGTGGTGTAGCTATCTCAGTGTCGTATCAGACTATGCAAGTATTGTTAGATATAATGCAATGCGATCCACGATCGCATTGCATTATAGGCACAGGCTGCCAATGTGCTTATGCACATTGATGGGCTAGGCTAGGCGTTTGAATTTAGCGCGGGCCCGGGGATGTGATTGACCGGTGCGTGCACGCGCTGCTTACCCAGCAATATTTTGGCGCTCGATCTCACAGTTTCTAGCTTCTCAGTAAGTTCAAGCTGTTCTCTATTCAGCCTGATTACTGCCACTGGTGAGTGGTGTAGCTATCTCAGTGTCGTATCAGACTATGCAAGTATTGTTAGATATAATGCAAATGAAGGCGGTAATGCATAATGGTATAAGTTCTTTTACGACGTTCATTAGATCAATCCAAAATCTTACTTGTAGCTCGACCAACTCTTACTGTCTTTAGATCTATAATATACACGGTAAAGGTGCTAGCTACACAGATGAAAATTACTCACCTGCCAGTATCAATATCTGGGCCTTGTAGTAGCCTGTTCCACTTCCAGAAGCGCTGTCTTCTCCTCGGGGATGATCTCCATTCGCATTCGAATCGACTGGCGGTGTCCATTTCACCATGTAGACTTTTCCTCGTTTATGCCACTTGGATTCAAATCTCTTGATGTCTGTTGTTTTCATGATCGACATCTCATTGTCCTCGAGAAACTTCACGTATGCATATGCATACTTTTCGTCTTCTGACGACGACATCGTTAGGATCCAAATATTAAGGACAAAGGTCAAAATATAGGCCCCCTATATGCAAAATGAAATTAAATAGAGCGCTATAGGCGATTGAGATGCAGTATGGCGGCAGGTGAAATGTGCGTTTTCTTTGCGCGATCCACGATCAGTATGCAGTGCTTTGGCTTATGCACATTGATGGGCTAGGCTAGGCGTTTGAATTTAGCGCGGGGCTGGGGATGTGATTGACCGGTGCGTGCAGGCGCTGCTTACCCAGCAATATTTTGGCGCTCGATCTCAAAAGTTTCTAGCTTCTCAGTAAGTTCAAGCTGTTCTCTCTTCAGCCTGATTACTGCCACTGGTGAGTGGTGTAGCTATCTCAGTGTTGTATCAGACTATGCAAGTATTGTTAGATATAATGCAAATGAAGGCAGTAATGCATAATGGTAGAAGTTCTTTTACGACGTTCGTTAGATCAATCCAAAATCTTCCTTTTAGCTCGACCAACTCTTACTGTCTTTAGATCTATAATATACACGGCAACGGTGCTAGCTACACGGTTGTAAATTACCGCCACTGCCGATATCAATATCTGGGCCTTGTAGTAGCCTGTTCCACTTCCAGAAGCGCCATCTTCTCCTCGGGGATGATCTCCATTCGCATTCGAACTGACTGGCGGTGTCCATTTCACCATGTAGACTTTTCCTCGTTTATGCCACTTGGATTCAAATCTCTTGATGTCTGTCGTTTTCATGATCGACATCTCATTGTCCTCGAGAAACTTCATGTATGCATATGCATACTTTTCGTCTTCTGACGACGACATCGTTTGGATCCAAATATTAAGGACAGTAAAGTCATACAGTCATACAGTACAGGGCCGGCTTCTTTTTCCCCGTCATCATATGTGACTCCAAGGATTGGCTTCAACGTGGAAAGGATGATGACGTTTCATTTCATTTTGACAACATATGAGTGGATGCTCATGTTTTTGTTGTTGGCATTCCAAAGCACTTGGTATGAGAATTCCTTTCTTCTTTCAGTGGTCTTGCCAAGGGGGTGGCACCCCTTTCCTGTTCCCCATCATTGTACCAATGATTGTTACTCCCATTTCAAGTAGGGACTCTGCCAGTGTGACAGAGATGTAGAGCCGATCGGTGCTGATATTTCTGCCGCATATTTTCCCATGACGTCTCTTATTCTCCATAAGGTAGTTCACGATTGGCTCTGTACCGGGGACATAATGCTCTGCAGGTTCCTCCTGTGGTTTTCCAGCATACACTGGAGTACTGAAGGTGTATGGGTAGCGTACTGCATTCAGAGATTGGTAAGAGCAAGCCTTACTTGGCAGGTTTTTGTTTGAAAGATTCTGCTGTCCTCATTGGGTAAAGGGATTCATCTGCAGACCAAAAGTCATCAGCAGTGATAGCTTTGATGCATCTTCTCATCACCTTGTCATGAATGTCCCTGATTCCAGCAAATTGATCATACTTCCGCCGGTCCTGTCTTGTGTCTTCATCATCAAATGACATCTTTCGCGAAAGGAACTTTAGTCTGTTTCTTGACATCGTGGCAACAAAGATGAGATGGCCAAATCCTTCCTGAAAAAAGTTTGTCAGTGTGGTAGAGAGCTTGGTTTTGCATGCCTCTGACATACATCAGTCCAAGGAGTGCTGATATCTCTATGTAAGTGGTATCATAGAGGTACGTTGCCTTGTCATTTCGTAGAATCTCTTCTGATAATTGTGACCGGAACTTTCAGATTTTTTTGTTTGTGAAAGTGACAATCAGGCCGATGATTTCATCTGTCATTAGCTTTTTCCAGGCTGAGACTGGAGTGACAGCATCACGGAATTGTCTGTTTACACCTGGATGTCAAGACAAAACATTTGCCACATTCTGTCGGCCAGTGCGTGTTGGCTGTTTGTTGCTCCATGTGATGCTCTTTTCCTGTGTGTTCTTTGTTGCTTTTTCAATGACAATCTTAAGCCCGCCGCACACTACACGATTTTGCCCCGATTCACCGGTCTTAAGACCTTAAAGGGAAGATAAACCCCAAGAACAATGTGGATTGAGTGAAAGCAGCAACATTAGTAGAACACATCAGTGAAAGTTTGAAGAAAATCGGACAATCGATGCAAAAGTTATGAATTTTTAAAATTTTGGTGTTGGAACCGCTGGATGAGGAGACTACTAGAGGTTATGACGTATGAGTGGACTACAATATCAAGAAAATATAAAGAAAATACTACAAAAATCAATTTTTCATGAAAATTACAAATTCCATCAACTTGATATTGACATATGTTAAGGGTAGCAATTATTCCCCCTGTTTTCTGAAAGCGGTTGGTCCACTGCTCTTTCATAATTCTAGAAAAGTGAGTTTTTGTTGAATATCCTTTATATTTTCTTTGTATTGTTGTCCACTCATACGTCACATCCTCTAGTAGTCTCCTCATCCAGCAGTTCCAACACCAAAACTTTAAAAATTCATAACTTTTGCATCGATTGTCCGATTTTTCTCAAACTTTCACTGATGTGTTCTACTAATGTTGCTGCTTTCACTCAATCCACATTGCTCTTTGGGTTTACCTTCCCTTTAAGACTAGAAGTGTGACGTCACAGTCTTGCCATTTTCTAGTTGTACGACTGGGTCTTAGCGCCAGTCGTAGAGATTTGACATGTTGAATTTCTACGACCAGTCGGGAGCTTTCAGCCATTCACAATGCAGTAAAATGCAAGCTCACGCAGTGCGCACTGCGCGCGCTTTACAGTCGGGTCGTATAGTGTGCGGTGTCCGGTCGTACGACTGGCCTTAAGACCCAGCTTGGCTTAAGACTTTAAGACCAGTCTGATCGTGTAGTGTGCGGTGGCCTTTATGTGTCTCCTCCGTGGATGTGCTTCCCAAGGATCATAATTTGATTTATCAAGGGCTGTGTCAACATTATTCATTGCACGCTGGTAGTAATATTTCTTAGTCACAGCTGCTGTCTCAGGTTCTTCATGGTATCAAAAGATGCGTAAGACTCTGGGCCGAAAATTCATGAAAGGCCAGAGCAAAATCTTTAGCAGTTTTTAAATAAACACTAAAAAAACCACAAGGGGTGGGGGGTCGATTCAACCACTTGGCCTTTTTAAGCTTAAGATTAGGCTGATTTTGACTTCAGGGACCCTTTAAAATAATCATCACATCTTCCATATGCATCAACTCCTTGCTGATACAATCATAGAATATCTATGATTCGATCATAACAAAAATTACAACTCTCACAAGAGCTTTAATAGCTTATAAATCATGCAGAGTTGTGAATGCATGAACAACCTCGCATCCTAATGAGTATTGATAATGCTTAATCATAAAATTCCTGAGGTAAGCTAGATAGAAAGGCTTTTGAATTGCTTCTTGAGTGCATTCTGTTTGGCACTGGTGTTATAGTCACTGCGAGCTTGCAACAGCGATGCATACAAGTATACGGAGAATGGTTATAAGAACCTACCTACTGGTTTTGTCACAGCGCATGATCTTGCCAGCTGTTCTGTTCGATTTAAGCAACAACAAACACAAAAATGTTGTTACATCTTCACATATTCTTCTATTTGTATGCTTTTTTTTTTAGGCCCCAAAATGATTTGCGATATTGAGAGGAACTTCAATTGCCCAAAGGTTAACATGCAAACTTTTATATAAGACCGGCCAATTTATCTTGTTATTAAAGCGGATTCTCGTTCTGTCTGCTTTCGCTGTAACGGGATTCCCCTGTATTTGCTTTGAGTATGAAACAATAGATCTCTGTTCGTTTTTTTTTTTTTCAAGAGATCTGAATTTATATAGGAGACATTCTGTAATGACAAGCAAAACTATCCATCATCATTGATGCTATGAATATTCCATTTTGTGTGCAGGTATTTATCAGAAAGAACCGAAATGTTATGCTAATTCTATCATAGCATTTTGGCTCTCTAAATGTATATCAATTTGTATTTTGCTGTCCAACACAAACTCCCTTTTTTCTTTTGACTGAGTACATTTATTGCTAACTACAAGAATATGTTGCTATATCACCTTGTTTTTATGACCCATCTATATTTTTGCCCTTCGTTTCCCTTCTATGTATGGGGTATACTTTACTTATATGCAGACATATGAGGTGACATTTCTATCATTTCTTTGGTTATTGTTTTGTTTTGTTTTTTTCTCCATGTCAAAGTAGTATATATATATATATATAGAGAGAGAGAGAGAGAGAGAGAGCTATATATATATATATATATATATATATATATATATATCGGGTACAACGTACTTTTGTGAATAAACACCTGGTTGCAACACATATCGTCCCGATATATATATATATATATATATATATATATATATATATATATATATATATATATATATATATATATATATATATAAATTAATTAATAATACCTCCTTTCACCCTGAATTTGTACAAATGAAATAATTCTATGCAAGAAAGTTATTTCTATGTGAAGAGTAATGACAGAGTAACTTGTGCCAGAACTTATTTTGTGCAATTTTTCAATACCAAGTGAATATATTCTACATTGTTCTGAATTTCTCACTGAATGTCATAATTTCTGTCATCAGTACTATCATGAGTAATGTATGCATGATTAAATTGGAAATTATCAAAATATCTGTGAAGTGCAATCTAATTCCATTTCTCATGTGTTGGATGCGTGCATGAGGTTTGTTTCAACATACACAGAAATTCTTTCAGTCCACATAAGCTGGGGGACAATATCACACACACAAACACACACACACACACACACACATACGTGCACACACACACACACACACACACACACACACACAACACAAGCAGTTAAACCAAAGAGTATAGAAGCTAGCGCTAAGAGGGTGAACTCTCACGATTTCGCATGCAAATGGGTGTAGTACACCATGGAGCCCCACATGGAAGCCAACGGCAGCCATTTAGGTAATAATAGTGCTAGCTTCTTAACACGTGAGCCTATGGAGCAAACCCTACCTTCCTTTCATTTTCTTCATCTTAAGGAGGCACACAGCAGTAAAATTGTGTTTCAGACCTCAAAATATCAGCAGAAGTATATTTTCTGTCGATTCATTAAAAAACAATTTGAAGTAATGTCGTTTACTTTTCAATCTGCAGTCCTTCAAAGTTTGTGTATGAGCTGACAAATGCAGTCTATCTCTTTCTCTCTCGGGCTACTTTAGCTCAAACTTTGTGGGACTGCATATTGGAAAATAGATGACATTTCTTCAATTGCATTTCATGATTAAACAGGAATGATACTTCTGTGTGACAAAACAAGGTCCTAAGTAAATCTCTTCCCCTGTATGCCCCCTAAAAAGGGGAAAAATGAAAGGGAGACAGAAATCACCACTATAACGGCACTGTTAAGATCACGTAATATACGCCCTCTATCGGTCAATCAGCTAATGCCGTCCATATTTCGCCCATGAGTGTACTACGTGAAATCGCAGGAGTAAGCCCTCTTAGCGTAGCTTCTATACTCTTTGGTTATAACTGAACTCCAGCATGTACTAAAGGTGAAAAGGTTCCATTTTTTAGTGTACATATTGTGTGTGTATGTGCTTGTGACTGTTTATATGTGCGCATGAGTATGTTGGTGTTTGCTTTTGTGTGTGTGTGTGTGTGTTGTTGTTGGTTTGAGTTGAATCCGATAGGTTGAGACTGGGACTGGGTTTTTATTTTGAGGAATGTATAAAGAAACATTGTAGTGAAAATTCTATTTTATAATAAAGCATTAAGGATATTATGATAAAGATTTTGTTTCATTTGGAAAGGGGGTACTGATAGGGCTTTTATGAAAGATTTCATTCTGGAGTTGCATAATGTACTTTTTTGCATATAGGCCCTATACTCTCTTAAATGTGAAAAATGAAATATATTCTTACACAGCCAGGGGAAATATGGATTCATATGTTTATATATGTAATATATATTATATATAATGCATCTCGTCGCTGGGGCGACAAGACCTCGTATCTACAAAATGTCAAATGTTCAGGAGAGCCAAAAACATGGCGGCCAAAGCATTATAGCGAATGGGATAGCCTTTCCTTTGACATGCTGTGGTGGCTTCATTTTTGGAGTAAGACAGTTGGGATTTGGCCAGGACATCACTTAACCCAATTTTTTACCATTAATCCAAAAAAGTCATTTTCACCAAAATTTCAGATACAAGGTCTTGTCACCCCAGCGACGATATTACACAAAAGTTTTTTTTTTTTTTTTAGTATTGTTTAGTCGATTTACCTATCACTGTCAATGTTAAAGAGAGAGATTATGGCAGTATTGTACTGCAAAATTACAATAATTTTGTCTTCAATTGTGTTTTCAAGTTTTATGTTGTATCCACAACAAATTTGAGAATGGTATCAATAAAGATCAATGACAAACAAAAGTGAGTGGGCACAACACGTTTCCATAGAAATCTTGGGATTGGTGAAATACTCCATTTTAAAAACAGTTGCTTGTAGTTGGTTGTGATATTGATGAAACCAGCACATCAGCCTTGTTGAGGTAAAAGACATTTCTGTATAAATAACATTTCTTTGTAGAATTATATTAGGGATGAAGGAAAACAAATGTAGAGTTTGTTTGCAAAAACCGATAAGTCCATATTTGCCAAATGGAGATATTTGCAATTAAAGGTCAAGAAAAATATAGAGAATAATAAGAAATTTTTTGGCTCTTTTGACCATAACTTCAAAAATGTACCTTTATATGTAGTGACCAATATATCATTTAAAAGGTATTATTTTGTGCTTTATGACAGAGACCGTACTTCAAAATCTTCAAAAATGGACTTATCGGTTTTTGCAAACAAACTCTTCAAATAGAAATGTGGGGTCACTGAAACTTAAAAAAAAAAGATTCATGGAAATGCCAGTAAACATATCACATTTGAAGCCCTTTTTTTTTGACATGTAAAAATTTGTTGAAACTGTGTAAGAACAATAACAGACAAATATCCATTAATCACTGTGCTACTTCTAACATTTAGATTATTTCTAAAGTCATGGCTTCCTTTTCTATCTCAATGAATAATTAATTGTGTGAAATATATAGGCCTATTACAGACAAATGTAATATACACAGAAATAAATCACTTAATATATCCAACATAATCCCCCATTAATGGATATTGATGAATCATTAAGTTGAATCATTAACTGAAAATGTCTCAGATCTAATGTAATAGTTATTCACTTTATGCGCTATTAAAAATAATTCATTATTTATGTAGCGCATGATCACATGAAGTATCTTTAAAGGTGCTGGGGGGGGGGGGGAATCACTCGGCTGAACATGTGAGTAAATGATATCATATTCTATTTCTTCACTCTGCCTGAACATGTGAGTCAATGACATCATATCCTATTTCTATGCAAGGTAGAAGTGTAAGTCCAATCCATACATTTGATAGGCATAATCATGGATGATGTATTACAATGTCAAATTCATGTGTGTGTGTGTGTGTGTGTGTGTGTGTGTATGTGTGTGTGTGTGTGTTTTGTAGCTCTGATTTTTTTGTAGTTGTGTATGTGTGTGTGTGCGTGTTCTTTCAGTAGGACCAATTGCTGGGCCTACATGTAGGCCCAGGGGCAGATCTAGGAATTCTGTAAAGGGGGGGGGGGGGGGGGGGGGGCACAACTAATATTTCTGGTACCACTTTCGAGTTTCATTTTCACTTTTTTCTTTTTATTTCTTTTGTGTTTTACGAAAATTATAGGGGGCGTGGGCCGGTTGCACCCCCCTCTGGATCCGCCACTGAGGCCTACATAAAATTTAGAACACAGTAATATATATATATATATATATATATATATATATATATATATATATATATATATATATATATATATATATATATATATATAATTACATAGATAGATATAGACAGAGAGAGGGAGAGAGAACCAGAGCATGGGCTCGAATGTACAGATAAATAATAAGTATGATATCTGGTTGACCCTATGCTTTTTGAAGAGAGATCTATATGAAGATAATTTTGAAATGAAATTTACAATTCTGAAAATTGATCTATCCAGATAGGCCAACTTTCAAATAATATGATTCAGGAGAAAATATACTATATCATGCATAAAAAACAAACTAGCAAGTAAAGGTAGGCCTTTCATGTCCCTGATAACATTGATATTACAGAGCACTTTATATAGTTGTCTGCACAAGTACATGCTCTAGCGTTTATGATTTTATACCCTACATTCTAGACGAAATCTTCATCAAACTAGCTACTCAGTAGCTGCCAAAGCAGATCTTTTAGTGGTTTCCAATTTCAACCCGGAAGTAAATATGGAAAGAAACCGTATTGCATTAGCATTTCACTCCTTCGGCTAGTGACGTTTTGAACAAGCCGCCAATCCGAGAACACAATGCTAATCAGTCACGTGATAGCCGGCGACTAATCTTGTATACGCGGGAACATATCTGACAACCATGGCTACAGCTCTGTATCTCGAGCAATACTTGGACAGTAAGTACCGAATTCTACATTTTGTGGAGAGTGACCAGAGTTGTCATATGTGTGGATGGATGCTCGGCATTCCAATCACTCATTCTGTTCTTTTCAAACTTGATGAGGATGACGGAAAAGGTGTTTTTGGCGGATCAGAAAAGAACTAATTATGTATTCATGGCCTGTTTGCATTCCTTCACAGAGCAGCGCTTGCAGTCAGTCATAAACCACCGCAGCGTGCGATGAGATGTGCGTGTGTTGTGGATTGAATGAATGAGTCATACGGCGCTGTGTGTACTAGTATGTCGCACTGCTTGCGGCGCTGCGAAACGAGTTTGAGGACATGATAGCCGACAAGATTACAGTATGCGGACACCCACACTCTATGCAGGCGGCGGGTGATGTCCCCGTCGGGGGCCCCGTAAACTCCGCTGGTTTGTAGGGCTGTCATCGGGAGTGTTTGGTTTTGTATAAAGATCAACAAGTTTTTGGAGTTCACAAAAATAATGAAAGCTGAATAGTACCACCCCACACCAGATATAATATGTATGCATATAATGTAGATGTGAGGCTCTAGATGCTTGTTGAATTGTTAAGAAATTTAAGAAACAAGTCGTACACAAATATTGACAGGTGTAGACTAGACAGTGTAGTCAGGTAGTGTAGCAGTGTACTGTCCGAACAACTCAACATCACGTGTGTATGAAGCATGCAAGCATAAGGGAATGAAACCAAAGTAATGTAAATGGATTGAGTGAATGCCACAATATTAGGACAACACATCAGTGCAGTGATGTATTGGTGGCTGATCCCTTAGCTTAACTGCACTGGATGAGAAGACGAGTTTGTGATGTCACACATGGGCAACATCCTAACTGTTACATGTGGTGTCTATATTAAAGAAAATTGAAGAGAAACCCACACAATTTATTTTAGATTTACTTTATTTATTTCACTCAGTCTCTCTTGATACTGATCGACATGATATGTGGCTATGTTTCGGAACATGTAATACCCCCGCTTTCAGAAAGAGGTATGAAAGGCAACTTGTGCTTTTTCATTATGTTAGAAAAATTAAAATTGAGAAATCTTTATTTTCTGTATATTGTAGTCCGTGCGGGACTTGTTTTCATTTATTGGCATATCATTTATGGATTAATAGGCCTATTTTGCCAATAACTGACGTAATGAAATGTTGTAGCCTTCTCATCCAGCAACTTAAAAAAAACCTCATAACACTGTACTGGCATAAAAACCCCTAACTTTTGAACAGCTTGTCTGATTATCATCAAACTTCAATCACTAATGTGTTCTACTTTATATAATTGCTGCTTTCACTCAATCCACACTTTATATTTGACTTTCATTCTCCTTTATTTGCAATTTGAGCTTGCACGTCAACAGTGTTTGGTTGCTGTAAACGTGGTTATTTTCATCGGAATAGTTTTTTGCACCCAGCCAGGTATTATATTAATTCCGCGCTACCAAAAACAGTAGATTGTGTTACATGTCACAAGCAAAAACATTCACATGATTTTATTTTAGCGCTAGTTTCTTGTTAGGCGAAATGTGCAAAAATTCGTACAATGTGAAAATTCGACTTTTACAGTATTTAGAGCCAGTTCTTGATTAACCGCAGAATTATCTCCATTCCTGCTTACCTCTGAAGTAAGAGGACAGAAATATAGATTTTGCACAATGTAATTCTTTAAAGAGCATTACAAGATTATCAAATATTTTTGTTTTATTGTATATCTCTTGCCTGAACTGAAATTCAAGCAAATGTACCATGCTTCAAAAAGTTTGGCCATTACCGTACCTATTTATTTCACTTTGCTCTATGCAGTGATTTTTAGTTGCCCCAGGGAAATGAGAAAATGAATTACGGGAACCCTGCATGTCTTCTTGCTTCTGAGAGTACATATACTTATCTTAATTACACCCCTGTACAGTGTATATTTAAAATTATGTTATAGAGACTTACTTACTTTAGGGTTTTCATTGAAAAAAAAGAAAGAAAAGAAAACAGACTCTGTACCCGACGTAACAAATAACTCAAGAATTATGGCAAGTTAACTTTTCATTTTTATATAATACATGTAGATATCACCTTTGAGTGGATATGTTGCGCGTTATGAATGTCTAAATCTAATATTATTATCATTAGATTGGGATCCTCGGAATCCCCATATATGCCTCAAAATCGTTTATTGAAATGAAAGGGCGTACTTTTCTACTGACAGTCTGTCTCTAGTCAAATGTACATAATGAAACATTTACGTATGGTATACATACAGTGTATATATATATCGTAGAGAGAGAGAGAGAGAGAGAATATATATATATATATAGGCCTATATATGTTTATGTTAGCCTTGTATATGAACCATAAAATACAGATGCTGACAATGTGATTCTCGTATCATAAGATTACTTTCATGATTGTGTTCTGTGTTTTCTCTTATTCCAGGCATTGAAAACCTGCCATTTGAGCTGCAACGAAACTTCACTCTCATGAGGGACTTGGACCAGCGTACGCAAGGTTGGTGATGTTGTGAAATTCCTGAGTGTTTTCAGTTTGTAGAAAATGCCCTTTCCTTTCATAATGTCCATTAGGGTGTCTGTAGCAATTGAAATCAGTGCTTCAAGTGTAAAGACAATATAATATTGCAGATATTCAAATCGGACAAAGAAAACCCCAACAAAACAAAAAACAATCAGCTTATGAGTCTTCACCAATGTTGATGCTTGTGGGAGCTCAATTTGAAATTAACTGCAGCTTTCACCAAGAGCAATTCTTCCAACTTTTAAATGTCTTGTGCTCTTCCTTTGTATATGAAATATACTGTATTTCTTTCTTGGTTGATATTTACAATAGCAAGCACTATCCCCCCCCCCCCCCCAAATAAAATTCTAGAAGGGTAGTGGCATTATTTCAGCTGCCAATTCTCCCTGACTCTGCAGTAGGCTGCCTGAAATCTTTAATATCTCTTCCTGTAGAGACAAGACAATTAAACAACATTTCCCTAATTTTAGTAATATTTATTTTTACCCATTGAGAGATCGTATGCAACATGCAAGTATCTCTCTGATTGCAAGCTCCTTCAAGTCTCACTGATTTTGATAGAGTTGGCAACCATGCATTATTACTGTCACTATAAATATGCAAATACCGATGATGATTGGTGATGATGGTTGTAATAATCATTTTGTTGATGAATATGACTATACTGATGATGTGGTGATATAATGATAATAATGATGATGATTGTTGAGATGATGATGCAGTCAAGAAACATTTTGCATATTATACTTGGATGTGTGCATATTTTGCTATTGCACAAGCCTTTTTATGTTTGTGTGTTTAACATACATGATACCTGTTGACCTTAAAAGTTCTGAGGACAAAAGTATTCATCTTATAATCATGTTTATTGATGTGTTTTCTGCCCAGAGCTGGCCAAGAGTATAGACAGCGACACAGAAGAGTACTTGAAGACGGTCAGAGATCTAAAGCCAGAGCAGCGGTCAGCAAAACTGAAAAAGATCAACGACGCCTTCACCAAGAGCCGAGAGTATGGGGATGACAAGGTTCAGCTTGCTATGCAGACTTATGAAATGGTATAGTATCAAATCATATCACTCTTTCTATCCCCCCCCCCCCCAACAACAACAACAACAAATGTGACCCTGCATCACAAAACCAACAAAAAGTCGCCGGACATGGATTTTTCAGTTAAGGGCAGATTCTTAAAGAGCAGACTCTAAGCTTTAAAATGATGTATAACTCAATTCAAATGGACTCCCCTAACCTATCTAAGTATTGGAAAGAAAGCACACACTCTGGAAAAGTGTGAACGGAGAAAAGAGGCTCTGAAGTAGAGGGTCTATTCAAACCCTTAATCTTTACCAAACCATGCTAGCCATGCCATCATAGGGACAAAACACAGGATGTAAACCACTGGAGCAACAACAATGAAGGGATTATCAAATTAAGCTGAAACTGAGTATGTTCTATCAACACATTCTGTCCATGATTAATGCCAACTTTCAGAGCAGTAGAGTTATCCTTTCAAAAGTTATTAGACTTGAAAGTGAAGAATGTGTAAAGGATTTGAAGAAATGTAAAGGGGACTCTGAGATATACCTGATCATTCTATTCTCCCCCAAAAAAGGGTTGTAGAAAAACTGCTGAAAACGCACCTTCCCATTCATGTTATGATCCCAAACTAAAGAATAATGTAGAAGAAGGATAGCTCTTCAGGAAAATATGAAAAACTCAAGATTGACTCGGTTGAGTCCTCATGTAAAATCAAGGGTTGCAACTTTTTGTTCGTTTTGTTATACACGGTCACAAATGAAATATAAACCTGTAGATAATTTCTTGTGCATGTTTGCTGTTATTCAGTTGTTGAAGGGACATGATCATCACTGTTCATTAACTTTTCCAGGACATTGATGGTTCATTCCTGTGTTGCTAAGACATTTTTGAGCAGCATGTAGCACCAAATACACATTTCAAATTTACAATCCAGACAAGAGTTGCAGTGTTTGTTGTTTATATCACTAAGTAGTAATGAGCTGAGACAACAAATCACTGTCTTGCAATTTATCAAAACACAGGGGACCTCAGTCAGCTATTTGACCCATAAAGTTGCTCCCAAAACAAACAAATCTCAGTGCTTTGGTGTTTTATCTTCTTCTTATCATTTTTTTTTTCAGTGTTGACAAGGTAGAGTTAAAAGAAAAACAAATATCTCATTTGAGCCCTGTTTTGATTGTAGAATTTCCAAAAGCCTTATAATTACTAGATCTAAAACTAAGTCTTGAATTGACAACTTGTTTTTAAGATTAGAATTACCATTTTCTTATTTCTTCCCTATCATTCTATGATGACTTCATGAAAAAAAATCTTTCTTTTATGTGCAGTAACATTTAGAGGTGCCAATTTGATGATATGAAGATAATTTGTACAGTAAAGATCCCTAGAACACTTGATGGGTTTAACTGTCAGTCTTGTGGGTAACAGCAAGGAGGTTTTATACCTGGAGTTCCAACTGGCTGTAATTATTCAAACAGTTGTCAGATTTTTGTTGATGTACAAAAGAATTCCACAGGTGCACTTGTGCCTTTGATGATCGATGTTTGAAGCCGCCGCCTTGCTTAGCAATCTGAAGATTCATTTTGAACGTTATCATAATGTTGGCCATATTTTGCTTATTTATTTATTCAATGAAATGAAATTTCACTTAATGATAAAGCATGTAAAACAAAAGTCAATTCCTTCCAGAAATTTGTGCAAAAGTGTAAATCAGAGATGTATCATGAGAAAATGTTTAAAACTGTACCATCCTGGAAAGCTGGTTTTATCACTTTTCCACTTAATTTCCACAAATGAAACTAATATGGAATAATCTTCAAGTATAATTCTTTATTGATAGACAGTACTGTATATCAGATTAGTGCCCTGGATATGCCCAGTCAAGTAATTTTCATCTTTATTTCAGCATTTTTTGCTCAATTTCTATTCGCGCAACCTCGTGTCTGTACCACCTACCTTTGATAAGAAGGGATAGCGAAAAGTAATGACCATCACAAAGACTTATCTTCCTTAGAAAGTGGCTGGTGATTATGCAATGAGACACGAGTCAGTTGTCTTCCTATCTGCGCGGCAGATCCTGTTTGGCACATGCTTCAAATGTTTTTGAGCGGCGGCTTCGAACATCTAGCAAAGGAAATAAGAAGGTTGTTACTCCATTCTCTTGAACCTCCTTGGTAACAGTTCGCATGGTGTTTCATAAACATTTGCCTGATTACCCGGGGCAAGTGGAAATCAAAGGCGGACAAGTGTTTTGGAACAATGACGGAAAAAATACTTGCCCCAGTTGGGCAAGCAAAAAGTTTTAAATCAACATGTGCTGTTTATTCAAATAATTGTATTTATCATTTTTCTTGTACTTATAATGATTATCAAGATTTTGTTTTCTGATATTTTTGAACTTCTTTTTTGGGCAAGTGTTCTGCAACAATTCAAAAATCTGCTTGCCTGGTCAAGCAAGTGGTAAAAAAAGTTATGTAGCACCCTGTAAATGTCAATAGGATTTTAGCATGTCAGCTTAGAGACAGTCAGAGGGGAATAAAACCCAAATATACATAGCTGATAGAGTAACAACAGATGGGCCAATATTATTAGATTATATCAGTGAAGTTTGAAGAAAATTGAACAATCCATTCAAAAGTTATGAATCTTTAAAGTTTCTTTACTCCCAGTGCTGGATGAGATGACTAAAACAGTTTGTGACATCATGCATAGATAATGATATGAAGAAAATATGAAGAGAATTCTAAAAAAATCATTTTTTATAGAAAGTGCACACTCTTTCCTCTTAATACTGACATATATTAAGAGTAATATACTTTCCTGTTTTATATGAAAGTGGTAAATCAAATGCTTTTTCGATATGCTAGGAATATATATGTAAATGTGTTGAATTTATATTTTCTGTGTATTGTCCATGCTTGACTTCACTTAATATTGTAGTCTTCTCATCTAGCAGTGGCAGCACCAAAACATTTAAGAACAATAACTTTTGAACAGATCAATAGATTTTCCTCAAACTTCACTGATGTGTTCTAATAATATTGCCACATTTAATATTTGAGTTTAATTCCACTTTGAAAGAGAAGCTTCTTTGCCAAGAGTACATTTCTGCCTATAGATACCTTCTTGAACATTGCCTTCTTCAGGCAAATGTGTCTGCCTTCATGCAGTCTTAAAGTTTTATAAAAACGTCCCATCAATACACCAGTCTAGCATTATTGGATAGACAGTAGTTAACCATTAAAGGTCCTATTTACCTTTGGGAGCAGTGATTGAAAAAATGTTCAAGATATTACATTTGATGCATATGTGTAGGTCTGTTGTATCACAAAACATCCTACCATGTAAGAATTTTGCAATAAAACCTAAAATATAAGGAGATATCACTATTTTTCTCAATAAACCGTAACTGTAGACTGTTTATTCTGGAAACATTTTTACCATAACCATTGTTCGCATTTTGTGTATTTATCAATACTTAAAGGGGATGGCTAGTAGCTGATCAGTGGGAATCAGTGGGAATGCTGGGGGATGATTGTTCCAATCCTTGTTGGATTCATTTAAGAGTACATTATACTGTATATCTATTGTTGTGTGAAAATTATTTGCTTCAGAACGGTCTCATATTCAAGTAATGTACGGTTTAATACCCCATCACTGTACAGGCATGCTAACCTGGAAACATTAAACTGCACATTACTTGAATATGGAACCATTCTGAATCAAATAATTTTCACACAACAATAGATATATAATGTACTCTTAAATAAATCCCACAAGGATTGGAACAATCATCCCCCAGCATTCCCACTGATTCCCACTGATCAGTTACTAGCCATCTCCTTTAACATTGATTATACTAATTCAAATTTTTACATTGGTTGTTTCTATCCCAACTCACAATTTAGAGCTATTTTGAAGCACTAATGCTGGGTTTTTATTTCATCTGCAAATGGTAAATGATGCCTTTAAGCCTATGCTCAAACTATTTAAGTCTGAATGTTGTTGATTTTTTTTTTTTTTTTTTTTTTTTTTTTTTCAGGTTGACAAACACATCAGGAGGTTAGACTCAGACCTTGCCCGGTTTGAGCAGGAACTCAAGGAGAGAACACTGGAACAGACTACACCAATAGAGAACAGAGAAAAGAGTAGGTTTTCTCAGTTAATCTCAACCATTCATACCCAGTTGGATGGATTTCCTCAGTAGTATTTCACACAGGAGCCAGTGCACATTTTTAAATTTGTTAAATTAGTTATGCTGATTAATTTCTAAAACTGTAACTAGCCAACGTTAAAATGATTATTATACTTGAATCTTGATGTATTTCTGTATTTGTAATATAGCCATTTCTCCAGCAAGTTTTTATGCATATAATGCACTTGACTGAGCCAGCTCAAAAATTATATTGTGAATTGCCTTTAGAGATTCTAGATTTAGTACGAAGTACCCTGTACTGTGACTTTGAAATCAACCAAAGCTTGCTGATGTTGACGGGGCACCAAAAAAAAAAAAAAAAAAAAAAAAAAGTACATTGTAATTATTATGATAAGTTCACATGAGTTTCCACATTTAAAGGTTTGCCATTTCAATAGAAAACTTGATTGAAAACTTGAAAACATGATTCTGATTATTCTTTTGAGGATCATAGGTGGGTCAATCCATGTCAAATCATCCAGTGCTTGTCACCCGACCCCCTCCGATTTTCTTAAAAATCGCACCAAATGTTCCCCAAAGTGTCTGACGGAAAATCCCAAAATATTTTGCCCCAAGGTCAATTGGTTGCTAAGATACAGCCTCACATAGCAACCGGTGCGCATTCCAAAAAATTAGTTAAAAGAAAATTAGGCATTTTTGATTGACTGTTTTAGCTTGGATATTTATGCAAAAGTGTTCATTATCTGGAAATTGAGAGAACTTTATAGTCTTTGCAAGAAAAACTGACTGTGACGCGAAATTGACTTTTCGTTAACGTGCACGAGGTCACCGAAAATGGTGTTAAATGTTAATTTTGAAAATTTTAATGCATATTTAGAAGCTAATATCTTCCACATTTCATCACCTTAGGTTCTAAAATATTATGCTGTTGAAGGCTTTGACTTGCTCAGTAATTTTGAAAAAAATGGGCGCATTCATGATCACCGTTTTTACGGAGAGCGCCCTCAAAGTTGACAAAAATGAAAAATGTGCCAAATTCAAGGTCACGGATCACCCTTCGTCCCACCTAGGAATAGCATCAATTTTTGTATATTGATAGACATTTACCTAAATTATCTTGGGTTACCAAAGAAATTTTGCTCCCGAAATGTTCAATGGCAAATTTACCCCACTGAAAATGGTTGTAAACAGCCAAATTCCCACGTAATATCACATATTGGGTTTAGAGGACATTTCAAATGTCCACGCTTTCAAAATGAAAAGCACTAGCCCTGTGATATTTGTAGTAGGGATAGTCTGTTATACTTATTTTAGTAATATATACCACAAAACACTTTTATTACATAATAATGACCTTGAAATTTAATCCAAAATTTGATAAAAAACAATAAATCGCTCCATTTTCCTCATTGCACTGCATGTAAATGTGTTTTGAAAGACTTTTCACAGAGCAATATTTCAAGAATTATGAAAGCTGACATTCTACCATATTAGGGTGCTAAACTATTTCTGCTCATCTTCCAGATTTAGTGTCAATTTGATCATGAATGTTATATCTTTGACCTTGAAGTGCTTCTAAAAATAGCTGTAAATTTGTTAACTACAAATTACACACACAACAGGTGTTTTATGGCATGATTACAATTGTTATTCTTCCACAAACACAGAAGCTTTTTATGCTGGAATTAATCTATACGTGTTTGCGAGATATGTTACAATTAATTACTCTGTTCTGACAATGACCCTCAATTTCAATCAAAAATGGGGATGGTAATATTTTGTGATTTTGTGTGCATTTCCTATGGAAAACAGTGCTTTTGGTGGTGAAACTCATAAAAACTTGACCATTTTTACTATCTATTACTTTGATTGGTTAATTCTATTCTAGTTATGGTAGAAAAGTGGGCTGTGACAATTTCCAATAAAAAAAAAAAAACATGGTTATGCTGCAGAAAATAAAAACAAAGAAATACATAAGAAATTCCAAAAACAAGAAAATACATAAGAATTGAAATGATTTTGAAAGTTGTCATTAGGTACAGAACAAATTCCCCGAAAAGAAGACTCTCAGTCCTTTTAATGTGCGTTTCACAGGCTAGAATACGAATTTTTTAATGTCCATATTATTATTACGTACTTTAATACAGGTCTTTATGGAGAGGAATAGGCATTTCTCATGATTTTGAAGGTCATAAATTTAGGGTCATTGTCAGAACAAAGCAATTGATTGGAACATATCTTGCAAGCATGTATAGATTAATTCCAGTATATAACATTTACACTATAAAAAGCTTTTGTGTTTGTGGAAGAATCACAAGTGTATCATGCCATAAAACACCTGTCGTGTGTGTACTTTGTAGTTTACAAATTTACAGCTATTTTTGGAAGTAGTTCAAGGTCAAGGGTATAACATTCATGATCAAATTGACACAAAATCTGAAAGAAGAGCACAAATACTTTAGAACCTTAATATTGTAGGCTGTCAGCTTTCATAATTCTTGAAATATTGCTCTGTGAAAAGTCTTTCAAAACACATTTACATGCAGTGCAATGAGGAAAATGGAGCGATTTATTGTTTTTTTATCAAATTTTGGGTTAAATTTCAAGGTCATTATTATGTAATAAAAGTGTTTTGTGGTATACATTACTAAAATATGTATAACAGACTATCCCTACTGTAAATATCACAGGGCTAGTGCTTTTCATTTTGAAAGCGTGGACATTTGAAATGTCCTCTAAACCCAATATGTGATATTACATGGGAATTTGGCCGTTTACGATCATTTTCGGTGGGGTAAATTTGCCATTGAACATTTCGGGAGCAAAATTTCTTTGGTAACCCAAGATAATATAGGTAAATGTCTATCAATATACAAGAATTGATGCTATTCCTAGGTGGGACGAAGGGTGATCCGTGACCTTGAATTTGGCACATTTTTCATTTTTGTCAACTTTGAGGGCGCTCTCCGTAAAAACGGTGATCATGAATGCGCCCATTTTTTTCAAAATTACTGAGCAAGTCAAAGCCTTCAACAGCATAATATTTTAGAACCTAAGGTGATGAAATGTGGAAGATATTAGCTTCTAAATATGCATTAAAATTTTCAAAATTAACATTTAACACCATTTTCGGTGACCTCGTGCACGTTAACGAAAAGTCAATTTCGCGTCACAGTCAGTTTTTCTTGCAAAGACTATAAAGTTCTCTCAATTTCCAGATAATGAACACTTTATGCATAAATATCCAAGCTAAAACAGTCAATCAAAAATGCCTAATTTTCTTTAAACTAATTTTTTGGAATGCGCACCGGTTGCTATGTGAGGCTGTATCTTAGCAACCAATTGACCTTGGGGCAAAATATTTTGGGATTTTCCGTCAGACACTTTGGGGAACATTTGGTGCGATTTTTAAGAAAATCGGAGGGGGTCGGGTGACAACTTTTCTGAAAATTGGATGATTTGACGTGGATTGACCCAGATGCACAATCAATGTACTTTGGTATCCCTCTGTGTAAGCAAATCTCCCTCTTAAATTTCTCTCAGCAGAGCCGTGAAAATACAAAGCATTATTTCTAGATCCTCTTGTCAGATTATTTCAGTATAAATGAATAGTTTTGCATAAATTCATGTATTTATCTCATCAGAAAAGAAAGGAACAGAGAAGTCGGGGAAGAAGCTGAAGAAGACCGGCAGATCATCAGATGATGAGACACCAAAGACATCAAGAAAAAAGCTGAAGACACCTGCAATAGAACCGTAAGAACAGAACAATTTAAGATTTGTATGCAAGGATTATACAGTGGACTGCCGTTATAATGAAGTCCTCGCTACCGGCAGTTTTCTTTAGTTATATGTAAATTTCGTTGTAACCAATCAAATAAACAATAAAGATACATAGAGCAAACAATGTTGTGGCCGTAATTTTTACTTTGTTGTAACCAGAATTTTGTTATAAACGGGTTCGTTATAACGGGAGTGCACAGTAGCAGAAGCTCCACCCTGGCTTTATTTCATGCAAGTCAGTTTCTCTCTTTTCATATTTTTACTTGCGTGAAAGAAAATCTACTAGCCCGAAACTGGAGAAAATAATGATGATTGTGTCTATTTAATCTCAACATTAAGGTTGTTTTTTATGGCATTTGAAGTTTGTTATCTTGAATCTTGGGTTACAAGATACAAGAGTGTATTGCTGATTGCTCTGTGGAGCTTCTTTCATTTTGATGTATGAAAGCTGGTAGCCCTGCACTGACTTGAGAAAAGAAAATTGAACGACAAAGAGTGACACATGAATACCTAACATCTTTGGTAAAATTTCTTTTAGTACATTTTGTGCTTTCAATGTCCATCTTGAAAATATGTATGATTGTTTTGCAAACTAAATTAGGCTTATACTTCCAGACAGCAAAAGATTTCTTGAATATGGAATTGGCAGCCTTAAAGCTCAAATTTCATGGCATGAATTAACTATCGAACAATGATCTCTCAATATGATGCCTGTGTTCACTTTCTTCTCCTTTCCTGGCCATCAGAGCGGTCACACCAATCCTCACGTTACCATCGGTCATCAGCTCACCCTCCGACGTGCTGGACATGCCGGTTGACCCCAATGAGCCGACCTACTGTCTGTGCCACCAAGTGTCTTACGGCGAGATGATCGGTTGCGACAATCCCGACGTGAGTGTTCTCACTCTCATTGCTTTTGCACAGATTCTGTCATTTCTAAGAAAGTAGCATCAGTAGGATGACTACTGCAACTGCTAGTGGGCATAAATATCTGAAGAAAGAATTCATTAATTTGAATATGAGGATTATTGTATTGAAGTATCTGTCAATTGATTGGTTAACTGTATTAAAAGGGGCAATAGAGGTCAGTACCATTTTGATTAAGAAAGTTAATGCTTTCTTTCCTAAGGCATGATATTGGTAATTCCACTGCTAAAATATGAAAATCTGTGGCTATTGCATTATTTTGAAAAATGGGACGATGTGGTGGCTTATATGATGAATGGACCACGGTTTCATTCTCCACAATTTTTTTGTTTTGTTTTTATTTGTAATATGTTTGGGGATGTCATTTAGGTGACAGAAAACCAGTCACACTGTAAGCTGTGCACTGGTTTTCACTATTTGAGTAAATGGTGTGAACCTGAATGTTCCTTACATTTGCTGTGCTGCTGGAGATTGCTGTAGCATTGTAGCGCTTGCAATTGCAGTGCTTGCAATTGCAATTGTAGTGCTTGCAATTGCAGACAATTTGTTGTTGCATATACTTTAAAAGGAAGAACAATGCCAGATTCTGATAATTCTAGCTGGAAAAGTAGTGATTGTTAGGATGCTTCTAGATAGGTCAGCTGACATTCTGTTATTCATTTGTGAAAATAATTTGTGTATCCTTTAATTTTTGTTCTTACATCTCTATAGTGTCCAATTGAATGGTTCCACTTCGCTTGCGTCGGCCTTGTCACAAAACCAAAAGGAAAATGGTGAGTTTGTACTGATTTATGTAATAGTTTTACCATCGTTTCAATCCTCTAGTTTGTAGGATTTTTAACCCTAACTAGGCCGGGGGGGGGGGGGGGGGGGGCTCCGAGGCCCCCCCCCCCCTCGACATTTCGCGCGATGTATCGCTATCGCGAGAAGCTCTTGCTGCGACGTTTCATGACTTTTTTCTTTAGAGTCTCCCGCATCTTTTGACACCAAATTTGCGATGCCCGGGTGCGGGGTTCCAAAGTTGCGCATAAATATGCACGTGCATGTCAGACCAAAAATTGCTCAAAAACGTGAATTTGTGTACAATTTCAATGCAAATTGTGTTTACAGGCACATTTCATAAAAGCATGATTATTTTGGGGTTTTATTGATTAAAATCAATTAATAATGCATTTTCTTGTTCAGAACAATGTCTCGGACAAATTTCATCGAAAAAACAATGAAAAACATAAGGTCGAAAAAACAAAGAAATACATAAGAAATTAAAAAAACAATAAAATACTTAGGAAATTTTTTTCTGATTGCGCAATTATTTTCTCTTACATTTGCTAAGGACACTAAAAAGAATATTTACACAAAAAATGTGCCTGTTTTGAGCTTTATTTAGTGATTTATACCAAATTGTCTGATTTCATGCATCATTATGCATAAATTAGCATAATTTAGTGTAAATGATAATTTTTGAAAAAATTAACTTCATGGTACTTTAGATTTCATCATAGGCAATGCGTGCGCCAATTTTCGTCGCGATCGCGCGGTCGACGGCCGAGATCCGGAGGGGGGGCTTGGGAGGCCCCCCCATCTACCTGAATAGCCCGGCCTAGTTAGGGTTAATGTAGTGTAATACCACCAACAAACCAAGTTTCTATTTTTTTGTAATAAGATGTTATCAAATGGAAGTTTTTGAGTAAAGTGTGATGTATGACCAAGCTGTTTGCACCAATTGAATTTGTCTAATTATCACTATTTTTCTCCCGATCCGTTGACACTCATTTATTTTCGTATATTTTTAGCACATCTCCTTCACTCACTACATGAACACACGCTCACATGGGCTGGGATGGGCAGAAATGCCATCAGTTCTTTTTTTTTCTGTATTTTTTACTTCTTTTTGTATTTTGCTGAAAATAGTGCAAGTTTCATGGAAAATAGTGTTTTTCCCCCAAATTGTGATAATACTCGTGTTTATTGCAGCAAAAGTAAAATATACTGTTTTCCACCAAAACTATGCTTTTTTTGGCCCTCAGAATGCTACTATGCTGTTGACAAGATTAACACCCCTGTACATATCAGGTGAACAAGATCAATGCTGTCGATAAGAGTTCATACAACCCAGTTATCGTGCATTTTTAGTCTGAGGTCATGCTGCAAAGATTTGATTCTACATACGTGTACACTGTATGTTTTCACTTTTCCGCCATTGCTCTGTTCTGTCTTTTCACAGGTTTTGTCCGAGATGTTCACCGGAAAAGAAGAAGAAATAACACCTGCTGCAATATTTGTTGTTTGTTTGTGTTTTGTTGATCAATTATTATATTTGTACATATTTTGTAAATAGAGAAAGATAAAGTATTGAGGCTATTAGCAAAAAAAAAAAAAAAAAAAAGACAGAGCAGACAATAAAGTATTATGAAGTGTATATGATTCTATAAAAGCACAAACATGTAAAGTGCTTTTACACGCTTTCATATGCAGACTGCTCATGCAGAATAAAGATTGTAGTCGGTATTTAACTCCAAGCGGTATCATTCTGTCGCGAGCTTGTTTTTTAATTTGAGATAGACAGGAGTGAGATTGCACACTACTGGTTGACTTGGCACGTTTGATGCATAAGCAATGCAAGACTCAAATTTTGGTTTTGGCATTTAGCAAGAGCCTCGTACCCAAACATTCTCCCAGAGACATAAGATTATGCTCTTCAAAGGAAAACCATTGCCTTATCTCTCATTGAAAAAGATTGATATATCGTCGCTGAGGCGACAAGACCTCGTATCTACAAAATGTCAAATGTTCAGGAGAGCCAAAAAACATGGCGGCAAAAGCACTAGAGCGAATGGAAAAGCCTTTCCTTTGACATGCCATGGTGGCTTCACTTCTGGAGTAAGACAGTTGGGATTTGGACAGGACATCACTTAACTCATTATTTGACCATTAATCCAAAAAAGTCATTTTCACCAAAAATGCAGATACAAGGTCTTGTCACCCCAGTGACGATATGACCTATTGATCTCATTGATCTATGATGTAATTGATATTGTCTGCGGTGTTATCGAGTCATCTTCCAAAATAATGCTGTTAAGATTTTATTTGTGGCTTGATACCCATTTTCTTGCTGGTTCTGACCCTGCATCCCAAAATACCCCTTCCTCTGTGGTCATTTGCTTCATTATTTTTAAGAAAATGCAGAAACCTCTGTGAAATGCCAACTGGAATGGAGAGTAAGCACTGTCAGAGCTGGTTGGAATACTTGCGACTTCCATTATGATAAAGTCCTCGGGACCAGCAGTTTTCTTTTGTTATATGGAAATTTCATTGTAGCTGAACTGTAACGTACATAACGATGTAAAGGTGATAATTTTGGGACCGTAATTTTTACCTCATTGTAACAAGAATTTTGTTATTAACTGTTCATAATAATGGGAGTATACTGTTGTAATGTATCCAGTCACTGGTGTAATGATAGTCTGTAAAGCGTATTGAAATTCTTAACAAGTCTGAAATGCGCAATACAAAAACCAGCGATTATTATTGTTATTATCAATGATTAGACAGTACCACATAGATGTAATTTCTTTGAGCTAAGTCTTATGTTTGTCAGAGAGAGAAACAAACAGTGATAGCCTATCAATTAATCAATGTCCTGAGATATCAGACAAGCTGGTTTGATATACTGTGCAGGGTTAAGGTGGCCTCACACTATGCAATTTTTTCTTGCGACTGCTTGCGGTTTCGAGAAGTCGCACGCAGTTCTCGACCGCATGCGACTTCTTGCGACTTGGAGGCATCCGCAAGCCTTGCAATCTCCTTGTGGCTGCTGTTCAAAACATGTTCAAAACCTTGCGATCGTCTGCGGTTGCCTCTGCAAACCCTTGTGACCGGCTGAAATTTCGCAAGCCTTGCAGTCGTTGCGCTCACACTATGCGACTCGATGATTGTGATCTGGCAACCGCAACAGATCGCAAGCACTGCGATCGAAAAAACCGCATAGTGTGAGGCCATCTTTATACATTTATGGAAGACGTGGATATTGGTATTCCTGTCAGCTGTGTGTATGTGTCACACAATTGACCAATCTGTTGACAGCCTTAAATGAAGTGATGGTCAAGATTTATGTCTGGCATGCAATATATGGTCAAGCCTACACCTAAGAGACCACTCAAGGGCAACATGAAAGGTGGCCTCTGTACCCAGGTTTGTGGCTAATTTGAATATATCATGTGATACTCTCTGTAATAGGTGTCACATAATTCTTTATCCCTTATACACTGACACCTTGATGTAACAGGCCATTACTGGTAATCTTACCAGTATGTGTTTTTTCTCAGTCTCAAATGAGTGTGAAAGACAATATTTTCTTTATAATATCTTGTATGCTTCTCTTGGTTGTCAAAATTGTTTTCCTAAAAAATATCTCTGTTATGCAAGATGCAGGAATTTGCTGAATGGATAGTTATAACCTGAAAAGTATGCCAACAGTCAGTGTTCAGTGTATAGTGTGTGGCCACTTAATATACATGTATAATGTATAACCCATGGGAGACAAATTAAGTGGCTGCTATGTGCAGGTTCCAACACTAAATCACTCTGCAGACTTTTGGAGTAGTTGCATAAAGCAGATGGCCTGAATTGCTGTATGCACAAGTATGGTGCAAAGTAATCGCACCAGCGATCCCAACACGTGGTTAACAGCGCCCTGTGCCGGGGTTAGGTACAAAGGAACCTTGCTATGGCAAGCTGCTTGGGATCACTTAAAATTCCTAGTTATAGCTGGTATCTTGCTATGTCTGACCTTGATATAACAAGTTTCCTCCGTGTACTGTATGATGGTACCAACCCTTTTACTCCTGCGTTGACCTATTTGTTTGTATATTCACCGTGTAAACATTCCTGTGGTGCCTCAGAAACCCAAACATTACCAATTAAGAAAAACTTGTTACTGTGGACCATGTGTTGCTTGTTTCTGATGCATAGATTGGGGCATGATACTGTGTGGTCATATTGGGAGATGAGTTTAAAGTACAGTTTTTGTACATGTGAGAATGGCATCATGAAATGGCATAGGTAGTAGCACAAAGTAATGTATATGCCAAAGGTAAACGCGAAAAACATTTTGTTTCCAACATAGACGCTGCAGTACAGTGATTCTATCAAAGAGAAACAAATGAGAACAAAACACAATGTTATTTTAGGGTCTTTAGGCTTAGTGTCATTTTGCTGTGTACCCATTGTAAAGAACAGTCTCTTGTCATGGGATATGGCAGAGGGGCCATATTTGTCATGGTACATGATGCATTACAACTTTTTGCTGATTTCTGGTTAGATTGTTCATTGAGGTATATACAACAGGCTAGAAATGGTGCTGATTTTCTTTCTTTTATTCCCCTTTGTGAAACAGATGCAGGCATGTAAACTCAAAAAGCATTCTGTACAGAAAAATCAGAGACCCAAGTACATGTAGCATCTTGGGTATTCTAGGCATCCCAGATTGTATGAAATTAGTGGCTTTCTGTTGTAGTCTATTTTGTACCATGGCAAGAGGAAGTATATGACATCATATCTAATATTGAGACATTATTTTAGATTATATTCCCAAAGAAATGTTTGTTACTATGAGGCTGGGTTTTTGAGTGGAAACACTTCTCCTGTTTAGATATGTAGATCATGATGTCAACATGTTGAATTGATGTTAATGTAAATGACATAAATTATATTTCATTGTATATTTTAATCCTACATATGAGAAGTGGCATGTATATTTCATTTGCCTCCCTTTGCAAAAAGAATGCAGGGTTGCTGTTTTGATGTCATATTCACATGAATGTGATGTTTTACACTGAAAATTACTGCTTAAGGAAGTACTGTATTCCTGTCTTCAGCCACTTTGTTTTTTTAAGTAGGGCGTCAAAAGATGGTACGTCTTGTCAACTACTTTTTAAAATAAAGACTGATTTCTTGGAAGTAGCTTTTAGAAATGATTTGTGCAAATACTCAAGTTTTCTTTGAGTTACTTTATACAAAATTGTTCAACTGTATTACATCATCTCATTGATGATTTTCAGTGCAGTGTGGTACGTTAGATGTAGAGAAATTTGCCAGCTTTAAAGGTTGTACAACTCTATATCCCTTTTGCAAATACAAAAAAAAAAAAAAATTGAGTGGTTGAAGAATAATGTCTCCCAACATCATACATTGAATCTTTACAGTGATATTCCTCGGAGCTTTTAAAAAAGAAATGGAAAAACTAACCCTCTGTCACTCAAAAATATGTTCCCCTTTTGTGCCGAGAATGGTGTTTTTTGTTTTGTTTTGTTTTGTTTTGTTTTTTTTTTTTGGGGGGGGGGTCTAAATAAATTCTCTGGAAATCTGTAGTATTAATTCACCCTCCGTCATTAAAAAAAAAAAAAGTTTCCAGTTTTAGTACTTTGTAGAAAGGTCTGAATTACCAACCTGTACAATATACCAGCGTGTGAAAGAAATATTATTTTCAGGGTGGCAGAAGGAACGCAAGTTTCAAAGGGATTGTAAAGTTATTGAAACCAGATTATTATTGAAAACAAAAATTACATTATAATACAAGAACTGCAAGCAAATTTGAAAGTAGAATGAGGATTGTAATACAGGTGTATTTGAATAGAAATTGATTTTTCTCTAGAGATAGAAGCATTTGCAAGTTACAATGTCAAAAAAAGAAAAAGAGATGTCAGATGTCATGCCTTGTTGTAAGTGGAAATGGAATCATAACTGACCAGTGGACCTCTGCAAAACCAAACGGACATGTAATCCCATATTACTAACTTGGCATAATTAGTCCTAAGAAAATGTCACTATTTACATTTGGGGTAGGTATGCAGGGGCGGATCCAGGAATTCCGTAAAGAGGGGGTGCATTTACAAATTAAGGGGGGCGCACGCACCCCTCCCTCCATTTTTTCTTTTTCTTTTTTTTTGTTTCAACAAAAAATAAAGGCAGGGAGGCGTGCGCCTGGTGCGGTCCTCCCTGGATCCGCCATTGGTATGTAGAAAGAAAAATTGTGAAAATGTGCAAACCCTGTAACGAGAGAGAAGTTCTCTGTGGAGTCTGAAATGCATGTGCTAGCTATCATGACACAAAATCTTACAGATGGAGTGACTTACAAACAATATTGTTCATAGATTTCCTGTATTTTATGGTTGAGATGTTCATTAAAATATATTAAGAGCTACAGAAATGACTTGGACCAAGTTGTGCCCATTCCTTTGAGTGAGTGATGTTGGATGTATCAACTACATAGAGGATGCTGCACACAAATGTTCACACATTTTGTGTACACTGTACATTGTATTCAGTGTTTGTTATGCCCTTCGCTACCAAAGGGCCTTATGAAGTTTGAAAATTTCCATGCGACATAACATTGAAATAGTGCAGGTAACAATGTGTTCTATACATGACCAGTGGATATATTGCGTATTGGGGAAAACTTCCTCAATGTGTCCTCTTAAAACTCCGAGAAATATTATAAAGCACATGTGGATTGAGTGAATGTAGCACCATCAGTAGAACACATCAGTGAAAGTTTGAGGAAAGTCGGACAATCTGTTCAAAAGTTATGAATTATTTAAGTTTTTGTGTAGTTACTGCTGGATGAGAAGACAACATGTACTACAATACATGATGTCACATGTGTAAAGCGATATAAGGAAAATATAAACAGAATCCCCAGAAATTTTCTTTCTCTTTTGAAAAGCACACATTCCCTTGACATGTTACAGCTGTACTGACATATTATTCCACCTGCCTTATGAAAGAGGCAAGTCAAGTGCTCTTTTATCATGCAAGAAAAGTTAAGATATGTTGATTTTTCTATATTGTTCTACGCATACAACATTACAAACAGAAATACATAGTCTTCTCATCCAGCGATGGCGATAATGAAACTTCAAATCGTAATAACTTTTGGATGTATGGTCATTTTCCTCAAACTTTCACTGATGAGTTCTGGAGTACAAATATTGCTGCATTTTCTCTGTACACTCCTCATTATTAAGGTGAACTTGTCTTTTAATTGATATAGCTACATACATTTACATTGACTGGACTGAGGTACAATTACTTAGTACAGCTGTATGTGTATACTCTAAAAGTGTATAACAGTGGAAGACATATAACCCCGCATGGTTGCGAATGCACAGACCTCTTTTTTAACATTGGGGACATGCTTTTTGTTTCAGTCCATATTGTGACCAATGACAAGATTTAGGGTTGAAGTGCAGTGAAGTTAACTCGATAAACCCAGTGAAATCAAATAGATTGGTAATAAGTTCATACAAACCAATGCCAGTTATGAAGGTAGGCCTAATGTTTAGACGAAACTATGAAACTGGTCAGAGTGACCTACGCTGATTAATGAGGTGATATCTTTACCCAAAATACAGAATGAAGCGAGTAAAAGATTGATTCATTGAAACCGAAAATGTTGCATATTTTGCCAGATTTCTGGTGTTAGGGGACCCAAGACTTCACCAGAAGTGGTTACAAAGACATTTCCTCTAGGCTGGTCAGTCCCACACTTTAGAAAAAAAAAAAAAAAAAAAAAAAAAGCATTTCATATCGCCTGTGCTCGTCAGAGTATGCATTACTGAGAATGGAAGTAAATGTTAGCATGTACACTACAATAATGATTGGAAATCCCAACAGTAGTGACCTGTAATTATACAGGCATCATCATGATTACTGGATGTTACTGAGGTTTTTTTTGTTTTTGTTTTTGTTTTCGTTTTGTTTTTGTTTTTGTTTTTTTTTTCAGAGAACAATCCAGATGGGCATAATACCATAGGTGACATCAACTTTGGTGCATGTGAACTTCAAGTGAAGGAAAACAATGAATAAGTAGCAAATAAGGTGTTTTTTTAATCTCTCTTTATTCTCTGATTGAGAGTCCCTTTTTATTAAATACCTCCACAACTTGAACTGCACAAACGAATTATCCACAAAACAAAAGGACCCACAAAAGGGGATGTATAGATTTTAGCATTGAATGTCATCTCTACGTTGTTATTGCATCAACTGCATTCCTTCAGCAGAATAAAAGAAATGTACATATCCACACCAAATTCAAGCTGGCCTTGATACATATACGTGTAGTAAAATCAAAGAAATGAATTGTTTGGGTTTTCAGCAAAATTATACCCTGATTGAGGATATTATGACACTTTGAAAGTTTTGCATGTTTCTGCCAAAACTTTGATGTTAGTTGTGCACAACATTTATCCAGATTAAATTGACTGATATCATGGTCTCCTCATGACCTACACATGAATTTTCACAGAACTTCCTTTTTTTATTATTATTCAAGATTGAAAATAACAAAACAAAAAAAAAAATACTCTTTTCCTTTTTTTTTGTTGTAGCAAGAACATTTAAGACTAAGAAGAAAAAGAAAAGAAAAGGAAAGATGAAATGATTTAGAATGAAGTGTACATCATGTGTTCAACTTTTGAATCCAAAATGATAAAAAAAGAATGGGAAAAAAAAATCGAAGGGGCTTGTCCGGGAATCGAACCCGGGGCCTCTCGCACCCAAAGCGAGAATCATGCCACTAGACCAACAAGCCTCATTGAGAGTGGGGTGGCTACAATTACTTTATATACTTAATATTCAGTTCCTGCGTTCCCATGTTTTCTTTAGCAGCAGGATTAGTTCACGTTCCTTTGAGGGTTCTTAGCTTTCTATAATAAGTATTTCTGTAATTGTAATGGAAAATTAACATCCTTCAAGGGATTATGTTCATTTAGATCTAAAAGAAAAAATTATTCATTCAATCTATATCAATAGATCTTATCCAATCTGTGCTCTAAAAAAAAAATGTTATATATGAATTGCAGCAAGTCATCAAAAATACCCTAAATTTTGAATGGATCAACCTTCACGCATCTCATGTACACAGAGATAGAGATCAGTGGAGCATACTGGGGAACGTGTGTGTAGGATAGGAGTCATGCGCCTTCTGTGAGTTGCATGCAGTGTGAATGCTGTTTGCAGCTAGCCAGTGCAGCTCACCGTGCTTGCTTTGGCCGGCCAGATTGAGTTGTAGTTGGAGATAATCTCATGAATATTCAGTTCGGGTATCATCATCGCCGGGGAAATCATGGCGAACCATCGGAGGATCCATCCTTTTCACAACAAATGCGGAACATTAATTTCACTAAGTGATGGCGATAAAACAGCTCGTCGTAACGATTGTAGGCAAGAATTCAACAATGGACTTGTGTTTAGTAAACGTCCATTAAGAGATGGAGAAATTTTTGAAGTCAGAATTGACGAAAAGGTTCGTATCATTATTTTTATCACCTCTGACCTTCTCCGTGCTATTTAGTCAACTAAGAGAATTAGAACAGTCATCACAGTCCCATATATTGGAGATAGTGTAAGCTGACCTCTGAGCTGAGGTCATCCAAGCTGATCCCCACCAGCTCCATCGAACGGTTAATGTTATGTTTGGAACCTCCAAGATTAGAATGTGATGTATGGTGAAAGTTCAGCTCAACGTAAGGTGCATGCAGATTTGAGGATATGGATCTCGGGTTTCTTACAAATTTGCTACTCTGGCGCTGGCTACAGTAAATTTAGAATCAGAAACATGAGAAAATTCATTTTATTTTTCACATTGTCAGTTTATGCCATGCCCATGTCCATGTGTCTGATCAAAATTGATTCGTGAATCTTTAGACTTTGGTTTTATTTTGGAAGCCACTAAGCTGGAAAGAGCAATGTATTTGATTTGAAAAGTTAGGTCATGATTTATGGTTTATATGTCATGACTTCGCTTTGTATCCACACACACCAAGTTGGATATACATTATATAACGTAGCCGTAGGCCTATGAGTATGACATGCGATCTTGAGAGGCCCTGATCTCTGCACGCAGCATTCTAAATCTTTGTGACATTTTGTCGCAAGTTGACCAGTTGTAATGTTGTAATTAACTCTTTATGCAGCAATACGAAGCTCTCTGATATCTTTAAGCCAATCTGAAAAGTTCCTTCGGGCAAAGTGACAAGTTCAGTTCGGGAAACCCACTCACAAGGGGGGCCCCTCCTTATAAGTAACCCGTCCCCCTTATAAGTAGCCCCGTCCCCCTTATAAGTAACCCCCGGGGCACCCCTTATAAGGAGTCTCCACGCTTTTTTGCAATGCAACGCGAAAATGAAAGGACTGCGGCAATTCGCTTGATTATGTCCATAAAGCTTCACAAGTTTCCTAGTTACTCACGAAATTTGAGCAAAATCGGTTTGAGGCATCATATCTAAATTCATGGATTTAAATGCGATGTCAAACGCCCCATGCGAATGCTGAAATGCGAGCGATTACTGGAGTGAGTGTCGCCAGGCGCGGCGGCGCGGCAATGCTTGAGTGCAGACGTGGCGACTGAGTACGGAGACTTTCGTTCATTCAGGTGGCTTTAAATGAAGGAAAAATAACAAAAGTAACGAAATAGTCAACCGCCTACCTTTGCAATTGGTATGCATATATACAAAATGATACGTTCCCATAGGGTTGTCCAGTTGAAGTCGTCCCTAAACAAAAATTTTAAGTTGAAACTTGCAAGTTTCGCCGATGAAGCTTGAAATTTCCAACAGCTCCCGCATTCAGTAAGTTGTTCAGCGCGAGAGCGCGCGCGCGCTGAACAACTTGCTGAATTCTGAATGCGGGAGCTGTTGGAAATTTCAAGCTTCATCGGCGAAACTTGCAAGTTTCAACTTAAAATTTTTGTTTAGGGACGACTTCAACTTGACAACCCTATGGGAACGTATCATTTTGTATATATGCATACCAATTGCAAAGGTAGGCGGTTGACTATTTCGTTACTTTTGTTATTTTTCCTTCATTTAAAGCCACCTGAATGAACGAAAGTCTCCGTACTCGGTCGCCACGTCTGCACTCAAGCATTGCCACGCCGCCGCGCCTGGCGACACTCACTCCAGTAATCGCTCGCATTTCAGCATTCGCATGGGTCGTTTGACATCGCATTTAAATCCATGATTTTAGATATGATGCCTCAAACCGATTTTGCTCAAATTTCGTGAGTAACTAGGAAACTTGTGAAGCTTTATGGACATAATCAAGCGATTTGCCGCAGTCCTTTCATTTTCGCGTTGCATTGCAAAAAAGCGTGGAGACTCCTTATAAGGGGTGCCCCGGGGGTTACTTATAAGGGGGACGGGGTTACTTATAAGGGGGACGGGTTACTTATAAGGAGGGGCCCCCCTTGTGAGTGGGTTTCCCGAACTGAGTTACCTGGACGAAATGAATGAAGATGAGAATTTACTTATTTGGCCTAAAATGGTAGCAGTTTGTGATTTTCAAAATTGAAATTAGTTGATTTTTTGTTGCTAGATCCGTTGTGGTCCAACTAGTGCCAGAAGTGCGTACAGTCCTATTTCTTCCTGTCATCTTATACCCCTTTCATAAACTCAATTACCATTATGAGAACAACATCTGCATCAGTTGTAACTAGCTGTGACTGAATACAATCTGTTTGATGCAAAAAAACAAAAACAAAAACAAAACAAAAAATGAGTTACAGTTTTGCTCATTTAAAGCATCATACTCATCACAGTTTTGCAAGTTGGAACATGGACTAGAAATGCCGTAAATGAAAGAAAGTTTCTCCCATCTTGGGGCTTTGCCTTTCTCTTAATGCAGGTTGAAACTTGGAGTGGGTCGATCGAGATTGGAGTCATATCTCTGGACCCAGAAAACCTTGAACTGCCTGCTAGTGCCACGGCCCTGTGCGAGGGCTCCTGGATTCTGTCGGGATGCACAGTGTTGCGCAACAGCGAGTCAATCCTGGATGAATACAGCTGCGACCTTGACGCTTGTGCAATCGGAGATCGGATCGGTGTGCAAAGGACACGTAGTGGAGAGCTCCATATCCATTTGAATGGAGTCGATAAGGGTATTGCAGCATCCAATGTGCCAAGGAAACTCTATGCTGTGGTGGACCTGTACGGGAAGTGCACAAAAGTGACAGTTATCAGCTCACAGAGGAGAGGTAAAACTGTGATGTCTGTCAAAATCATTGCATTTAATGTCTCAAAATAGCAATTATTGTCCATTTATATGTAATCCTGTTCTTTTTATATCACCACACTTTGACCATATACAGCTATAATGTAGACTTTGTTGTAGACAAAGTTATGATCAAAACCTGATTTATGAATACATGCATAGCAAAGCATTAAAAATCCTGTATAAATGCTTCCAGTACCAGATAATGTAAGATCTGTCAAAACCAACACCTTCCACTCAGTGTGCAGTTCACATGGTTTTCCTGTTTTGGGAAGAAAATAAACATGCTGAAATTTGGTTGCCTGTTATGATAGGACTTTGTGTGATTTATTCTTTATCTTTTCTTTTTCTTTTCTTTTTTCAGAGAGGAAATAGATCTCGGTACCTATCATGACATTGGGGTTAAAGATGAATGCAACTTGTCAAGCATTTGATTCAATTTTGACAAATAATCACCCATAGAATAACAAGATGAAAGCTTTAATCAGTCAGAAAATCCCAGATACTGATTTCTTTGACATTTGAAAGCTACCTCAGAGCTGCGATCTTTTTCACATAACTGTTTCTGAGCATTACATTTTGGAGTGAATATCCAAATAGTTGTGATATTATATGCAACTGAATTTCCTATGAAATCAAAATTGTTTAATACAATTTTGAATAATTGCTATTATTAGCATACAACCTTTTAACTCAGGGAGGGTGGTAAACATATTTCCTTTTTGGGTGTTTTTTGGCACTTTTTCAGTAAGACACAATTAGATCCTAATACATTTAAGTATCCCCTTCCACCAAATCTTTGAATTGAGTTTACCATGTATTGCTTTTTTATCAATGGGTGTGAGATTCAAATTTTTAATATGAACATTAAAAATGAAAGATGGATGGGGGAGGGGCATTTTCAAAGAAACTCCAAACATATGGCACAGCTATTTTGATCGCCTTTAATGAATATTTATATAAACATGATGGATGATTGTTCTGATGGTTATTTATGTTTGTCTGTTTTGTGTTGTTTTGTTTTTTAAATCTTGGAGGACTGTATGCCAGTGAAGGCATGGTATCAAACCAAGAACTGGAAGGTTTGGACTCTTCCCATGACACTGACACGGACACAGATGATACATATGGGAATTGCATTGAAATGGGACCCATTGAGGATGATGACGATGAAGAGGAAGATGAAGACGAGGAGGAGGATGAAGAGGAGGATGATGAGGATGAGGAAGACGACGATGACGATGATGAAGAGGAGGAGGAAGAAAGTTCGGTGGACGATGAGGACAATAACAGCTGCGACGATGGCGACAATGAAAATGACGAGGACATGAACAAGATCGAGCAGGACTCGGACAGTTCGGAGTCTGGAGAGCCGGCGGCCGTCGCCTCGGCATCGCTGAATTCGCCGCTCTGCTTCCACTCTCGGCACGGCACGATGATCCGCCTGAAGAATGCACAGAAGACAGCCGAGAGGACGAATGCAATGGATGAATTCAACAATGGTGTGGTGATCACCAGCAGGCCTCTAAGAAGCAATGAAATCTTTGAGGTGAGTGGTAATGAGTAGCTACAAACGTAAATCATTAGGTGAAAGAGATTACTGTATACGCCATCAGCAATTTTAATTTTTCTAGAATAGGGACTTCAGACTGTTTTGCCAATGGTTAAATTTGCGATTGTAGAGTACAGTGCTGAATGAAAAAATGTATGCTTGTACAATTGTACTTCACATTCATGTCTGGATCAGAGGTAGTACAGTATGTTGGCGTGTATTTGAATTTGCAAATAGCATGTGACTCGCGAAATTTGCAAAAATAAAAACCTCACAAAATATTTGGTGTATACAGTAGTTCTCATTTATAAAGCATACTACTGTACATGCAAAAGTGACATAATGTGTATATTTACCAGTACGATCTCGTCCTGTTGACGACCTCCACAAAATTTGTTTGTAAGAGCCAGCTGTCCTCCAGTGTGTCTTGCAACAATTTTATTTAGTGATGTATGCACACTTGCTGTTTTGTTTGTTTGTTTGTTTGTTTGTTTGTTTTTTTTAGATTCTTGATATTCATCTATTTTTGGTATGGAGTGTGTTTAAAAGGAAACCATACAGTGTCGTGTGTATGGCTTCAGTGGTGACATTATGTAGAGCTGCTCTCAGCCAATGTTGTAAAATCTTGAATTGGCCAAAGTCAACAAGATTTGTAATAGTGGTAAATTGGACTTGTGGCTGCTTTTATTTGAGCACACAATATATTTTTTTTTGATTTTTTAGGGATTGTCAAAGATTGAGGCTGTATGTTGCAAGTTTATGATATTCTGATATAATATCTTTAGTGATATTAAGAGTGCATTTGCGTATTTCATGCTACTTTGGCTAGGGCAAATTTTAAAATGCACAAAAATCTTTTCACAATTTTCTCTGCACATTTTGAATGGATTGACAACTGCACAGCACGAATTCAAGAACCCTTGAGTATGTTTTTGAGCAGCTCAGCGGAAAAAATCAATCATGCAAAAATATGAACATCATTCATCATGACAAAACTGTTTGTATGCTTTAGTTATTGCTATGTCTGGCAAGCTTGGGTGGAGAGCAAGTTTCCTGTTTACCGATTTTGAATGCAGCATACACCATTTACAGAAAGGTACTGTTATGCTTAATATTTACATGTACATCAACATGATATGTTTTCATATGCTTGTTTCAAAATCAGTCTATCTCTAAACATACAATATAATAGAAATAGATCTTTCTTTTCCTACAGCCTTGTAACAAAGCTTTTCGGTCACCTTTTTCCTCCCATTAAGTTCTCTAGACAGGAATTTACTTAGTTGTCGCTAGGTAGGGCAAGCCTCTGGCAAGCTTTGTAGTGGTTAAGGGCAACTTTTGCGAACAGAACATGCCTAGACTTTAAAAATTTAGCAAAACAGTCTGTTTGACAAGTATTTCCATATTGACACCTGACGGTGAAAATCACTTTCAGTTACACGTTTCCAAGATGACATTGACAGAACTGCCAAGTATCCCTGATTCTGGAGGCATCTCCTTGAAAACTTGATTTCTTTTCTAGTCTCTGATTTATGTATTACATACCCATTGAGATGCATGTACCATGCAATTACCTCCCTAATTGCTCTATGGAATCTCCCTGAATTTACTGTGTCAATGTTAGCAGCCCTGCGATGAATATGGGAAGGGGAAAACTTTAAGCGTCAATACTGTAATTGATTTAAGCATTAACAATTCTTGAATGATGACTCCTCTTTTGTAGCAGTAGCATTTTTTAAGATAACATCAAAATATTGCAAGTGCTTAGACTATACTATGTGTAATATATTGAAGCTGAAGACAAGCCTTGTACCAACTACATTGTATGTTCTGTGTTCAGGCAATAATTGTATTTCCCAATATATACAGAGGTCTGTATGTTACACAGCTTCAGCCGCCACTGCCATTTCATGCAATGTGAGTGTATGTACTTGACTGCACTTCTAGCCATGTTTCTCGATAGATTTTATTCTAATTCAGGATGAAGATGGGATGTCATAAAAAAACATCTAGCCACCTGTAACTTTTGATGATAGCACCCTTGTTTAGATGATCTTTTTTTTTTTTTTTTTTTTTTTTTTTAGGGTCTCCTTGTCTGTACTGGCCCTATATCTTGACCGATTTCATTCAGGTTTTGTACAGAGGTGTATCATCATCAAATCTTTTATCAGTAGTTTCACCATGCTGCCCCGAGAATGTTCCACCCTGTTAGTGGGTCAAGGGTAGCCATCATTTTATATTACTTGTGTACATACACATGCTGTACCATCCACATTTCTTGATGATTTTTTTTTTCACTCATAAAGTCATATCTATAAAATCTGCATCATAGTGAAATTTAGACCCCTGATGTTTCTGGTAATGCTGTTCCCATTGTTCTGCCTTTTATAAGGTCAAGGTCATATCTTGGTAGGTATCTTATGTGTGCCATACAGGAGTTGATGGACATAGTTTACATTTTGTACTCAGGTGTACATGATGGTCAAATGTAGGCTCCTGCTTATTTTGGTGATGTTGCCTCAGTGCTCTTTTTTTTTTCAGCTAACCTGAGCTGAAGGCTCAAGTGAGCTACTGTATTGCGATCGTTCTTTGTCTGTCGTCCGTCATGCGTAAACTTTTTACATTTTCATCTTCTTCTTGAAAACCCCTTGATGGATTTTCACCAAACTTGGCAGGTAGTATCCCTAAGGGGTTAGGATCTCAATTTGTTCATATTGGCACCATGCCCTCCTGGGGGGGGGGGGGGGGGGGGGGGGGCAAACCCCCAAAATTATGAAATCTTTAAAAACCATCTTCCCTAAAACCTAAAAAGTGATAGAGCTAAGTTGTAAAGCCTATGAGCTAGTACATTGATGACTGTAGTTTTAAGTTCGGTCATGGCAGATCGAGGGGTGCCCACCCCTCCTTCCTCTTGGGGCCCAGGGGAGGGGGGTGGGGATGCCCAAATGGGGGCCTAAATTGTACAATTTTATCTTCTTCTTGAAAACCCCATGATGGATTTTCACCAAACTTGGCAGGTAGCATCCCTAGGGGTATATAATCTCAGTTTGTTCAAATGGGCACCATGCTCCCCCTGGGGGTCCCAGGGGCCCACCCCCCCCCCCCCCCTTAAGGAACCTTTAAAAATCTTCTTCCCTAGAACCAGAAGTGATAGAGCTAAACCTCAGGAGTAAGTATCGATGACCATAGTCCAAAAAGATTCAAATTTGTTCATGTCAGATCCAGGGTTGCCCCCCTTGGAGCCTGGGGTGGGGGAGGGAAGGGGGGGGGGCGTTCCAATAATGGGCCTTTATTTGTAATATTCGTCTCCTTCTTGAGAATGCATGGTCAAATTTTTACCAAACTTGGCACCTATTATCATTTGGATGATTGTACAACACAGACAAAGCCCCAAAATTCAAAAATCTTTTCAAATCTTTTCTAAAATTGTAAACTTACTGCATGGAAGGTGGACTTGTAATACTCAGGTTAGTGCGAGACCCCCTGATTCTCTTGTTTAAAGGGTCAAGGGTCATATTTAGATTGCAAGCTTATACACACTCTACTTGCCACACTTTTTTACTATTTTTGTTTTGTTTTTTGTTTCTTTGTTTTTTGGTGGTTTGTTTTTTCTACACCTTCATTGCATGGCAGTGGATATATCTATTTCCAATCTTTTTCAAAACTACTTTTTTCAGAATCAATAAAGGCCTTGAAAATTGAGAGTGAGCTGTATGCCATGAACGAACATGAAACTGCTCATAGTAGTATTGATGATCCCATCCTCAGAAGTACATCATTGTGTATATTTTTATATCAGTAGGACCATCAATAAGCCTTCTTTCTTGCGTGCCAATTGTATATTCAGTCTGTTTAGAAACCTTCACAAGTGACATCCTAGTAGTGATTTGCATCTCTCAAGTGTTTTCCCTCCCTCTACCCTCCTGTTTAATGAAATGACTCAGCAGCCTGTACGACCAACTTGTTCATTTCATGTTAAGCAAATTACAGCAGAAACCTTCATGATGCAAGCGGGACTAATACCATCCATTTGTCTAGATTATATGTATTTAATGATTGAGTGGATGTGTGCTTAGTGAGTGAGTGAGTGAGTGTGTGTGTGTGTGTGTGTGTGTTTGTGTGTTTGTGTGTGTGTGTGTGTGTGTGTGTAATACCAGGAAGGTGAGACGAAAGCTCACCTCCCTGGAATATGCAAAAGTGTTCATGATTGTGTCCCTGTTCAGTGATTTCTTTCAGCATCGTCAAAGGGAAACTCTCACCTTGAAAAGAAATTAATAATTTATATCAGTAATCATGGCATCCAGATGTTTTAGTCATAGGTTGTGTCTGTAGAGAGTGACACATTAGTCATGTACATGTACATGTATGTAGGGCCTACTTGGCCATTCATTTCTGTGGAGATGGTCAGTAAATGCAAAGCATCACAAAATCCATACCTCTATACAGTGCCTACCCCACTGAGTAGGTGGGCAAGGACCAGGTACTTTCCAACAGGCAAGTGCACACTGTAACATCACTTGCCCAATGGTAGGTTTTAGTTGCCTGGGCAAGTGGGCAAGTACATCCATTCAGGTAGGTTTGCAGTATCCTGATTATTCAATGTTTTAGTAGTAGCCATGATAAAAAAATCATTGGCCATTATGCTGATACTTGAGATTCATCAATCTTCATTGCTGCTGCCATTATGTCACATTAATATGTTCGCAACACTGACAACATTTCTGGACATATGTGACCCGCTACAACAAAAGGATCCGAAAGTCGGAGGAGGACAATTTTCTGAAAATGACATGATATTATTCCCTTGCTCTTCCACTTTAATTTCATATATAACATGACTCATGAAAGTACTCTGTTGCTTAGATATCGATGATTTTATTAGCGCATATCGAGTGGTTTAGGAAATCAGCGTTTCAAGAAAACCGCCTTCAAAGTTTTCCTTCCGACGCTATCAAGATCAAGGGGAGGCAAGACAGTCTTCACCGCTTGACAATAGAAATAATGTTCTTAGCAACCTCCACGATGTTCATTCAAGCTTAGCGCCAGCGGTCTACGCACGACCAATCAGTAACCAGGATGCCACGCACTGACCAATATAATCACTCCCTTGTTGCTAGGGGCGGAGTCTAGCTGCGGCGCTAAATCCAAATCTCCGGACATGTTTTTGTTCCGTTGAAAGTCAGAAAAAATAATGGCCAGAAAAACGTTATTTTCTTGCCTTTCCTTTGACCATTTTAGCAGATGATAGACAATACATTAGACTACAAAATTATGCAAAAAACAGAAAACCGGTAGTTTTGACCGATTTTGATGATCTGACTTTAAACTCAATTTTTTCGGCTCAGCCATCAGTGACTTTAGGATCCTTTTGTCGTAGCGGGTCACATATTTTCTTCAAATTCATTATTGAGGGGTATCATTAAAAAAAAAAAATCTAGCTACCTTTATCATTTGGTGATAGTGCCGTCATTTGTTTTGTCTTTAAAGTATACAAAAAAGCTTGATTATTGAGGGTCTGCTTGTGTGCCCTATACTAGCAACATTTTGTGAAGGATTTTGTTAATAGTTTGTACTTAGATATAATGTAGATGTAGTCAAATTACATTATACTGTAAGGCAGAGATTTCGCAACTTCTCGGGGGATACACAGTTTCCATTGCATGACAACAGACACCAGTAGACTATTAGTTCTTTATGGGGCATTTTATTTTTCTCTAGCTTACCCTACACGACACAGTGACACAGCATTGTATAGTACCCTACATAAAATTGCTATACTGCAAATAAGGCAGTAGCCTCAATCTATGTATTTTACCCTTCCGTCATCTAGTGGGAAGAAGTGAATGGTTTTCCCCTTGAGCACAGCATGCATCATCTTGCATCTTCAGTTGCGATCTGCGTACCCAATGGAGGCTGATTAAATGAAAAGCTTGCTGATTGGCCGTTACTATTTCAGTAGAAAAATACAGGTAGAGTTCTAAGATTAACATACAGGATACACGTAGGAAATCCGAACCGAGTCCGTAAAGGCCAAGTGGTTGACGGCACACTCTTGAGCATGCATCCCTTACCCTGCTGTTAGTCTGGAATTGTATGTGGTGTGTGGATGATAAACTTAAGCCACAAGGCCCTTGCCTCAAGGCTAGTATGTTACCTGATGTGAGAGGTTGATTGTATACTGTAAAACATGATATATATTTGAGGCATGAAATTTGCGCGAATTGGAGCCAATGGCCTTTTTCGCGGCATGAAATTTTCACAAATTGTCACTGGCATTCAATTCATATAGTGTAGACAAGATATTTCACATGAATTTAAATTTGCCAATCTTGGCACTCGCGAAATTCGCAAGATTAAAATGCACAGGAACATTTCTCGTTTTACAGTACCTTGGGGAAGAGTTTGAATGAGTCTAGTCTTGTAGTCTTCCCTTTGCTGGAAAAAGGGAAAGGTTTTTACCACGGTACTACTACTAGTAGATAAATGAGAAATGCTGCAGAGAGGGCTTTGGCACTTTACAATTTGTGTACAAAGAACTGATTTTTAAACATACTGTGCACTTTTGAACATGATTGATTCGAGTTCAGTATTTATGTGTTATTCCCAAGTGAAATCTGAATGGAAATTCAAATCACATTTCTCCCAATCAGGTGTGAATATTTTTTTTTTTTTCAAATCATGTTCAGCCGGTTAATGATGCAAGGGTATTTTCAAGTCAAGTGAAGCTTGATTCTGGGAGTGCGTTGTAATCTGAATGATGTGACCTCTAAGATATGGTTACAGACATGGTGCCTACAATGTAGCTTGACCTGTAATTCATTTCTGCCATATTGTGAGCATAATGGCAGGGCTGCACACTACTGTAAAAGTGGATATTTTCGTGCGACTAATTTTTCGTGCTTGGCGGGGTAAGAAGAGTTTCGCGTATTTTTAATTCCGTGGAATCAAGACATCACGCACAGGAACATGTGGCGAGCAAAAATATTCGCATGCTTTTATTTTACGCGCTAGTTTCTAGTTGCGCGAAATGCGCGATAATTTCAACATTGCGAAAATTTCGACTTTTACAGTAACCCTTTTTTTCTACTGGTCCAACCTGCCTGTCTGACCAGTAAGTACCCAGTTTTTCCATTTTTTACTGGCCCATTCCTGAAAAAAAGTTACTGGTCTGACAGTGATTTTTAGTGTTAGTGTGCAGCCTTGATGATGGTCTTGCATGTAAGGGTATTGGAAGTTGCCTGTTTGGTTGATAAAAAACCTTGGAGCTTATGACGCATTTGATCCGACTCCTCTTTTTTGTTTAGATCCGTATTGACGAGCTCATCGACAAGTGGTCGGGGTCCATAGAGATCGGAGTGACAACACACAACCCGGACACTCTCGATTTCCCTGCAACCATGACAAACTTACACACAGGTAAGCAGATAGCATGGATGTTGCCCAGTCAAAACTTACACTTACAGCATACTTATTTCTAAAATGTTTGTGCTTTTGCACCCATCTCTACCTGGAGACAGTCCAGGGGGACCAGCCTGCTTTCCAACATACTATCAGATAAAGAACGTTCTTGCTTTCCATGTTTTGCGCATGCAGACATGTGAAAATGATCACAAGAGTCATGCATCATTTTGCCCTCAGGAGTTCCCCAACCCAACAATTTTTTTTTTTTCGACAGGACTTATTTTTACTTTTCATACTCTTTTTTTTTTTCTTTTTCATGTACTTTGACATACACTTAGCAGAAGTAAATCCCATATCATTGGGTCTTCGCCCAGACTCAGACGTGTACACTCCATTGGTTTCTTAATACCTGGTACTTGTCTTTCCGTAGATTGGACCAGAGCATTAGCCCTGGCAGAGACACCAACAGTCTCATCGAGTGTCCTCATCCTGGCTTGATAGCATCCTCATGTTAGGAAAGCATCTCTCCTCCTGCCAGCATCTACACTATATTATCAGTGGATGCCTGCAACAGTTGGAATGCCCCATCTGCAGAGCTATCTTGTCGAAGCTCAAGAGAGCAGGCATGGGAATCTATTAAAGGAGAACCCAAACCCAAAGAGCAATGCGGATTGAGTGAAAGCAGCAACATTAGCAGAACACATCAGTGGAAGTTTGAGGAAAATTGGACAATTGATGCAAAAGTTATGAATTTTTTAAAGTTTTGGTGTTGGAACTGCTGGGTGAGGAGACTACTAGAGCTTATGGACAACAATATAAAGAAAATATAGAGAAAATTCAACAAAAATTCACTTTTATAGCATAATGAAAGAGCACTTGACTAGCCGCTTTCAGAAAGCAGGGGAAATAATTGCTACCTTTAACATAGATGTCAGTATCAAGTTGATGCAATGTGTAATTTTCATGTAAAATGAATTCTTGTGGAATTCCCTTTATATTTTCTTTATATTGTTGTCCACACATACATCATAACCTCTAGTAGTCTCCTCATCCAGTGGTTCTAACACCAAAACTTTAAAAATTCATAACTTTTGCATCGATTGTCCAATTTTCCACAAACTTCCACTGATGTGTTCTACTATTAAAATGTTGCTGCTTTCACTCAATCCACATTGCTCTTTGGGTTTGGGTTTCCTTTAAGGATTTGGAGATGGGGCATATTACCGTGGTAGTCCACTGTATGCCCTGTTACCAGGGAGTTGAACATAAAAAAACAAGGATGCATGATGGCCTAAGTTTGTATTTTCAACCTGCACCTTTACCCACAGGATAATACAGAAGGCTGAGTCAGGTGCCAGTCAACTTTCCCAAAAGTGAATTTCAAAATATTCACGCCCGCTTATATTTGTTGTCACTGCATATATTTTCCTTCCTTGTAGGTACCATCATGATGAGCGGTGGTGGCATCTTATCCAATGGGAAAGGCAGTAAGCGGGAGTATGGCGAATGTACGCTGGACGAACTCGGGGTGAGAACTTGCTGCAATTTTTTTTTTTAATCGATATAAAGGGAGAATGGCAAAGGCTCACAAGGTAGTTTACCCCAATATTTAAATCAGTTCAGTTGACGTGGAAATATTAGAAATACACATTAGTGCAGTTTGAGAAAAATGGGACAAAAGTTGTGAATTTTTAAAGTTTTGGTTAAATCCATGTGCGGTCATCACATGCTAAGAAGGTAACAATAATTCATGATGTTACAAGAGGGGAATAATGTAAATGAAATGAAAATATAATCGACATGTATTTCATTTAACTAGCATAATGAAAGAGCACTTGAATCATTCATTTCCTCATGTTAGGTTGGTGATCACATAGCTGTGGTGCGCAAGACGTCGGGTGATCTCCACTTTTACATCAACGGTCGCGATCAGGGCCTGGCAGCCCCTGATGTGCCCAGCACGATATACGGAGTGGTAGACCTATACGGCATGGCTGTTCAGGTAAGCCCTGGGAATTTGAGCCTGACATTCAAGAGTGGGGGGGGGGGGGGAGGGGGGAGATTGCAACCAATGAGAGCAGAACAAATGTGAGAGATACAATATTTGTGCCTTCTATTGTTCTACTTCTCTGGGGAAGTCTCAATTGCCAATTTAGCCTTTGTTCTCAGTGTGAGGCCATTTTAAATGGACAGATCGTGTTGCCCAGAAAGTAAAACATTTTTGCTGTGATTTCCATGTGTGTTTAAAGGAGAAGGCTAGTAACTGATCAGTGGGAATCAGTGGAAATGCTGGGAGATGATTGTTCCAATCCTTATTGGATTCTTTCAAGAGTAAATACAAAATACATTATATATCAACTGTTGTGTGAAAATTATTTGCTTCAGAACGGTCTCATATTCAAGTAATGTGCAGATTATTGCTCTGTCACTGACCAGGGACGCTAACCAGGAAGCATTAAACTGCACATTACTTGAATATGAGACCATTCTGAAGCAAATCATTTTCACACAACAATAGATATACAATGAACTCTTGAATGAATCCCATAAGGATTGGAACAATCATCTCCCAGCATTTCCACTGATTCCCACTGATCAGTTACTAGCCTTCCCCTTTAAACCCTATCTATGTGAATGAATCAAATGTGCACAAATTTCACACACATACCTATGGGTAAGAAATTAATGTGGCAGGCAGAGAGTTAAACAAACCAAAGAAATATCCTTCCTCTTCAGTGTTGGTTACATACAAGATTCACTTCATTGTATTGTATTGTTTTGTGTGTGTGTGTTTTTTTTTGTTTGTTTTGTTTTTGTTTTTTGTTTTTTTTAACATTTGAATAATGCCAGTCTACTCACAGGAGATGGGGTTAGGGTAACAGCATCCTGTGACTGCATATTATAAGGGTCATCAGCATCCAATTAATGTCAGAGAATATAGGGGCTTGTTGGGCTGTGTGTCTGTTATAATTGGTAAGGCGCTTACCTTATGTCACCTCCTCAGCTGTCATTGTGCATCCTTAAAATTCAGTGTCACCCCTTATTCAACTTGTGTCAGATAAAGAGAATAGTAACATTTCTTATCAAATTCAAACATAAATTGAAGAAGTTACAAATATTCAAAGCCCCACATGTTTTCACAAAGCGGTTATATTGGCTGTCACCACTCAGCAAAGTAGATGAGGCAATGAAAATAATCACCACAGAGTTTAACCCTATTCTAACTGGGCTATTTGTGACCAAGTTTTTACTGAGGGGGGGTCAATTTGACCCCCCCTTCAGATCTCGGCCGCCAATCGCGCGATCGCCGCAAAATTTTGCCTGAAGATAGAGCTGGATGTCACTACAAGATTACATCATCATACAATACAAAAATATTGCCTTTCTATTTTTAATGAATTAATTATGCAAATTTGTGCATGAAATCATATTTTCACCTATAATTCCATTAAAAAGACCGGAGGATTGCTAAATTTTTGTGTCAGAATTCCTCAAGACACATCAAACAATTTTTGTGTAAAAAGATAGCTCAATTGAAATTAATTTCTTTTGTTTTTTATTGTTTTGTTAATTTCTTATGTATTTTATTGTTTTTTCAACCTTTTGTTTTCCATTGTTTTTTTGCCAAAACTTGTTGCAGGCACTTTTTCAGGCTTATCTATACTAGAATTGATTAATTTCAATGGTTAAAAGTTGAAATAATCTAATTTATATCAATTTAACCAAAAAACACAATTTGCATTGGTTTTGCACACGATATCATGAATTTGAGCTGTTTTTTGGTTGACATGCATATGCAAAACATTACGTAACTTCAAAACAGTGTACCCGGACGTCGCAAATTTGGTCTTAAAATATGCGGGAGACTTCAATGAAAAAAGTCATGAAACGACGTGGCAAAAGCTTTGTGCATTGCGAAATCGTGGCGTGAAACGTCGAGGGGGGGGTCAATTTGACCCCCCCCCCCCCAGTTAGAATAGGGTTAATTCCCATTTTTGCAGAAAAGTGTGTATGTACAAGAAAATGCAATATCATTTCATGTTTTGAACTCTAAATGTGAAAGCTTGTTTACATTCTGGAAGGCTAGAGCATATTCAAAACTAGATGTATATTTGCAGCCCTCAATGATATGTTGCAGGTCAATATTTGATGTATATTTGCAGCCCTCAATGATATGTTGCAGGTCAATGTTTGATGTATATTTGTAGCTCTCAATGATATGTTGCAGGTCCATGTTTGATGTATATTTGCAGCCCTCAATGATATGTTGCAGGTCAATGTTTGATCAGTGTTTATAATCATGTCATGACACAAGCATATATCATGGTGTGCTTGTAGACCTCTGTGATAAGACTCAGATTGGATATTTGATTGATGTTAAATCAGAGCATCGATGCAGGCTTGCCTCAATGCACCTGCAGCACCCCCAGTGGCATGATAATATAATGATGATGATGGTGATGACGATGACGATGATGATGATGATTATGATGATGATGATGATGATGATGATGAACCAAGGATAGCCTCTTCAGTGTTGCCACTGCTGTACCAGAGGGCCCTGCCATTATTATTACCCTAGTGTTGCCAGGTTCCCTTTTATACACCTGGGTCAAGAGGGACATGGCAGGTAAAACATCTTATCAAAGGACGTTAGCACTGGGCGGGATTCAAACTCGGGTCCTCCTATCGGGAGTTGGGAGTCTTATGCACTATGCCATAGCCCCCTCTTGTAACAGATCAATAATTGATTGGATTTCAATCAGGTCTCGATCGTTGAGCACCACCAGAGCACGATGCTGGCAGCCCTGGACAGACGGCTGATGCACCTCAATTATCTCAAGAGTCTCGCCGAGCAGGAGCTGCCATATGTGTTTGGAGGTGAGACAAGAACCAGTGCCTCTCTAAAGCGAGACAACCGATCCTCCTCAAATTGCCAGAATTTTGGATGCTTATTTGGAAGCCATGCCTTTGCAAAACTCAGGAGTTTTTACCAAAAGCTTTCTTCATATATGATGATGTTTCCTGAATGTACATAGCATGGTTTAGATGCAGTTGCTTGTAGTACATTTCGGTGTAGTGATGAGAATTGAAAACACTGGCTGCACATCATCTTCACTTTCTCCTGTATGCCTTTACATCTACTTCTCCCCGTAAATCCAAGGAGTCTTGATTTTTAAACCGATTAGCACCTGAATTGCATGTATCTTCCTCTCATAGAAATCCCTGAAATCACTTGCGGGGTTACATGTTACATTGTTTATTGACATAATACAGAATTCAAATTGATGAAATCAGTTATACTATGATACAGAATGTTGAACAAAGCAAGGAAAAGTTTTGTGAGATACAAGTTTTGATGAAGACATCATTATGCCTCCGCCACAAAGTGTCACCGGAGGCGTAATGTTTTCGGGTTGTCCGTCCTTCCGTCCGTCCATCCGTCCGTCCGTCCGTCTTTCTGTCCATCCGTCCATAATGAATTTTGTGGACAGCGTAACTAAAAAAACGTTTGAGGTATCCTAGTGAGACTTGGTATATATATATGCATGAGTGGACGAATTTGTGCCTATTTTGGGTGCTCATGCTCAAGGTCAAAGGTCAAAAGGTCAAGGTCAAATGCTCAAAATTTCACTATTTTCCCCATATCTATGCAACGGCAGGTTTTTTCTTGAAACTTGGTTTATACATGTAATACCAAATGAATATTCTCCAGAGAGAGTTTTGAGTCATGAGGTCAAAGGTCAGAGGTCAAGTTAAAATGTTAAAATTTCATTTTTTTCTCCATATCGTGGAAATGGTTCAAGGTATCTTCATGGAACCAAGTACATATGCATGTACTGACTAGCAGTGATTATCTAGGGAATGTGGGGGTCATGGGTCAAAGGTCAAGGCCAACTCCTCAAAATTTCACTTTTTCCCTCATATATATGCAATACTTGTCAGATTTTTCTTGAAACTTCTTATATACATGTATTACCCAATAGAGATTCTCTGGGAAGTTTTCTTGCCCTGAGGTCAAAGGTCAAGTGAAAGTGCTAAATTGTACTTCTTTTTTCCATATTTCGAAAGTGACTCAAGGTACTCTATCATCATGAAACTTAGTACATATTTATGCATGTTCTACCGGACAGTGATTCTGTTGGGAATTTTAGGGTCAAAGGTCCAGGGTCAAAGGCCAAGTTAAAATGCACAAATTTTACTATTTGATACTGAAATTATACTTCTTCTCCGTACCTTGAAAGTTAGTCAATTTATTGACTTATAAAAGGGTCAAAAGTCAAGTAAAGATCCTCAAATCCCCAAATACTTGCGCTCTTAGGCAGTATAGCCATCCATCCAATTAAACCTACTTCAATGACAGTGAACATTCAGCACATTTGTGACAAACCTGTCATTCTAATATTTTGCCAATTATGTGAAACTTTCATCACGCATTGTCAAGATGTTGTACTATATACCTATTAGGATAACCATACATTATGGTGGAGGCATTCCAGTCGCCATAGCGACATTTCTAGTTTAGGTATTGTTATAGAAATTTGCATATTTCGAGCCTACGAATTAGCTACAATGTTTTTCTTTTCTTTTCTTTCTGTGCAGGAGTGTCACTAAATAAAAATATAAACTTCTTCAAAACTATATTTTGCCTGAGCAGATTAAACACGCCCGCCTGAGGTTGTATTGCTTTGTTGCAATTTTACATCCTTGGCATTCTGGATTCAATCTGTGGTTACCAGATCTATATGTTCTTTCTTCTATTTTACTTCTTAAGCTGTAAAAGGTCAAGGAGTGAGTAAACAATACAATCAGCAGTTTTGCATACTTTGAATTTTAAAACCGTGCTCATTTACATGCAAGGAACTGTTCTCGACTGAAATTTGTGTGGCTTCTGTGTCTCACACTGCACAATCGTGAGAAATATTTTACGAGACTTCAGGAGGACTTGTGTAGATTCTTCGTCCAAGTTGTTGATCATCCATGTTTCCCTGATACATGTTATGCGTTTGATCTTATAGGTATATTTTCTTGTCATATGTGAAGTATGTGCTGATTGTACCTCATTCAAGCTACGTCAGATATCTGGTAAAATGTTTTTCCTTGGCTGTGATTGTATTTTAGTGTGATTTATCTGTTGGTATTTTCAGAACTTAAATGGCATTATGGATTACTAAACTGCTCTCTCACATAGCTCTGCTGCATCACATATAAAAGATGTGGCATTCTCCTGTCGAGTTAAAAAAAAATAATGTTCACATATTTTTCCAGCATTATTCTTATGCCTCTTGAATTTGGTGATTTTTCTCTTAGCTATAACTTATCAATAGCATGCTAGCTGTCTACTGCATTGAAATTGATATTTTTGATTATTGATGTAAATGTCGTTTTTATGATATTACAGATGGGGACAGAGTAATGGCTGAACCTCTTCTATTCCACCCAATCTGTGGGGTCCATGCTGAAATCATCAATGGCTACAAGTCAGCACACAGGCCAAGGTAAGAAACAAGAAGTTAAAAGATAAGCAACACAAAACAACAACAGTGGGATTCCAATTCAAAAAAGAACTTTCTTTGTAAAGGAAAGACCAGCTCTAAAGTAGTAGTTTATTTAGTGGTCGTTCAGTAGTTGGTGTTGGTGCTGGTATTTGATGATGGAATCGTGTCTTAACAGCAACTGAAAGTGGGCTTGACTTGCTGCGTCTTGGTGCTTTTAGGATATTTGCACTCAAAATTTTTGACCACATATGAAAGCTGGTAGCTGAAAACAGTCATCTCTGGAAACTGAATACACATTCCACACTCAACCAAACTAAGAGAAAGTATACATCCTTGACATGAGTCGTAGCACAAAGCTTGTCATTTCATTTTATTTTTTGTATCTTTGCCTTAAGATAAATTTATAACTGAAGGGCCATTCACAGTCAGCTTGAAAATTTTTTTAAGTTAGGGTGAAAGTTGCCTTGCAACTATCCCAAATTCCACCTTTATGTTACAAAAGACTATGCAGGAAAATGTACAAGTCAGAGTGAGAAGTTGTGCATCAAGTCAGAAACTTTACAAGGTGATTTATAATTTCAATGCACGCAGCATAAAAATCATGAATTTAATTCATTTGTCTTCCACATCTGCTTTTTCATTAGCGCGTATTGAATGAGTAAAGTGGACATATGCAGTTTTTCCAGAAACTTTGATATTTTGTTATCAGAGCTGACATTGAGAGTTTTCAGAGAAATGAGGACACACGGTGATAAACATTGCAAATTTTCGTGATTCAATTTTCTGTAATGAGAGGTTCCTTTCTGCAATGTCGTTATATTTCAGAGCAATGGATGACTTCAACAATGCCGTGGTCCTGACGAACCGCCCTCTGAAGGAGAACGAGATGTTTGAGGTCAGGATAGACAAAATGATTGACAAGTGGGCGGGGTCACTAGAGCTTGGCGTCACCACACACTCCCCGTGCAATTTAGGTATGCTCATAAATTCATGTTCTGCTTCTGCCTGATGGACTCACTAGAATTGATATGAATGCAAGACAATGTTGTTTGTTTTGGCATGAATGGTTAAGGGTCAAGTGATTCTCTACTGTGCATGATTTGTCTATTGTCACATACGGTGGCCTTCTCCGTTTCTAACCATTCTGATGGCCTGAAAACAACCATCTGTGAATGGGACAAGAGGTATCCTCTATCCTTGGTGCGGCACAAAACAGTGGAAGACACTGGAAGTCCTATTGTGTTATCATGTGTGTGTACTTGTGCACTAGGCCTTTCTCAGTATTCATTTTTTATAGTAAAAAACAAATGATCACAGTGACTGTGATCATTTGTTTATTTATACAGTATCATGATGAGGATGATGGTGATGATGGTGATGATGGTAATGATGATGATGATGACGATGATGATGATGATGATGATGATGAGTGGTAGTAGTAGTAGTAGTCGTAGTCGTTATCGTAGCAGTAGTAGTAGTAGTAGTAGTAGTAGTAGTAGTAGTAGTAGTAGTAGTAGTAGTAGTAGTAGTAGTAGTAGTAGTAGTAGTAGTAGTAGTAGTAGTAGTAGTAGTAGTAGTAGTAGTAGTAGTAGTAGTAGTAGTAGTAGTAGTAGTCGTAGTCATCGTAGTAGTCGTAGTAGTAGAGTAGTAGTAGTAGTTGTCTTAGCAGTATCATTTTCATTCCTATTAATGTTATTACTGGTCTCTCTTGTTTTCCTCCACTTTAAATTCACATTATTGACTACACGGGTTTATTATCTGTTTTTTAAATGCAGATTTTCCCTCCACCATGACCAATGTGAGAAGTGGGACTTGGATGCTGGCAGGAAACTGTGTGATGCACAACGGCACAAATATCATCGATGAGTACGCCACCGACATGGATCACCTCAAGGTCATTACAAACAAACATGCAAACAAACAAACAAGCAAACAGACATTTGAAGATAGAGAAGGGGTTGTCGTGGTTGTCTTAATGTCTTTTTCTCTTTTTCTCTCTGTCTGTCTCTCATTGCTACCATTCATATTGCACCACAGTTTATGGTTATAGCTTTGGTCAGACTGATTTCATTGGCGTGATAGGCTATAAAGTTTGTGTAACTTACACCAGGCTCACTTTGCTATTTCGTTGTTGTTGGGTTTGTTTGTTTTTTGTAATCTAGGGTTAAGTAAAAAACAAAATGTGTGCTTTGTAGAAAACTACACTGCGTTAAATCTACAGATGTGACCATATCCAGCTAATTTGACAGGAAAAAGAGGACAGAGGTTATGACTATTATGGCAATCAGTGATCAAATTCAGCATCTTATAGGCTCTGTGAGATATATTCTTTCATCGTGTTCTTCCCCAGCATTGTGGCAGATGTATCAATAACTCTCATGTGTAAATATCTGCAAATACCAATGAACCAATTGTGTACTGTCATGCAAATCACCAAAAAGAAGAAGAAAAAAGACCTTTATCAGTCTAATGCATGCAACATGAATGAAAAGCTCTGTGCAACTGACGTCACAGTCATAGAATCCAGGGTGGTCCACGAGGGGTTTTAGCATGTCGCTGCAACATGCTAAAATTTTTGTGCAACATCCTAAAAAGCCAGCAACATGCTATGCAACATCCTTAAGAATTTGCAACAAGCTCAAAGTAAAAGTATTCTAAAATGTGCAAAACATGTGCATAACATAAGAAACATCAAACTACCAGGTACTTTAGATATTTGTGTGCAAAACATGAGAGAGAACATTGAATGTAAGCAGCACAAAGACAGATAAGCAGCAAAATATTGCGTACTACATACTCATCGTGTGCGCTCCGCGCATATTCAATTTCTGCAATATTCTCAGATTCTGAGCTTGCAACATGCTAAAATTTCAAGTTGTGGACCACCCTGGAATCATAGTGGCCCTTGATTGCGCATGAAAATTCCTTGTTTGATGATACAGTAGACTCCTGTTACAACGAAGTCAACGCAAAATATTGCGTACTACATACTCATCGTGTGCACTCCGCGCATATTCAATTTCTGCAATATTCTCAGATTCTGAGCTTGCAACATGCTAAAATTTCAAGTTGTGGACCACCCTGGAATCATAGTGGCCCTTGATTGCGCATGAAAATTCCTTGTTTGATGATACAGTAGACTCCTGTTACAACGAAGTCAACGCAAAATATTGCGTACTACATACTCATCGTGTGCGCTCCGCGCATATTCAATTTCTGCAATAGACAGTAGACTCCTGTTACAACAAAGTCCTCGGGACCGGCAATTTTCTTTTGTTATAACCGAATGAATAAACAATCAAAATACATAGAGTTGATAATGTTGTGGCCCTAAATTTTACTTTGTTGTAAGCGGAATTACGTTATGACCGTGTTCGTTATAATGGGAGTGCACTGTACACTGTCAGTCAGATGGATACAAAGTCTATTTTAGGTCATGACCCCCTCAAGCTGATGAATGATTTCTCTTTTCTTTGGGCGAGTTTCACATTGAGCAGTTTTTATTAACCAATGCCTATCAAGATTTCAAATCATGATAGGGGGAAGAGGGTGAGCCAATGTGTAGTTATGTACAGATCCCAGGTGAAAGCGTTTCCTTGATTTTTTTTTTCCTTCCAGAATGGGGACAGAGTGGGTGTGGTGAGGCGACCCAACGGCGACCTCCACTTCTTCTTTAACGGCGTCGACAAGGGCGTGGCAGCCTCCCACGTGGCATCAAGTCTCTACGGGGTCGTCGACCTCTATGGCCAGGCGGCCAAGGTCACCATCGTAGACATTCAAGGTGAAGATGGTGCACAAAAGATGCAGAATGAAAACTGTGATACTTTAATGGCAAAGTTATCTTGAGTGACACTTCCAACACTTCAGCCAAGTTTGTTCCTACTCTGTTGCTGTCACTGAGAAATGGATATTCTTGCATGAATTGAATCAGACTAATTATGTCTGGTAATTAGAAAGAAACATATAAATCAACATAAGCTGCCTTTTGAGTAATATCTAATGACCTTTTGTAGTGCTATTGTATAACAAAAATACAGGTTTCGTTTTAGAATCTGTCATTGTCAAAGAAAGCCGGATACTCTACAGATACTGAACAAAAAAGAAGATCAATTTTAAGAAAATTAATGTCTTTGTTTGTTGTTGAATCTAACGTAAGTTTCAAAGAAAAAAATGATAATGTGTGTTGTCATGCAAGTGGCCATATCTACATGAGCCTTTTAAAGAGAAGCTATATCAACTTTCAAATAACTGCTGTTTTTCCTGGGCAATCATTGTTCCCCACAATTGTCAACTCTTAGTACTGTTAACATGTAAATGAAATATTACTGGCTAGCTCTAAAAAGACACTGTATGTTGGAGGGAGAGTTTGCAATTTTTACTCTTGTAGAGGCTCAAAAATGTGTGTTAAAATTTTACAGTGTTTACCTGTAAATGAAATATCTCATTAGCTTGAGAAAGCAAAACATTGTCTTAGAGACAGTTTGGTGTGTAGACAGGCAATTTATTATGTTGTGTAGAAGCTCAAGTTGTTGTTGTGTGTTGCCAATTTGCAGAGCGAGCCCACATAGAGTCGAGGGAGGGAATGACACCTTCCAGTACCTTCACTGTGGAGACGCCTGTACTCCATCCGCAGCAGCGCTTCCACGCCAAGCACGGCCGCAACGCCACCATCAGCAACAATGGCCGCCGCGCCTTCCGCGCCAACCCCGCCGGAGAATTCAACGAGGCTGTGGTCATGAGTAGCCACCCGCTGGCTAACGGGGAACTCCTGGAGATCTGTGTGGAGAAGATGGTTGACCGATGGTCTGGCTCCATCGAGATCGGTAAGGCCAGATGCACCCATGGTTCAGTTGGACAGAGATGATTTCACCGTTAGCCCTCCTTAACTCTTCATGTGTCACAGTTCAAGCCCCTTTGTGCCACATTATCTTGCAATCCATCCTCGGCTGTATGTGTACTTGCATACAGATCAGTGTGTAAAGAGCTGTATACACTTTCGTTACGATGATTCTCATTCTTCCCATTGCACGATATCCCCACACTACTTGGGTCCCTAAGGGTTAAGGCGAGGCATTGCGTAGGAAATCCCACTGGTTGTTATCTGTTCTTGGGCACCAAAACAATGACCATTATAGTATGCTTTGCTACAGTCTACAGTAGAAGTGACATGTGGTTTTTCTCCATAGATTATTCTCTATTTTTGATTTGTGTGTGTGCCTGCTGATGTTCTGCGCTCTTGTAAGGATTCAAGTGTACCAGTAATTTCCATCAGGCTGTGGACCTGCACGTCTTTGCTCATGGTTCATGTCTTAGATCCATATAGGAGCATGCTTTCCAGACCAGTTCATCCTGATCACTTTCATAATCATGATTTATGTTACCATCACAGCATAAGAATAAATTGCTGTGTAAAAAAAAAAATCTGTAAGATGTGACAGGTGCTTGAAGGAATACATTCCTATCCAGGAACGTGGTACTTATGATTACCAGGTAATTTAAGAATGAAAAGGAAACACAGTCAACACATCACCTAAGTCATATGCAAATTGACCAGAGAAATTCCTGTGACTTCCATGAATTTCAACTTACAAAACAGCATTAACTTATGTTTATATTTATCTGGGGTAGATTTTTCCGTCAACTTAGCTATTCTTTTTTATTATCATTATTATTATTTTTTTAAACTTGTGTGAGGTTGAGTCAGACAAGGTTGACTTTATACCTCTATATCCTTTTAATTGATTGATCCATTGCCTACTCAATAGGTGTAACCACAACCAAGCCAGAGGACATGGAATTCCCAAGCACCATGACAGACCTTGCCTCAAATACATGGATGCTGAGGTAAATATCAGCACTCTTCTGACTTAGCTGCAAAACTCCCATGCCTAGATATTTTAGATATCTTTTAGATATTTTTTTTTAATTTTCATATTTCAAATATTTCAGATATTTTTGATACTTAAGATATTCTGAGTTTTGTAGATATCTTAGATATTTTAGATAGGTTAGATAGGCACTCCTTTATTTCATCTGAATAAAGCCAACAACATCACCATACTGTGAATCATATTAAGTGGTAATGATGTCATATATCTTATTCATATTTTTTAAACATATTGAAGCCAGTCTCTTGGTCATTTGAATCATATGGAACATCTATCTAACTAATCTATCCATCATGTGAATTTTATGAAGTATATACAGTTCAGCCAGCGATCAAGTTCTCCCTAGATCGCGATCTAGGGGGAACTTGATCGCTGGCTGAACTGTACCTGCAGTCAACAAATATCTTTAGAAATGTGAATCATGAGAAACATATCATCAAACAGTCAATTGGTCATGTGATTTATATGAAACATCAAATGAAATCATATGAAATGTGTAATCAACCAGTCTGTTTGTAGTGTGAATCATATGAAATGTGTAATCAACCAGTCTGTTTGTAGTGTGAATCATATGAAACATAATAATCAACCAGAGTAGTCGTCATATGATGCCCATACTGTGTAGCATTGCCCATCATGGCTTCATCTTACTGGGTTTTGATTCCACCAGATATGTAGTAGGGCCATCCAAGTCTAAAACTAGTTAAACAACCTGCTGAATTACCAATAGCTTTGAACATTTTGAGAGCCTCAGAGGTTCCTTCACATGTCATATAGACCTTTAGATAGACCCTGTAGATTTGTTTGCTCACAAAGGCCTCTACTGGACACACGCACTTCACGAAACCCATTGGGTTAAGATGTCATGATCATGTTTAGGGTTAATTGGTATCCTTTACAATTCTAATTACTGGTAGTTGTGAGCATTTTAAGAGCTTCAGAAATTCCTTCACCTGTCATTTAAACGTGTTACGTCCTAGATATATTCACTCACAGGACCTCTACACGCTACATTTACTTTCCAAAACCCAATGGCCCAAATCCACATAGGTGGTTTAAATCTAAACCATGGTTTCTGCACATTTCTTCTGCGTAAATATGATTGACAGATTGCTTATTCCAACGGACGTCCAGTAACAAACGCATGCTGATACACATATGTCAAAGGTACACCTATAATATGCTTATTTTAGACCATGGTCTAAATTTGTACCATGGTCTAAGTTTCAACCACTTTCATGAACTTGACCCAGTGGGTTAAATTGTCATGATTATGTTGAAAGTGAAGTGGTATCCTTTTGTTGACAAGTTGCCAAATCACGATAAGCTTGATTCTAAGATGTGAAACCACTCCCCATGCCCCCCCCCCCCCCATTCCTGTAGATCTTATGAAAGTGTGGTACTGTGGCTTTAAGTTCCATGAATGTCTTTGTCTTTGTGTGTGTGTGTGTGTGTGTGTGTGTGTGTGTGACTGGCCCACACCAGTGGAGCCTCTCTGATGCAGGAGGGCTTCACAGTCAACCACACCTACTCCCTCGACCTGGACACGCTGATGGAGGGGCAGCGCATTGGCCTCCTCAAGACAGAAGAAGGAGCCCTCCATTTCTACCTTGACGGCGAGGACAAGGGCGTCGCCTTCACAAACATTCCAGAAAGTGAGAATGTCATGCTACTTACACCTTTATTGAAACATTTCTTGATGTACATGTAGCCTCTGTAACTTTGTAGTTTTCGTGTATAGCCACTGCCACTTTGCAGCTTTCTTGTGTATTTTCTCCGAAGACTTCTTACAATGTTGCTGTACACTCATCTCTTCTTTTTTTTGTGTGATGATTTTACATGTTGTAGAAAAGGTCAAATCAGGTTTTCACACACGTCTTGAGGTGTTGATTTTTTTTTTCTTTCTTTAGTGGGAGTTCACACAGTATTATTTTCAGCACATGCTTTCTCTGCTTACAAACTTGTATAATGACACAGACATTGTGCCTCAATTTGTCCTGGGCAATATTCTGCTTCACATTCAAATGACACTTACATGCACATTTTTCATACATTCCTAAGATTTAATGACTGGTAGGTGAAATTATTTAATGTAGGACTATTTCCTTTGTTTGCATGACTTGTTGGTAAGTCAGGCAAGGCACAGGGATGTGTTCTGAGTCATTGTAAGCCCTCGATTACAGGCAAACATGCCTCCCACAGCTATGTTAATCCGAAGACTCACACAGACATGAACAGTTCATATATTTGCAAAATATTGCAGAAGAGTATTGTTAAGACAAAACAGTACTTTAGTGAGCAAGCTTGCAAAGTGGCATGTAAGTCAGTTCCATGATGGCACTCATTTCAGAAAATATCTTTTAAATACCAGTGATGACTCTAGACTTTGAGAAATCATCTCATAGTCTAATTTGGCAAGAATATCCATACATGAAGTGACAATGGTCTGTATGCATGATGGTGGTTTTTGTTTTCTGTTCTTTTGACAGCTGTTTACTGTGTAATAGATCTGTATGGACAGTGTGCGCAGATCTCAGTGTACGACAGGACAGCCATCCTGTCTGAAAACCAATTCATCTTGCCTCCTCCCTCAGTACCGCCCGAAACCATCTTAACAGGTGAGACAGCATAATGTAGAGTCAGCCTACCGGTATGTTCATGAAGAAAGCTTATGTTGACCCTTTTGACGGGTCATAATGCTATAGGTGATGACAGCGACAAAGATGAAAAGTACAATAGAGAATATCATTTGTGGTTCCTTTTTCCGACATGTTTGTTGAATTGCAGATCAGCAGTTGCGATCTTACAAATTTCATTTGCAGAGGGAGACAAATCGAAGAAAAGTCAGACCTCAATGTTGTTCTACTGTTCAATTATTCACTTGTTAGTTCTTGCAACTTTGACCCCCAGTACCTGGCTTGCCACACAAGTTCCACCCATGCTGCGGCACCAACGTCTCCATCTCCGAAGACTTCGCCACGGCAACGAGGACAGAAGCCTTCAACAATGGTCTTGTCTTTAGCTCCAAGCCCCTCATCGAAGGAGATTTCTTTGAGGTGAGAGATGGTCGGCAGAAATTTGCTTGCGGAGGTTCAAGTTTGTATCTTTGTTAGTACAAGAGATGGATTATGCATTACATCTAACTCATTGTTAATGGTAGGGCTTAACATTAGTGGTGGCCCTGTGGCCTGGAGCCACTAAGGTTTGGTAAGATGTTGGACCACCAAATTTCCAGACAGGCTGTCATTTTGTAGCCTGGTCAGACAGCTAAAATTCAAAATCAAGTTTTATATATCCTTTTATTTCAGGCCACTATGTTTCTTTTACCGGCCACCAAAAGTTCAAATTCTTAGATTTTAGTGGCCCAAATGGGCCACCAGAGAGAGAGGTTAGTGCAAACCATGTAATGGTCATCATGTAAAATTTCAATTTAACAAACACCTTCTGTTGTGTATGGTAGTAAGAAACCTTTGTATTGAGAGAAATGTTGAAAGAGCAAGAATATTGATTTTTCTTATTTTGTCACATAATCCTGCTTCTTATTCAAAGCAACAGTGCTACTGGACAGACTTTATACCGTAATTCCATAAACATTCGCAACATGAAACTTGGAACCAGCAGTCTTTTATGCAGCATGAAACTTTTGCAAATGGGGCAACTAGCATTCAATGCATAGTGTAGAGGAAAACTTTCACATGCACTTTACTTTCGTGAATCTTGACTCCTTTGCGAAATTCATGAAAGTTTAATGTACATGAACATTTCTGGTTTTGCAGTGTAATGTCTTGTGAAGTCCTCCATGTTACCAATCCAATAAGAAGAAGTGTATGTTTTATTTATTTTCCACTCTTGAATTTTGCAGGTCCAAGTGGACAGACTAGCCCGTCACTGGTCAGGGTCACTCTGTATAGGGCTGACCACATTCCATCCAGATGACCCCATCTTGGCCGAGCCCTTGGCAACCACGACCTCTGACCTGAGGGCAAAGGGCACGTGGGTCATGCAGGGGTCAGAAGTCAGGAAGAATGGGGCCACTGTCAGGTCAAACTATGGACCAACGCTAGAGAGATTAGAAGTAAGAGTGCTTTGTGAAAATCAGTCATCAAAATGTAATTAAAGACTTCTGTGATAATATGTCTCAATCTCTTTTGGCAAGATATTTCACTTGCTTAGACCCATCACCTCCAGAGATATAATTTGTTGCATTTTTGTGTGTAAGTGTGTATTATTAAAGAACAAGATGTCAAGGAGAAAATTATACAGTTCGACCTCGATTATCCGACCTCCTTTTAACGGGAAATCTCTATTATCTGGACGCGTACACGCAGTGAAGGTCTTTTTTTTCATCCAATAATTGAGAAAAAACAGTGACTTTAACATCTTTTCATTGATCTATTTCACAAATTTCATAAGGTGTACATGATAGGTTTCTCAATATCTAATGAGGTAAAACATGTATGATTTCCACATAAAGATATACTTTATTTTTGTGAAGAAGGGACTACAATTTTGCGCAGGCTAGCATAGATTACACCACTGTTGCGGGGTACGCTAGCTGCCAGTGCACTGGGACGGCAGCTATATACATTAACATTGTGTCTCCCATATCCGGCCAATTCGCTTATCCGGATGAGCGTCGGTCCCGACATGGCCGGATAATCGAGGTCGAACTGTAGATGTAATTCAAGAATGCCATGCTATGTTTGACCGTATATATTGAAGCAGAGTGCTTGTTCAGCTTTCTTCCAGACTGTCAAATCGGTTGAATTGAGCAAAAAGTGATACTACTGGATAGGCCAATTTATTTTTCATTTGGTATGCAAAAAAGTAGCTGGTGTACAGGCATGAATTGAAAACCCAGTATATAAAGTTCTTGGCATGTCATTACAGGACATGTTGATGTGACTACTTTTTTTGTATTTCTGTTTTTATTGAAAACTATAACATCTGCCATGAAACAAAGTACATATCATACCTGTTGATGTGACTAATTGTTAAGCTGTTACTGAGAACTGTATCAATTGTGAACCCAGTGAAGATTATTCTTGGCAGGTTATTTCACAACTTGTTGATGTGACTACTTTTTAAACCGTTGCCGACAAATGTTGCTTCTTCTCAACAAAAAGCTTGTCTCCATTGTTGCTCTGTTGTAGGTGGGTCATAGGGTCGGGGTGAGGTTGACCCCTGACCGCTGTATGCACATCGTTGTCAATGGAGAAGACTTGGGTCCTGCAGCAGTGGACATTCCCCAGGTGATAACCAGTGAAATTTAAACCTTGAGAGACACATTATAGTATGGCATACAATTTGACACCTTGACTTTCTAATGACACAGTAGAATTTGGATTCCTTTCTGTATTGTGCCAACTTTGTAAGCTAATGTTCCATCAAGCTGAAGTCTACCTGCCTATCTTCTTTTGTCTCGCCCACTGGAGGTGAAGGCGAGAGTAAGGGATCCAAATGTCGTCTGTCCGTCGTCCGTCCGTCGTCCGTCACAAATGTTAAAGTTTACCTGCAAGACTCTCTTATGATGCATAACTTGGCAACTGTTACAGCAATGGCAACCAAACTTGAGTGATAAAAGCACTAGGGGTATCTTCATGTTATGGTGTTGTCGGAGGTCATGTGATGATGTCAAAGGTCATTTGAGGTCATATATCAAAGAGTATGTGCAAGACTCTCTTTTCTATGTTAAAGTTTACCTGCAAGACTCTCTTTTGACAAATAACTTCACATAAGTTGCTTGGATTACAACCTAACTTGGGTCATAGATGCACTGGAGGTACCTTCATATTATGGTGCCGTTGGAGGTCACAGGTTAAGGTCAAAGGTCATTTGAGGTCATACGTTAAAGTTTACTTGCAAGACTCTCTTATCACACGTAACTCGACACATGTTGCTACAATGGCAATCAAACTTGGGTGATGGATGCACTGGGGGTACCTTCATGTTATGGTGCCGTAAGAGGTCACATGATAAGGTCAAAGGTCATTTGAGGTCATACGTTAAAGGGATGGTACAGTATTGGTGGAGATGAAAATTGCGCTTTTAAATTTTTGCGAGATACCAAGAAAACACTTATGATATAGTACAGAGCATAACATTTTAAGAGGAATTCAAAGTTTATTTGATGAAAATCGGGTTTGGAATGATTGAAACATCCAAAAACAAAGTAAAACAAAGCGATCGTAATAAAGTGCGGGTCCCACACTTTATTAGAATAGCTCTTTTTTGGATATCTCAGCCATTTCAAAACCAATTTTTATCAAATAAACGTTGAATTCCTCATAGAATTACATGCTCTTTCTTATTTCACAAGAAGTTTCTCATTATCTCACCAAAAAATGTTAGAAACCTGATATTAGGTCTCAACCCAAACTATACGATCCCTTTAAAGTTTACTTGCAAGACTCGCTTATCACACGTAACTCATCACATGTTGCTACAATGGCAATCGAACTTGGGTGATGGTAGATGTCTCTTGGGAAGTTGAAGGTAACCACAAGGTCAAAGGTCACAGACGGGTCAACAAACTTTTAGGGCCCAATGTTAAATTTTTTAGGGCGCATTTCGTTTATGGCTCATAACTTTTGATCCCTTTGTCCGTTTGTGACCAAACTTGGATGGAAGATATCCCTTGGGGAGGTGAAGGTCGTCACAAGGTCAAAGGTCACAGATAGGGGTCAACAAACTTTTAGGGCCCAATGTTATGTTTTTAGGGCGCATTTTAATTGTGGCTCATAACTTTTGATCCCTATGTCCGTTTGTGACCAAACTTGGATGGTAGATGTCCCTTGGGGAGTTTAAGGTCATCACAAGGTCAAAGGTCACAGAAAGGGGTCAACAAATTTTTAGGGCCCAATGTTAAATTTTTTAGGGCGCATTTCGTTTATGGCTCATAACTTTTGATCCCTTTGTCCGTTTGTGACCAAACTTGGATGGAAGATATCCCTTGGGGAGGTGAAGGTCGTCACAAGGTCAAAGGTCACAGATAGGGGTCAACAAACTTTTAGGGCCCAATGTTATGTTTTTATGGCATGTTTCGATTATGGCTCATTACTTTTGATCCCTTTGTCCGTTTGTGACCAAACTTGGATGGTAAATGTCCCTTGGGGTGTTGAAGGTCACCACAAGGTCAAAGTTCATAAGCAGGTCAATTAACTTCTGGGAGTTATAAAAAATATTAATTCCTCCTTGTACGCGAATGGGCGAGACACAATTTGGCACTTGCCTTGTTTTTAAATCGTTTAAATATTTTAAATCAAATCTTGAGCTTTTGATCCTGTTGAGAGGCTAATTCTTATCAGATTATGATATCAAGTCCTGAAAACATTACAGTGATTGCAAGTATATAGCCCCACATTATTCTTGTAGGAGAAGAACAAATAGCAAGGATGAATGGATACACACTCACAATTCCTTTGATCTTGTATGGTCTGTGTTGGAATCATTGTGACAGTTTGTTTGTTTTTTTCCCCATTCTACCCTCATACTCTTGACTTGCAGGGTGTGTATGCCATCGTAGAGTTATACGGGAGAGTGGAGAGTGTGCACCTGATCAGTTCATCAGTTAGTCTCCCCAATGAACCCTTGAGGCCGCCCTCCATCTCGTCAAACAGCGAAGAAGAGCAAGACTCAGAAAAGGAGGTAAGTGAATTTAATATGAAATCACTAGTCACAGGGAGGGCAGTGGTGTAGAAATATCATAGTTTGTATTGCTTCTGCTTAATGACATGTACATGTCATCTTGGGATCTTATGTTCTGTGCTATTGGAAAAGCAGGAGGGAAATTTGAAATGATCACCAGGGCCCCATTTCATAAAAGATGATAGGATACCAACTCATGCTCAAATGGCAACTTCCCATGGCAACAGCCTATCAAGAAGCTGGATGATTGTCATTACATGGCTACTGCCATTCCAGCAAGAGTCGCTATCTTATAAACTTTTTATAAAATGCTGCCCAGAAGTGAAAGCTCAACATTTAAACTTTCATTCTTCAGGACAGTTTTTGTCCCATGAACATGAGATCCCCCCCCCCCTCCCCGATACAAAACAAAACAAAGGGAAGCTGTCAGCAGTGCTGGAGAAACCATTTTGAAAAAAAAAAAGAAAAGAAAAAAGAATGACATGTGTGAATTATTTTTTGTAATTCTGTGAGTCTTTGTGAGATTCTGCTGAATCACATTTCTATGTGCATCACTTGTTCTGCCAGGATGCCTCAACGACGTCAGAAAAGGCACCCGCCATCTGTTTCCATGACAACCATGGAAAGAACATCTCCCTGTGCAATAACAGCCTGACAGCCAAGAGGATCGGTAGCTACCACCAGGGGGTGGTGGTAGGAGCAAAACCACTACCCCGCAAGCAGATGTTTGAGGTGAGAGTGATCACTCAGTGACCTGTATTCTCATAAGTCAGGTTTGGAATGAATTGTGGGTGAACTCTTGAGACAAGAGAGGGATAGGAAAGGAGGGAAAAACTTGGTGTCGCATATTCCTTTGTCGTATTTTCTTTTCAAATCAAGTTGTCGGAATGTTTCTTCCAATTTATGATAGTCAGTACTTTCTACAAGGGTAAGTTCAATTCAGAGCATCATCAAGTTGATGTTTAGCCCTCTGTATGCTTTGAGTACCAATTGGCACAGGAAACCCCATAGCGTCATACACACTTCCCCAGCATAGAAAGGGTTCATGAGCTAGGCTATCCACAGACGATACTCAATCAATAAACCACACGCTAAACCTGTACTGAATAGCATACTGGTTTCTGTATCTGCGCTATTGAGCACTTGCTATTGTGGATAGAATTAAAGTATGTTTGCCAAAAAATTACAACGTCTAAAAATGTGTACTATGTGTGGCAATTTTCATAATGAAGCCGTGTAAACAAAACTCTGCTTTAGTTCTTTTTGTAGGCACAAAAACTCATAAGTCTGCCTCAAATGTTTTATTTGTTATCTTTTATCAATGTTAGGTCCAGATTGACAGGCTCAATGAACACTGGACAGGTTCCATTAAGATCGGAGTGACCGGGACATCTCCTGACAAGCTGACCTTTCCCGCCACAGCGTCGGCCATCAAGAAGTACTCCTGGGTTGTGCAGGGGGAGTCTGTGTTCCACAATGCCAAGAAAGTAAGTTCCAGCCCTCCCTATCTAACCCTAACCCTGGATTGTCATAGTTGATATTTAGGAAATGGATGGAACAAAATATGCCTGAGCAAAAAAAAAGTAGTTACAATTTTGATAGCTTTATACACCTTCATTATTTTGCAGCTGAACCACAGGTTACTTTACAAACTTTGTACAAAGGTAGTCCTTGTCTTCTGAAAGGAATGCACAAGTTTTCATACTTGAATGCAGCATAGCTTTGTTTTTTTTTTTTTTTTTGGGGGGGGGGGGGTGGGGGGATGTAGCATCCCATTGAATCAGCCCTCGGGATTTACTGTCAATACTCATCTTTCATTGCACAGTAAACGTTGATGCGCAAAGGTTGGTAAATTAGCCAAATATATTGATGTGTAGGTGACATATATTGAGTAATTTCCTAGAGATTTCATATCACAGTTTTGCTATACTGTAAATGTCCATATTTTCGCAGGATTGATTATTCACACTGAGCGGCTCAAAAGCATATTCGTGGGTCCTTGAATTTGCGCTGCACAATTGTCGACCCACTCAAAATGTGCAGAGAATATCGTGAAAATACTTTTGTGGGTTTTAGAATTTGTGCTAGCCAACAGTATTACAAAATGCACAAAAATTGATGTACTGTGAAAATTTGTGCATTTATAGTTACTGCATCTACAAATGTAATCTAGCTTTTTACAGTGATAACCCAACTCATCTCCTGATTTTTCTGTCGGGTACCAGGTATAATCCACTTTGTGTAATTTCACTGACTCAACAGGTCAGAGGTCATTACGGTCCAAACCTCGACACACTGAAGGAAGGGAGTATCGTTGGCCTGGTAGTGCACAGCGAGGGCTCACTTCACCTCCACATAGACGGCAGGGATTATGGGATAGCAGCCGAGGATGTGGCCTCGCCCTGTTACGTACTGGTGGATCTGTACGGACAGTGTGAACAGGTGAACAGAGACTTGCTAGACTGAGGATCTCAGATTCTTTATCCATGACAGAACGTGATCAAACATTTTTGCATGTGCCAGTATAGGAATGATGCCCAGGTCTGAGTGCGTCAGTAGAGTAGGAATTGTGTGCGTTAGGTAACAGTGAAATGCTTACGGAATGTTTAGGCTAAATTCCATAGCTACTGCATGCACACTGTTCATACTGGGGCACGAAAAGACATGAGCATCATCTGTTTTATAGAACAGTAGTTAATTTTAAAGTCCATTGTTTTGATCGTACTTCCGACAATTAACAGCCTCCTGGCAAATTTGATGGATGTATTTCCTTTTTGTTGCCATAGATACAAACCATGCATCAATAATAACTGGATGCATGGCTAGCCGTCTTTTGCAAAGTGTGTGAACGCTTGCTAGATGTGTCCCCACATGCTTGTCAATGTCTTACTGTGAGAAATATCAGATGCTAATAGAAAGTAGTCAAAATGTTCCTCCAGATTTGAGTTGTGGTAACTGTTTTTATAGCTTATCGCATCACGTTAAATGCAAACTAATAGTATGGAGAAGCAGTCTAAAAGAAACCAAATTTTATCAACCATGGCCTGATCTTGACCTTTGACTTCCATGTTCTTTCCCTGCTCTGGTTGCTAGGTGACGGTTGTTACGGAAGCTCTAGCTGCAGTGGGAGGCTTACAGGATGAGAGAGAAAAGGCTGTTTTGGAAAACGGTAAGAAGAACATCATTGTGTTCAATATGGGCATCTACTGTATATGGCATATTATTCAGCGAGTCTAATTTATAAAGCACAGAACCTACTTAGATATATTCTTCTGCACTGCAAGAACTGCTGATAATCTTAAGTAAGTGTGAACAGTTGGATGTAGAGATGTGTTTTGAAGTCTTATTCTGAATGATGCTACTGCTCGGGATTACCAAAACTTGTAATGGTTAAGTCAATTTATAGTTTTGGGGCTGTGGCAGATTATTCTATGATTATCATATTTTTTGGGGTACATTGAGGATTTCCTGATTCTAATGGTACTCTATACGCCATATATTTAGCGAGTCTTAATTTCTGTGATTCGGGACCTCTCGATGATTTCGCGAATGGTTACATTTGCCGTCATTGAGTATGATACTGAATGGAGAAATGCATACACGTGTGTTACATTCATATCAGAATCAAAGTCAATATTTTTGTGTGTCTTTAAATTTGCAAATAGCACCCGACTCGCAAAATTCGCAAAAATAAAAACCTCGCGAAATATTCGGCATATACGGTAAGTTATTTCACAGTTTGGGGGCTGCAGCACACTACTTGATGATTATCTTTTTTTTTTGTAGTCCAGTGATGAGACAAAGATGAAATAATGACACACCCAGTCCTGACTCCACTCTTTTGAGTCTCTTTGTCCCCCTTCTCCACCCCACTCAGGTCTGAAGGAGAACTCGCCCCTGTCATCCTACCACCCCATGGTAGTGACAGCCAGGGACTGTGACTACCAGAAACTGTGCAATAGGTTTAAGACTTCGCTGGGACTGCCAGGTGAGCATCCAGAGCCCATTGGTTGACCCCCTGATCACATGACATTTATACGGGCATTAGGGTCGTGTAAACCATGTTCCACAGTTTCCACATGTAGGACTTCATTCAGTCAGCAAATTTACTGAGAAGATATGTGCAGAAGAGGGAGGCTATGCTAGCTTGCTGTATAATGTCTTTTTATCAACTTGGAGTAATTTTTCTTTTCATTTGTGACTATCAGCACAGCCAATCACCTGTTGGAAAATGGAAGTAGAGTGGTATCTTCTGTAATTTTGCTGCTGTTGGTTGTTTTTCAAGGATACTACTGCATAAGTCATGTCACCTATGTAATTGTGATTTATATCATATATGTATCCTTAACAAGCATTACATCCTTCAACAAACAGCCTACCTGTTGTTTGGTTAACCCATTTGGTCAAATGTACTCAGGTACCACCCAGTGTTTGAAAGTGACAGAAATATACAACAATGTACAACATCTGTGTATCCTTAGTGTGACATTCAGGTCTTATACCATCCAAAAATAATATTTACTGTACCTGGAGAGATTGTCAGGGTACAGAAATCAAGAAGGATAAAAAATGCACAGCGTGCTGAATTTGCATGAATTTACTCTTATTTCCCATGACTTGCCGTAAATAAACTCCTGCAACATTAGGGATGTGTTTTCAAGTGTGTGTCGTTCACTGTTATTGTTATCATGTTGGACGCTGTGGTCTTTGAATTCCAGCTGCATACTTTGAGGCCAAGAGTAAGTGCTACTGCCCGGCTTGCCACAAACTCCATGGCGAGGAGGAGTACAGCACCAAGGGGGACCCGCCCCGGGGCTACACCAGGCCACTGCGCTGGTGCAAATTCACCCTCAGGTGAGTTGCAGGGACACAATCTTCCTATCAGAAATAGATGCTTAACAGAACAAACAGGGAAGGATAGGCCAGATACAGGTCTTGCGCCAACTCAGCTGCTTGGATTCCCAGGTACACCTTGCAAAATGTTTTAAAAAAGACATTTGCAACAGAATGATTTGCATATATACTGTATTCCTGCATAACTTTGTGACAGAGAATACTCCTGTCAACCAGGAAAATCATCAGATGCTCTGGTTTCAGCATTGCAAGAGAATTCAAATATATTGTGTGCTCTGTATTCTCTTCTGTATATTCTGTTCTGCTAAAAACATCATTGTTCTACTTTTAGGTATCACTTACTGTTTGCTAATGCTGAACACCCAAAAACTGATTTGCACATTACAAATGATCTGATCTAACATGATGTTCTTGGAATTGCTGAACAGTATAGTATTTGACTAACCCATATCTTACTGATAGCACCGCATCCACCTCACCTACCCTTCAAGCCTTGTGGCCCATAAGGCAGCAAGGTTCTCTCTACAGTGCGCCCTCTATTTAGGTGATACGCTATCAGCGTATCACCTATTGTGATTGTCAAAATTTCTCTTTTTTTTTATTCTTCTTTCTTTCTGCCACATTTTGTGTCGTCAATATCTCAATAATGACATTACGGAATGACATGACATTTTCAGTCAACATGTCTCATGACAAAATCTAGCCACAATAAGGTTTTCATGACAGTAACATATCTATGACGTCATCTAGGCGCCATTTTGTGATTTTCGGACCTTGTCACGTGATCGATCATAACTTCATAACTAGATGTCATTTCTGTATCATTTTCGGTGGACATGAAGTTCAGGTCACGCTCTATCTTACTTTTTAACGCTAGTTACACAGGTCATCATTACGCGCGCGTAAGCGCGCATCAAAATTTTAAAAGGCTCAAAACGACTTCCCAATGGGAAATCTCGAAGTTTCAGACAATTTTAAGCGTTTCAAACATTTTCTCGCGTGCGCGTCCGTCCGCGCAATTTCGCGCGCAGAGCCCGTAAGCAACATGAAAATGCAATTTTTTTGACTGATTTGGATTCCTTATACTTGGAGTAACAATATCCATTGATTTCCGATCGATTTCGACCTATAACAAAGGAATGCACTGGCGTCAAAGTTGAAATTCCGCGTGCGCGTCTTTCTGCAAATATAGTGAAAAAACATGTCTTTGTTTATTTCGCCATAGCTCTTTAAATCGTCCGTTGACCCTATATTTCTATTGCATATTACAAAAGTATATGAATTGTAAATAACATTCCAAGTATCAATATTGCCAGGAACACGCGATGACGTCATCATATCGTCATTTTAAATAAAAAAAGTGGAATTGATTTTTTTCAGGTACTCTTTCAGACATTCATTTGCTCGTATCTCTGTTGTTTAAGCTCAATATTATCCCAAATTCAGATATGTTGTACTTTGAACATTTGCCTCTCAAGTCCATGTGATGGTTTTGAAATATAATGACGTCATCATACTAGAAATTGTGATTAAAGGTAAAGACTCAAAATCAGACAAGTTTACGTGTTATGTCTATGGGAGGTGATTTTTTTTTAAACCATGCATTGACTTGACAACGTTTAAGCACCTTTACCTCATTTGATTTTGCTCCATTTCCTCTGAAACATACGTATGTTGTAGCTGAGACAATAAGCTTTAGTAATCGTGCATTTTATGTTTTCAAATCTCCTCATTAGGTTGATAATTTTGTAGTTTAAAACTGAAAATGAGAATGCAATCTGTACAGAACGATTCCCAATTTATCTTTGCAACTGTATATTGATCGAATCCACGCTGCCACTTGTGAGAAGTTGAATAGCGCCATCACAAGTCAACACTGTCACGATAGTATTTAGATTTCAGTTTCGCACTCGATCTTCATGACAGCCATGTGGCATAATCAGTTAGCGCGCTGGTTGTTCATAACGCCATACCAGAAGGCGAGAGGTTCGACTCCCGCAGGACTTTTGTCCGTTCTTTCTTTTTTTCTCTTTTTTTTTTTCGGCAGTTCAGCTTTACTCCGATGTCATTTTACGTATTATTTTATCAAGTGTACGTAACCCGTGAACACGGCTGCTCTATTTCCCTTGTTTTGTATTGGAGTTTGGACATTGGGTTTGCTTCATTAATTTTGTCACACTTAATGTTGTAAATTGCCCCTTGTTACAGTGTCCCGCTTGCCACCTTTCGTTTGCTCTTTCCTTTTCTCTTCATTGGCTCTTGTTATATTGTAACAGGATAGGTAGGAACATGTACGTTTAGATAACTGGCAGGAATGGCAACTGAATTGATTAACTCTAGTCCAGGTGTATGGCGTCTCGCTCATCTCTTTGAAATTCCAGGTTGTTATTGTTTGACCCAATAACGAAGTTGTAGACAGGTTTTATGTTGCTATAGAGGTATCTTGTGCCACATAAATGGAAGGCATCACTGTTTAGTAGTAGTAATGAACCTTTTCATGTTGTAAATGATATAAAGATATGAATTTCACATCCAATCTTCGGGACAGCCGTGTGGCTTTATAGTCGCTTAGCGCGCTCCATGGTCATTATGCACTACCTTCGAGACCCGCAGGACGCTATTATTTTTTTTTCTCTCTCTTTCTTTGTTTTTCGTTTGGCAGTTCAGCTTCATTCCGATGTCATTACCCCGCAACACACAGTCACTCAATTCCCCCCCCCCTTTTTTTTTGTCGCAGGCTGGAGGTTGGATTTGCTTCATTTATCATACGTGTAATGTTGTAAATTGCCCTTGGTATACAGTGCCCCGCTTGCCACCTTTCGTTTTCTCTTTCCTTTTCTCTACGTTTGTTCATGTTACACTGCACAAGACAGGTCGGAAAATAATTTACATAACTCAACTGGAGCAGGAATGGCAACTGAATAGATTAACTCTAGGCCAGGTGTATGGCGTCTCGCTCATCTCTTTGAAATTCCAGGTTGTTATTGTTTGACCCAAGAACGGAATTGTAGACAGGTTTTATGTTGCTATAGAGGTATCTTGTGCCACATGAGTAGAAGGCATCACTGTTTAGTAGTAGTAATGAACCTTTTCTTGTCCCTCCATGTCAATTATAGTGTGTTTAAAGGGGTTGTGTGTCTATCTGCCAAAGAAAAGGAAAACCTGATTTTCACCATGGCTATTTCTCTATACGTAACCGTAGGTGATGAGTGTTGTTGGTATCTGAGCAGTGAACAACAGAGCATCAGGCTAAAATCCCCCTTAGTTATACGCGCTAATTATTGATATATCTTTATTTATGTAGCCAATCACTGCTAATGGAGTTACAGAATTATGTTATGACACATTGCACTGAAAGTTTGTAAAGCAAAGTTTATGGACAAGGCAAGCAATTGTACATGAATAATACCATTGATTTCAGAGGGAAATTATGGTATACCTAAATGTAAGGGTATCATTGCTTTGGAATTGCTGAGACAATATCTTGGCACGAGGGCTTCCACTTCTAATAACTGATCCCTTTGAAGATGTGTCGGTCACGGGTGATCGTCATGATTCATCTTTCACGTAGAAGCTTCCGTTCCACACTCTTCGTTCGAGAAGACTTACCATCATACTTCAAATTGTGATTAAAGGTAAAGACTCAAAATCAGACAAGTTGACGTGTTATGTCTATGGGAGGTGATTTTTTTTTAACCATGCATTGACTTGACAACGTTTAAGCACCTTTATCTCAGCTGATTTTGCTCCATTTCCTCTGAAACTTATGTATGTGGTAGCTGAGACAATAAGCTGCAGTGATCATGCATTTTATTTTTTTCAAATCTCCTCGTCAGGTTGATAATTTTGTAGCTAAAAACTGAAAATGAGAATGGAATGTGGACCAAACGATTCCTGAATCATCTTTCACATATAAGCTTACGTTCCTCATATCTTCTCGTCAAGACGTACATGGCCGAGAGGATAAAGGCGACGTCACAAGAGACGTGAGGTTGCACACGTACGGGTTCGAACTCCATAAGAGCACGAAACAAAATACGTATATCTTTTTTATTTTTTTTATGGATTATTCACCTTCGTCCATGTAGAAAGCACGTTTTCATGTAAACGTACACACACACAGGCACACACGCACACACACACACACACACAATATCCCTTTGTTTTGTGTTGGAGACCACATTGCTTTGACTGGCAACTTGGACTTGAAATTACAAAGTGAAGATGACTCTTAAAAGACAGCATGGCCATGCTTGATTTTTTTTTTAACAATATGAAGACCTATTGGTAAATATTCATTCACATATCCTTTCCAATCAACTTACTTGGACACGGTGACACCACACGAAATTTTCAATTGGTTGCATGACAGAAACAATTTCATCTGAATTATGTAGGACTGTATAAAGAATTGGACTTCACGAATATTTCTCAATATTACTTCAAGTCGCAACTTAACATTATTTTCGTTGTCGATCACTGAAAATGAGAATGGAATCTGGTCGAAACGATTCCCGATTTATCTTTGCAACTGTATATTGATCGAATCCTCGCTGCCACTCGTGGAAAGTTGAATAGCGCTATCAGTCACTTTACGTATATCGCCAAAAAACTGAATATCAATGTAAATTTGTGTTGTGTATAGCATACATAGATAGATTTAAGTTTCGCACAGGATCTTCGGATCTTCCGTGTGGCAGAATCGCTTAGCACGCTGCGTGTTTATAATGCCCGACCGGAAGGAGAGAAGTTAATCGAGTCCCGCAGGACTTTTTCCTTTTATTTCTTTTTTCTTTTTCTTTTTTCAGCAGTTCAGCTTCACACTGATGTCATGAACACAGCTACTCTATTTCCCTTGTTTTGTATTGGAGTTTGGAGGTTGGGTTTGCTTCATTAATTTTGTCACACGTAATGTTGTAAATTGCCCCTTGAAACAGTGCCCCGCTTGCCACCATTCGTTTTCTCTTTCCTTTTCTCTTCATTTGTTCTTGTTATACTGTAGCAGGATATTTAGGAACGTGTACGTTTACATAACTAACAGGAATGGGAACTGAATTAATTAACTCTAGTCCAGGTGCATGGCGTCTCGCTGATCTCTTTGGAATTCCAGGTTGTTATTGTTTGACCAAATAACGGAGTTAAAGACAGGCAGGGAAGGAAGTGACTTCATATTGCTTCATAATGAGGAATTTTGGGCAACACCTTTCCAAGCGTAGTGATTATGACGGGGTTCTCTGTCGTTTATTTTCGTCATGGCTGTTTCACTAGTTTAGCCATAGGTGACATATGTTGTTGGCATTTGGGAGAATAGAACAGATCAGTACCAAACTGGAATAGCCCTATAAGTAATGTGGTAAGCGTTCAATTTTTTTGCATTATCTTTCTTCTTCAAAGTCAGTCACTACTGATCGAAATACACAATAATATGACACGTTCCATTGGTAGTTTAGGAAAAGGGAGTTAATGCACGATGCAATGATAAATGTGCTACCATTGATTTTAGAGACGTCGTTGTGGTGTGGTACTGGTGATGGTAAGGGAACCATAGATTGCTTTTAAAGTAATGAGACAATCATTGGACCTTTGCATCAAGACCGTATTCCCATCTAGAATGTAATGCATGTTCGTGCGGAGTTTTTTTTTTTTTTTTTTAATCCTGACGTGGACATTTTCTTTTCCTTGTTTTTAATTTAAGAATGTTATGTCTTATCTAAATTTGTTTCTTTCCCCTAACATTTTTTTTTTGTTGGATATAAAGTTGGACGTTCCGTGACCGAGTAAAAGAGCAGCGATTTAGTTACAGTTTCAATGCATCTTGTTTACCATCTTCTCTGACATTAAATTGATTGTTTTTAAATTTGACATTGTCTGTCTATAAAGCAATTTGCCTGTTTATGCTCATAAAACACTGCTATAACAACTTATACATTTGCTTCACTTGTCACACGCAATGATGTGGATTGCAGTTGTGCATGCATTTTTTCTTTTGCCACCTCTCGTTTTTCTCTCCCCTTTTCCCTCATTTTGGTTTTGTTATACTGCAGATGGGAATGATTACAATGACATAACCCAACTTGAAGTAGGAATGAGAACTGAATAAATTAACTCTAGGCCAGGTGTATATAGCGTCTCGCTCATCTCTTTGAAATTTCAGGTTGTCATTGTTCGATCAACGGAGTTGAAGACAGGCTTTATGTTGCTATAGAGGTATCTCGCTCCACATGAATGGAATGCATACGCTGTTTAGAATTAGTAATGAACTTTTTCATGTCCATCCCTGCCAATAAAAGTGTGTTTGATGGGGTTTTGTGTCATTGTGCCTATGAGAAAGCAAAGTTTTATTTTCGCCATGGCTGTTTCTCTATGCGTAGCCGTGGGTGATGGGTGTTGTTGGCATCTGGCCAGTAAAGAACCGAGTATTATGCTATAATACCCCCCTCCCCCGGTTAGGTTCTAAGCGTTCAATACGGTGATATATCTTTCTTCTTTATTATGTCAATCACTGCTGATGGAATTACAGAATTATGTTATGACACGTTTCACTCAAAGCTTAAAAAACAAAGTATATGCACGATACAAGTAATGGTGCATGAGTCCTATAGGCCATTGATTTTAGATGAGAAATTATGACATGCCTATAGTAGGATTGTCATTGATTAGGAATTAATGAAACGATTAAGCACACCTTCCACTTCTAACTGTCCCCTATGAATGTGTGTCGATCATGTGAGATCGTCATAAATTATCATTCACGTATAAGCTTACGTTCGAAGTGTACTCTTAGTTGGAGGAGACCTATAGTTACATGGTTAAAGGCGATGTCTCTTTCGCTGGAGCCGTACGTTTGGCCCGTTTTTCTTTTGCCCTTTTCTCTTTAATTGAGATATCACTTTCGTCCAGGTATAAATCACATTCTCATGTAAACAGACTCACTTGCTCTATATCCCTTGTTTTGTATCGGAGGCTTCATTGGATTTACTGCTTGTAAATCTCACAGGCTTGTATAAAGCTGTAAGAGCTCTTTGAACTGATCACTATGATAGCAAGATTAGAGGGAGTCATATTGGTTATGTAAATAATGGTCAAAGGTCATATTTTAAAAGGCCACTGTTAAAGCCAGGATGGTTATAAACACTTAATTGTCATGTTTTATTTGTACGTGCCGAGGATCACTTGGATCCCGTTTACAGTGCGAGGTTCGGCCGCGGCTCGGCCGCGCGGAGACCGCCTTCATTTCGGTGTAAACGCGCAAAAGGCCAAATGCGGGGCCAAAATGGCCTCGCATTAGGCCACGCTAATGTGGTCTCGGCCGCGGCTGAGCCGCGGTCGCGCCCGGCCTTTTTCTCAGTGTAAACGCAAACTGGGCTAAATGCGCGGCCAATTTTATTGTGGCTTCCAAACACTCGCCTGTACTATTTCGCTATTCAGGATATTAACCACTTCAAAGTGACGTCGAAAACTAGTATAGTTTAAGGTGGTTTTGTCCTGCAAAGGATTTTCTCCTTCGGCAAAGGCCTTTGCCCGAACGGCGACTTCGTCGCCACGGAATTCAGTTGCCAAAGGATCTGAAAACCAGACAATACCAAATTGCGTTTGTTTACAAGTAGAGCGCCACTACGACAAAATATTGAAAGGTTTGAATCAAAAGCGCGGCCGAGCCCGGCAGTGTAAATGGACTAAATTGCGGGGCTCGGCCGCGCAATTGAGGTTGGCCGCGGCCGCGGCTCGGCCGCAGCTCGGCCCAGCCCCGCACCGTAAACAGGGTCTAAGTTTATCCACTGTACGTACTCAAAAAGTCCGTAAATCGACTTAGTCGTACACGCACAGAATTTCCACATAGTTTGTGTGACAGAAAAACAAATGTGATCTGAATAATAAATGTAGGCCCCCCAAAAAGTTCAACTAAGTATCTCATTATAACTTCAAGGTGCTATATTACATTCTTTTCTTTGTCGATTACGGATGACCGACATCTGATGACCCAAGCGTATCACCTAACTCGTCTTCAGTGTGACGAGTTTCATATCTCGTTTGCAATTGGTTTGGCTACGCTCCATGATGTCCACCCCATTAACTTCCTTTCCTTCTCTATTGTTTGTCTTCATACTGATATACTGTTATGTTTCTTTTCTCGCAGACTTCATAATCTGGCAGAGGAGCTGAATGTCTTTGAGAGCTGGCATGTTGCGTACCACGGAACATCGGTTGGTGCTGTGAGGAAAATTCTCGACAGAGGGACGTTATTACCTCCAGGTACGTCAAACCCAACTTCTATCGAAGCAGTGCTAATCACAATAACAACAAAATGGAAGATTCCTAGATGTATTGTCACATTTTCATTCAATTGTCTGGATCACTCTCCAGGTGCATGTCATGATTGTAATGTTTCCAATCTTATGATCAAGGTGCCTCTTGGTTTGACTCTGAGAGAATTAAAAGTCCTTTAAGAAAGGGGGGGGGGGAGTAGAATGTTTGTGTTCATTTTGCAGTGGCATGGGAATGCTATGTACATGCACACACAGTGCATGCATTTTTCTCTGGCTGTGCTCAAGTGGACGTGAGGTGGCGCTATGCAATGTGGTTACCCGGGGTACTACGGTACCCCGGGGTAACGCGTGATGCATCAATTGCTCCCATGAAATGCCAGGCCAAATATAATTTTTTCCCCACAAACATAACCCTAACCCTAATCCTAATGCTCACATCAAACTAAACCTAAAACCCTATCACAACCCTAACCCTAAGTCCTTGGAGAAAATAAGACCGCAGCAACTGCTGCAGGAGCAAATGATGTGTCACCGGTTTCACCACTTCTCTTCCACCACAGGGGATAATGGTCTTGGTCATCTCTACCAGCCCGAGACGTTGGGTTCCATCACGAAGCCGTCAAGGAACCAGGACCTCAAACAGATATTCGTCTCCCCAACGCTGAAATATGCCGGCTGTGACATCTTCTCCCACAAGTGCAAGTGAGTCTTACTCCTCTACTGGAACAATTACTGTTGTAATGACTAAACTTGTGTTTTGAAGTTGTATTGTTGCTGGAACTTATATAAAAGACTCCAATGGAACTGATGAAGATAAAAAATTAATATTCATTGTATTCATGCCATTCCACTTTATGCTTCTGAACTCCTTTCAGTTCTCAATAATTTAGTCAGTCATTTCAATCTCATGAAGTCAATCAATCCATAATCCAATTCAGTTCAGTTTGCAGTGTGATTTAATTCAATTATTTTCAAGTTAGTGTAGTTCAATTTAGTTCAATTTAGTTCAATTTAGTCCAATTCTATTCAATTAAGTTCATTTCAGTGTAGTTCACTTTATTTCAGTTTAGTTCAATTCTGTTCAATTAAGTTCATTTCAGTGTAGTTCACTTTATTTCAGATTAGTTCAATTCTATCCAATCAAGTTCATTTCAGTGTAGTTCACTTTATTTCAATTTAGTTCAGTTCTATTCAATCAAGTTCATTTCAGCATAGTTCACTTTATTTCAGTTTAGTTCAATTCTATCCAATCAAGTTCATTTCAGTGTAGTTCACTTTATTTCAGTTCAGTTCAATTCTATCCAATCAAGTTCATTTCAGTGTAGTTCACTTTATTTCAATTTAGTTCAGTTCTGTTCAATTAAGTTCATTTCAGTGTAGTTCACTTTATTTCAGTTTAGTTCAATTCTATCCAATCAAGTTCATTTCAGTGTAGTTCACTTTAGTTCAGTTCTATTCAATCAAGTTCATTTCATTGTAGTTCACGTTATTTCAGCTTAGTTCAATTCTATTCATTTAAGTTTATTTTAGTGTAGTTCACTTTATTTCAATTTAGTTCAATTCTATTCAAGTTCATTTCAGTGTAGTTCACATTATTTCAGCTTAGTTCAATTCTATTCAATTAATTTTATTTCAGTGTAGTTCATTTTATTTCAGTTTAGTTCAATTCTATTCAATTAAGTTCATTTCAGTGCAATTCACTTTATTTCAGCTTAGTTCAATACTATTCAGTTAAGTTCATTTCAGTGCAGTTCACTTTATCAAGTAACTTCATCCAACTTCATTCAATGCTGCCTTTGTTGATGTGTCTCCTATGCAGGTTCATTGACTCCGTTTCCCAGAAGGAACATTTCGCACGAGTTGCATTCCAGGTCCGGATAAGGCCCGGCTGCTACACGGCTGGTCCGCAGAGCATCGGTCTCAACCACACCATAGACCCATACATAGAGAACAGCGGTATTGAGTGGACCACCAAGGAGACCTCGTCCATCGTGCTCTGTGCTCTGCTGATCGCCATGGAGTGACTATAATAGTCCCACATGCAAGTAATTGTATCAGTTAATGACAGGAGACACTCCCACCTATTCAAAGTTGTGTTGGGCAGAAGATGCCATTAACTTTGTATGCCCACCTGAGAAAAGAAAAGTTTTTTTTTTTACAGACAGCCATTTTGGGAGAAATTGAGGAATAAAAGTTTATTCACATCAGTTTAAAAACAAAAAGTGTTCATTGACTCTTACTGCCCTACAAAGGAGATATGCAAGGTATTGTGTGTACATTAGGAATTAATAGGTTTGCAGTACCTGGGTATATACTGGAGTAAAGAGCGTAAGCTGTTAGAAAAGATATCAGTGTAAGGAAAACAAATCATTGCAATCAAATCTGCAGTTCTTACCTTAGTAATGACACCCAATGGTACATCTATCCATGCAATCAAATACTGGATAGGGGAATTAAAAGAGAATCGAAGAAGAAGAAGTCTTCTTTCAAACATGTTCTTCTTGCAAATTGGCCCATATTTCTGCTGCAACCTACTCTACTTATGATCGTTTTGAATGCTAACGCTTCAAATTTGTACCTGGTATTCATGTAATGTACTCAACACCTCTGTAAAATGTGGTAGATATTAATGTCCTATGTAAGTGGCCATGTAACCGAATCATCAAAAGCTTTTATTCATCAAATTACTGTCAAAAATTGCATCTCCTCTGAGAGAAACTATGTAGAATCTCTTTCTGAAAGTGTTAAAATTCATATAATGTTGTGTGTGCAATGCTAGACTGAATCAGCTCGGTGTTTGAGGGTACTATTATCACGTGAGATTAGTTATGACCTTAAAGCTAATTTGTGAGCATCCCCCCTTATTCTCATGTTTTTGTGTGAGCTCTTTTCTTGATAAAGTGGCGGACTTTATTACGATGATGGATTGCCGAGCAATCTAACGGGCTCAGGTGATGTGTGGTAGAGATGTATTCCTCTTCTTCATGTGGCTCAATGTGCCATTCACACTTTGCAAAGGAGCAGGCGTGAGGTGCTATCCTGGTAAAGTGGGCCACCCGCCTACTCGCACAACAAAAAACAGGCGAATGATGCCAACCCCTGGTAGTTTACCCCAGGTGACTAGCAACAGTCAGCAAATGGTATCAACCAGGCACATTATGCCAGAATGAAGAAGAAGAAAATTCATTGGGTGTGAATGAGAAGGGCGTTAAGTTGCCACTAAACCCATAGTGTTTGAGACAACTTAATGCCCTTCTCATTCTCAACCGACAAAACGATATATTCCTGCTGAGAATGCACAGAATTTTTTTTTTTTGTTCACCTTAGTGTGTGAGCAATATGTCTCCCATATGCCAGTAAAAACAAAACAAAAACAAAAACAAAAACAAAAACATAAAAACAAGAAGAAGGAAAACAGCAACAACAAAGAAATGGAACACAGCCAACACAACTTGAATTCATTCCATGACACACTGTGCAAGCGCAAGACCAAGTGATAGTATTGAAGCTACTTTGAATACTGGCACTGAACACGACTGTATCAAAGATACGGGAATCTGCCAATCCAGGTGCATGTGGCTCAATGTCAAGTGTGCATTGTATTCACTGTACCAACCATGGGTACCCATCAAATATGTTGGTGAGTCTTTGATTTTTTTTTTTTTTTTGGGGGGGGTGGGAGATTGGGGATGGGGGTGGGGAGTGGCTTTTGAGGATGAAATGGGCTTTTGCGGGTGAAATTGAAGAAGACATGTTATTGTAATAGGTGTGATCAACATGTTTAGTTGTGGAAGTGATGGTTGTATCTTGAAATCTTTCATCACAGCAACTCCAGGGTATTCTGTGGTCATACAGTAATTTCGTCAGAGTTACAACCGTGTATTCAGGTCGGCATTTGTGGAAATATTTCATGTTTGCTGTGTTCACAAAGTATACGTCGACTGCTCAAGCAAATGTGAAACCGTTGCAGCGAAGATGTGATCATTTCCACACAAATTCAATAGTATGGTAAACGTGGAAACTCTGAAATGAAAGCAGTAACGTTGGGGGACTTATTGATACATCATCTGTTATGTGTGTGTGCATTTTGCTTCCGACAAACAATGTAATTATGACTGCTGGTTGGTTCTTCTTCTTTTTCTTGCTCCCTTTTACAGTGGAGACTGACCACATATCTCATAAACTTGTAACCTTGGATAATCTAGTTTTGGGGGGAGAATTCAGTCTGCTGTGATGGTGATTAAAAAGCTCATTTATCATGTTCAGATGCCAGACATTTGATGGGCATTAATAATGATCGCGTGGCAAACTCTGTGCTGAAACCTATGTTCTGTGTGAGGTTTTTACTTAATTGGCAAACATCCCAGCTGTATTCAAAATGGTGCACAAATGCTACAGAGCCATTGTATCAAAGTGTCCAGCATGTACTGTCCAGACCTAGACTTGTTCTACAGGTGTTTCTTTTTGTCTGTTGATTATTTGTTCATATTTTTGCCAATGAGAAGCTATAGTCTAACTGGGGGAAAGTCTTATTGAAGCAGCTGCAGGTGCTATGACTTCTGCTGGACTATCAAGTCTAGCATCAAGAAAGACTTGTAAATCAGGATGAACAAACAGCAGAAGTAGCCTGACATCATTTTTTTTAAAGTATATTAGGATCTGATTATTTATCTTTTGCACATATGTACAGATGATTATATGTATATCTAAATTATTATGATTTGTATCTTACGTATGTATATGTTTTAAGCAAGATGTTGAGTGGACAGTAAACTACAAGGCAAAGCAAAACACATCATGGTAGACATGTCGAGCATTATGTAGATCATAATCCAGCCGAATGTAAAATTAGTGTCGTTGACTTTACCAAGCACTGTAATAGCTCTTGTTCACTTGATCTCCACTGCTGATGTTTTTGTTTTAGTGATGTAAATAATTAAAAAAAAAACAAGTAAAATATGTACATACTGTATAATGCTACCACAGAGAAGCTAAATGTATAATTGATGTGTATGAGTATTTATGTGACAATCTGTCCATGTACCACAAGTCCAGGTTAGTTTTAAGCTGTGCAATAGCAGGAGAAAAAAAAAAAGATACTCTAAATGGACAAGCATTACTTAAGAGTGGCTGGCAGGTTGACTGATGGAAAGTACCATCACATTACTGTAGCAGTTTTCACTTCAACATATAAGAAACATCTCAGAATTGCCTGTCTGTGTAACCAGTATTTGTAGGAGTTAGAGGTAGTTCTTTGACTTGATGTTTTATCAAAGTTTAGGCAGTGCCCTCCTCCACGTTTGAATGGATGAGAGAAGATGAAGGGACTTCCGTCGTGGTTGCTAAGAGACCTTAGACAATTACAATGAAGTGTGTTCACGTGTCAGTCTGCCCATCCGCTGACCGCTGTACTACCGATCGGTCATCATCTGTCCTTTCAAAGATAGAGGCCGAACGTTTGCAAATTTAGACTTGAGAGAAAGAGGAGAACGTTCAAAGGAGATAGGCATACTGTAGAGATATATCAAGACTTATGCAGTCAGCGAATCATAACAGTTGTGTTACGAGTACATGAATGACACTTTTAGATTTAGCTTTAATGCAAATGACCCTCCTATATCCCATGGCAAATTGAAGCTGCATGGGAAAAAATGAGAAAGAAAGGAATTTAATTTTTGGCAGTGCTTTCTAATTTTCACTGCCAGAATGATAGATGTTCTGAACATCCTTAGCCTGCTGCATTTACGATTCAAGGGATCAGAAATGTTTTCCACCTCACTGGTTAACCTGTTGAAGACAGACTGATTTTTCTATGACAAGCATTTCCCATGTGCCCCAGCCCAAGAATACTTGAGACTAGTCTTCAGTTGGTTAAGTGACAACAGAATTTAATGTCGTCTCGGACTACACTCAGGAATTTTGTTGTTGTTCTCATTGTATGTGATTGGCTGATGCACTGAAGACCAACTAATGAGGTCGCCCGTTCCATTGTGATCCCCTTCCCTTCCTCCTCTCTCTGTATTCTAACACTCCTGCCTCTTGACGCAAAGTTGACATCACAGAAACAAGTTCATAATTCAAGTTGGTCTTTTCCTCTCAGCAAAATCCGACGTCCTGATTTCATCTGCTACCATTTTGATATGCCACAGATGATTTTTCACACCGCTAATGTCCTCCAGCTTCCAGAGGGCATGTCCTGTAACAAAAGATTGAGAACTTGATGCTGTTGTCACAACTACCATAATTATGCTCCGTACGTTTTGGGAGGAAAATGTCTTTGCAAACTGAGACTTGTGAGACGGTAATTATCTTGAGTGTTTGAATTCTCGATGGAGAACTGTAGTGATGCAATGAGAAGTAAGTATTATTCCTTTACTAGAGAAAAATTAGCAATTTCCAACCTTTGATACAAGAAACAGGGCATTCTTTTGTTATGGGAGGCAATACTTTTTTTAGTTAATCATACCGCAAATATCAGTCGATTTGTAAATGGTGCAAAATAGAAAGAACGTAAAATATGCGAAACAAACAGTAGATTTTCCTCGTGTCCCCAGCAGTTTTAGCCATACAACTAATAATTATAGGATCAAACTATTGAGTGGCAGGAATGTTATGGTTATTGCAAAGACTGGCTAATAGGGGGGCTACTTCCCTTAAAGTTCCTTTAAAGTAAGTCTACTGCTGTGTAAGTATTCATGATGTAGATCTTCCAAGACAAGTGTATGCTGTGCCTCTAATGCTTCTGTGCAGGATTACAGTAAGTAGGCAAGTGGAATGATCTGAGAAAAAAAAAAAAAAAAACAGCAGCAATGTAATGCTAACGTATAGACCCAGATATAGAAAAGTGTTGGTGGTTGTTTACTCCCCACGCTGAAGTTTCAAAGATCCAGTGTGAATTTGGCGTAAGTGCAGTGTCAAAACGATATGAATATTTCAACAAAGACTCGGGCAGGCTCATTTGTGAAAGATTTAGAAAGTGCCACGTATTGGACAAAATGAGATACCATAAGATTGTATGTTTCCGGTCAGTTGTAAGCACGTTGGGGTAATGGCTTTGATGCTGTATTTATCGTGCAAAACAACAGTTACCTAAACGTCACCATCATGAATATGCACTACAATGTAGATGTTAAATGCTGAAATGTTTTGTAATGGAGCAAGCTTGTTCGCGATATTAATGCCGATTTCGTCTTCATCTTGTTTTGATTGAGGTATTGTAAGTAAATATATGTGCAGTCTTTAAAGTGCCAGAAGGGCATTTATACTACTTGGAACATTGGAGTTCAGCCCTTCTGCATCTTATGTGGGATCAGTTAGTTTGAATCTTATGCAGATCATACTAATAAGAATAAGAACTGCTCACTGTATCAAAGACAGTTTGCAGGTAAGAAGTACATGCGTGGTCTAGTACTGTGGGCTGCTGTGTTCATCATTTTTTTTTTCCATCTTGTGAGTTTTCGAGTTATATATATATTAACAGCTGGACAGTGGTGCATGCTTTCCCATTAAATCGCTGTTGTTGGGTGCAAGTTGTCAACAGTACTGCCCGCTATGCACTGTGATTATAACTGAGCTTCTTGGTAGAGTGCCCCCTTGATGTATTTGTAACACACTCCCTGAGATGGTGGTTCTTGTGGGTCTTTTGTGTTTTAGCAGTGAGCAAAACACAAGAATATAAAGCTAATTAATTCTCTGGCAGGAAGGAGGGAGAGTAATCTGAAGTAGGATGAGGAGATTTACACAGGAGAAGAAGAACATGCTGGGGTGCACTTTTGCAGGTCACCATTCAATGTTTATCACTGAATTCAAGCGAAGTGTAACAAGCCGATACAATGATTCAACAGTGTACAAATGTAGTTATCCCTTGTGTCCCGTTTGCAGAAGTTAGGGTTTACACAAAACTCCTACCCATCCACTGGTACTTGAGGGCGGTGTTTTGCTCATCAGTGGCTATAGCTGAAATCATCACTAGTTGTCTTTTAATTGCCTTTGAAGGGGAAATCCAGCTATCTTTTCTTCTTTTTTTTTTTAATGGATACTAAAATTAACTATAGTCCACAAGCTGTGACAAAAATATCAAGCTCATGTGTATGCAGTAAGCCCTATATTCACAACAATCTTATGACCTGATCAGTGGTTCAAAGTACTGTGTAAGCTGTTATTTTTGTGAAGGGTTAAATTTTCGTGAATTTCGCAAATCGCAGTTTGATCAGGAATTTAACAACACGAGAAAATGTCTCCGTGCGCTAGGGTAATAGTGCATTTACGTTAGCGTCGGCATCAATTCTCGAAAACAACATCTCACGAAAATGTCTATGACCTCCTCATATGCGAAAATGTCTGTACGCGAAAATAACAGCGTATACAGTAGCCATATTATAAGTTTATAGGAACTATAAAGTGTAGAAAGATACGCTAGTCCCTCTGCAAAAAGAACTAGTGCACATAACTCGTGATTGACTGGGCTCCCCTGTCACCAATCATTCCAACAGTATCTTCTGGAAAGCTGTTCCAGACTGTGATTACAGCTTGTTAAACAAAACAAAAAAAAAAGCAAAAAAAAAAAGGACTCCCACCAGTTGAATGAGTCCTGGGCCCCATTTCATAAAAGATGTTAAGATAGCAACTCTTGCTGGAATGGCAACTTCCAATAGCAACAGGCAATCAGGAAGCTGGATTTTTGTCGTAACCGTGACAACTGCCATTCCAGCAAGAGTTGTTATCATGATAATCTACTTTTTATGAAATGGGGCTCAGGATGCTGCCGGTTGTAAAAGAGCCATGGCTCTGCATCTAGAGACCGGGGTGAGTTGCTCCTTGCAGTCTACAAGGTGGGGCGGGGTGGGAATGTCTTTTAGATCATATCGGGGGTGGGGGGGGGGGCATTTCATGAAGCATTTTGACCTACAAAGTTGTCGGACAAATTTGCTGTCAGCCAGTCAGATGCAAGGATTTCAGTAGCTTGTAACAGTTTGTCAGAAAAATATCCAACTAAAACGCTTCTTGAAATGCCCCCCCAGAATCGTGGTCGTGCCATTATGATTGCCACTTGAGACATTTTTTTTTTTCCCCCACACGTGTGTTACGGGTAGTAAATTGATATTTACTGACTTAAAAGATTCGACATACATACCCAGCTATGGAAACAAGGTAGCATACATGGTATCTTCCCCATACTTTAGTTTCCTAAGACTCTGAATGTCACAGGTCATGCGATTAACTCAGCTGGCCTTGTCAATCTGTTGAAATCTGCTTTGAGCTGATATGTAATAACTGAAAATCAACTGTAAAATGAAGAAACATTCCTGCATGCAAAATTTTTTAAAGGCTTATTTACTGTTTGCATACTTCTTGGTATTCCATGTTTGGCAGGGACAATTTTTTAAAAGTATAAGTGGAATTCTTTGTGTAAAATCAGTGGAGACTGATTCATCACAGCATGCAGCAACATCATTGTCAATGATGCTATTTATGATCAATATTCAGACTTTATGATTATTGTCTTTCTTATCTTTTTTTTTTTGCAGTGTAAACATCCCAATAAATTATCACTGTCATGTGGTGTTAGTGTTTTTCTCCAAATGATAAAACATATTGAGTTAACTTGTATGTAAGGCTGATAAGATTTATGTTCATCCATAGATTAATATGGAACTAAATTTTTGAATTGATAATTTGGTATTTGGTTAAGTGTTCAGGCTGAAAAAAAAAGTCCAACCCAAAACTGTGTGCACAAGATATACTCCACATTATGACATCAAAGATTGTGATGCAAATTTAAAGAACAATATGTCACGACTGTTCAGTCCCAAAAAAGCAAATGCGTATTGCTGTATATACACCCAAATAATCTGTGTTTCACTCTTCCCAGATTACTTCAAAGTTTATTTATCTTGCATAAATCGATAGGTGATTGATTTGTTAATAGTGAAACCGTGTGTCAGTGTTGATGTCTCATCAAAGGTATGACATTATCGTACCATCTTGCCGGCTAAACGATGTGCCAATGTGGACGTTAAAAAGTATTGTGTATTTCACTGCAGCCTCTAATAAATCAAAATGCTGTGTCTTTCTTATATCACGTTGGTTTTTGTTTGTTTATTCCCAGAGTTACATAGAACAAGATTCTACGATTCGCGTTGTGTGTCCATGTGTGTGTGTATGTGTGCGTTGTGGTGTGCTTAATTAATGCACTCTAACCATGGTATGGACAGAATGATCACAGCAGTTTGTAGGTAATAAAGGGCAAGGGAGTTACGATGATTCCAGTTGGAAAGTGAAATTGCGCCATCTATTGACAGTCCATGCGTCTTGTTGGAAGAAAAAAAAAAACCTTAGGTTCATGCAAGTCATGTACATCAAAATAATATACATTGTATGTTTATTTCATTTATTTAATTTCCAACAAAAATGCAATTATAGTAAAGCATTTACATAATTATCATGTTCACAGTTATACAAAATCAACACAATGTTATGATAAAGGAAAATATTATGAACGGAAAAGATAATATGCTAAATCTTCTAAATTTTGTTTAATATGCAAAATGTTCTACATTTCCCCATGCTTTTGAAAGATCAGGGGCTTTATCTGTCAGCTTTACAGTTTGAAACATTACGTTAGTGGGACTGGAACCTCTCACCTTCTAGTTATAGCCCCACAACCACTTGGGTGTACGTTCTGGGAGAAATGGCGTTCAAAGGCACAACAGAACCTGATGAATGATGCGAATGTATAAAATACTATAATTATTATCCCTTAGCACACGTATCCATTTTAGACGCTGTTGTGGTATTGCTGTAAAATCTATAATAGACGAGGATTTGCTGATGACATTGTTTCATGCAAGCACGCCCTCATCGATCCTCTCTAATTCAGCTTATATTACTTTTACTTACTTACATATTTTCTTTTAATTACTAGCTATTAATAAATTGAAAGAAAGGTATTATTCAGAGGGGTGAAGGCTCAGGTTTGAGTTTCTGCAGTTTGTCTCCCTCTACAAATGAAAATTTGTGAAGCTCGCAACTGCTGATCTGTAAATTAACAAACAATTTACAGATCAACAGTTGCGATCTTAACAAATTTTCATTTATAGAGGGAGACAAACTGAAGAAACTCAAACCTGAGCCTATTATTGTTCGTCAAGATTGGGTAGAGCATGACCAACAGTATACTAGCGCTCTGCATGGCCATGCAAGAACTTCATGAAGAGCATAAAATAAATTAGGGACAGAATGATCGAGAAGGAAGAGGAGTAAGGGAAAGAAGAGATGAGGGGAAAACAAGAAGAGGATGAGGAAGAAGAGGGGAGGAGGAGGAAGAAGAGCAAGAGGAGATGGGTAAGATGAGGAGGGAAAGGAGGGGGAGGAGGAAGAAGACAGGAGGAGGAGGAGGAAGAGAGTGGGAGAAGGAGGAGAAAGCGGAAGATAATGGGGAAGAGGAGGAAGATGAGGAGGAGGAAGAGGATGAAGAAGAGGAGGCTTAAGAAAAAGAAGAAGAAGAGAAGGGGGAGGAAGAAGAAGACGAAGAAGAAGAGGAGGAGGAGGAAGAAGAAGACGAAGAAGAAGAGGAGGAGGAGGAAGAAGAAGACGAAGAAGAAGAGGAGGAGGAAGAAGAAGAAGACGAAGAAGAAGAGGAGGAGGAGGAGGAAGGGAGGAGGAAGAAAAAGAAGAGGAGGAGGAAGAAGAAAAAAGAAGAAGAGGAGGAAGAAGGAGAAAAAAAAGAAGAAGAGGAGGAGTGGAGGAGGTGAGGAGTGGAGGAGGTGAGGAGGAGGAGGAGGAGGAGGATACAGAGGATCTGGAAGGGGAAGGAAAGGAAGAGGGAAAGGGAACACAAGGTGAGAATGAGAAGAAGAAGGGGAGTATGGTGGAGAAGGAGAAAGGAGAAGAAAAAAATAATAAATGACGGAATTTATGAACGCGCTCTTGTCCGGTTTTTACGCATTATAGTCCAGAATGATGGGCACTCTGAATAAATTATACATATAGGCCTATACTTACCATCTCCAGAAGTAAAGCTTGAAAATATACCTGAGAAAACATGAGATATATCAAACTGCCAACATTTCCTGTAATATCGCTGAGTTCTCCTGCTACGCCAACAGTACACATTCCAGGATCCAGGACTTGCTGTCTATATAAAGGATCATGAAATACCAAGAAAAACTGTTTTACCAAAAAAGAAAAAAAAATGATCATAGTTTTTTCTTCCATGATATTGAACATCCAAATAGGCGAGTTTTAAACCTTTTCCTGTCATTTGGTATATGTGCAAATTTTACATAACCAATTTCTAATCCTCAAACTAACAAAGAAGACTATATAAGACGCGGAAAAACACCAGAACAAAAACATGTCAACAGATGATTCTTGTTATCTTAGCAATCTTTTGTAGATATTTAAAGAGCAAGTCTCGTCTGTTTAAGAAAAAAAAATGGAGTTTCAACATACATGATGTCATTGAAATTCATCTGCTTTGGATGTAAGTACACCGTTTTTTTTTTTTCCTTTAGGTCGAAAGAGTGGGACAAAGCTTTCAAAATAATGTATTTTTAAGATGATTTGCGTCCACTGAAATACAACAGAGATTTAACCATGGTGAAATCTGCGACGCGTTCTGCGGGAAACGGTACAAGGTCACAGGGACAATAGCCAGCAGATCAGCGAACAATGCGCCAGACAATCTAACTCTTTTTTGAGCGCGAGAACATGCTGTAAAACACGAAATTTTTCTTTTCGAGCGGTCACGTGGAAGAGGAAGGGATGGATAAACGAAAGTGGGTTAGTTGAAAAAAAAGAATCAAGTGCGAGCTTGGTATGTGTATGTATGTGTTGTTGTTGTTGTTTTTTCCACCGCTCATTTGCCTTCGAGGCTCAATTTTCTTCTCGTTTCCACTCAATTTTCGTATTCCCATGTATTTCGTGGAGAGGTTCCGACCCAATCATAACGGCAAACCCAAACAGAAGACCCTGGCTTGAATGGGGGCGGATTGATTGGGCGGAATGTCGAACAAAAAAAAAAAACGCGCTGTCGCAAGGTGGCCGTGTAGGGCCCCCGAACAAAAGGTGCTCTCAATGCCAACGCCAAATCGAGCTATCGCCGTATCAACTTATTTCTTCTCAATTACTATCGACATCCTGAATACAGCTTGAAAAGAGAGAACTACTTTTTTACTAAATACAAGTTCAATGCCTTGATCGTCGGTTGGTTCGTTGGGGGGGGGGGGGGGGGTTAATCTTAGGAACGCGAAAAAGAGGAGGTATACGCGGATTTGTATTGAAGATGTAAGAAACTGTTAAGATAAAGCACACGGGCACTGATGTAGGTTAGGGTTGTTTTCCGCTAGATCGGCGAGTTCAAATTTCTGTTGATCTGATACGCTATACTCGAAAAGCAAGAATGAGCATGGAAAGAGAAAAAGAGAAAGAAAGAGAGAAAAAAAAAGAGTCTTAAGAAATTGAAAACATGCTCGAGGTCTGTTTGTTACAAAACGCGTTATAGGAGTTTTAATGGGAAACTCTCTAGCTCTCTAGCCCGACGAAATGACGAGGGATAGGTTACTTGTTTCAAGATGTCGGCATAGGGATTCAAGAAGTTATGAAGGAGTAGAAATCAGTCTCGTAGTTCTCAGCTGGCCTCTCATGTTCGCGCTCAGGACGTCGTGACAAGATATCAGTATGTTACCACAAGTAACACACCCATAACTTTTTATCTAGTTTTTGATGATTTCCTAAGCCATTCCATAAAACATTATAGTCAACATACTTTCCGAGGCTCCTCCACTATTCTTTCTTTCTTCTGTTCAGTGCACTGCCATACCAGTGATTCAAATTAATGATTCTTGAGTTCCCTTGTTCCTTTTTTTTTTTTGTGATTAAATTACAAGTGATTTACAAATTGCCCTTCATCGGCGAAATACACACCGATTATACAATACGTCATAATGTTTTGTTTTGTTTTCGTTTTTGTTTTTGATAATAGCCATGATAAAAAGGAAAAAGACATTCTCTGGCAATCCCACCGGAGTATGTATGCCCATGATTTTTTTTTTTTTCGTTATGGCTTTTAACGAGAAAACAATAACAAAACACTGAATAATCAGTTCTGCATTAACGTCGGTGGAGGAAAATTAAGCATCACTTTGTTACTACACCATTAACTGTGTTTTTTGACTGTATATTTAACCAGAGCGAAAAGACGAACAGAATAATTCAACGGTTTTACCAATATTGGACACGTAAAATAAGCAAGTCATTGGAGTGTTCAGAATGTGACGTGTTTTCGTGAAACACTGATACCAGTTGCTCATTATGATTTTGCAAATTAGATGGGGTGATAATCAAAACTTCAAAAGTCTCCCATTAACCTAAATTATAGAAACTTCACTAAATATTTCCTCTTTTTTTAATGATATTTGACAAGAAACTGAATTTGTATCGTTAACATCTATAATTGTTATTGAATTGCGATAATCCAGTAGTGGTGCCTTGCAAAAAAAAAAAAAAAAAAAAAAAAAAAAAGAAATGTTAACTGTTCAATTAATGACCATCCACAAACATCTTTTGTCTAAGTTATGATTGTTTTGTTTTGTTTTGTGTTGTTTTTTTTTGTTCGCAACCAATTTGGAGGTATATGATTTGGGACGTCATCGGCACCTCATCTAATTTGCATATGATTACCGTTGCGAGCGTTATCGTTTCTCGACAAAAGCATTTAATTCGATTATTTGAAAAAAAAAATCCATAACTTAAAAGGCTACTTAAACATATAAGTGTGGGATTGCGTCGTAACAATGGAAGAAATTAAAACAGAAATGCACAAACTTTAGCACAAACGTGTTTGAACAAATTCGTTATACGTTGCTTCAGAATTACATATACAAGTACCAAGGATCCTGCCCTGAATTCACGAAATTGAAAAAAAAAGTTTCTCGGTTTACTTGATAAGGTTATTTATATATATAGGCGTACTTAACGAGGTAGAAAAACATGGAAAAGTAAAAATGCAAAGGTCACGTTTCAAAAGGGCTTTCAATATCCAACAGAAAAGTGAACGCTTGCACTACTTTCCCAGTCTTTCTTGATATTATATATTCGTTATTTCTTTTGAGACATTCTGGTCTTTAATGAATCAGCTTTTATTCATAAAATTGAACGAATCCTTGTTTACTCTCTTCTGCATATTACTTATATTTCTCATAGTAGAATTCCCCTGGCACCCATTCCGCGCTCACATATTTTTAGAAATGATGAATCTTTATTGTTGGTGAAGATAAGCGAACGCAAACGGTTTCCCCACCTATTGTGTGGGGAGGGATCCGGTCCCATCCCTCCATTAACTAAAAGATGTGTCGTCCAGCTTGGCTCGGCTTAAAACTCACGTGCCACTCGGGAATACTTCTTTATCTCGCCAAGATGTAAAATGTGTCCTCGCTTCCCGCGTAATATCGGCAAGTGAATACCAAACGCTGCCTTTAAATACCCTTTTGCAGATGAGCCCACAATATAGGACGCAGGTTAACGTACTGTGTTCCCTCTTTGTGCAGACGACATTTATTTTGTCAGAGGACGTTTTGAATAGGCCGTCGAATTTAGATCACGTGACATGACTGAAGTAGAAAAGTATCTTGGACTATATACGTGAATAAAATGTCTATAGGGACTCATTTAATTTCGGTGACATTGTGGTCTTTTTTTTTTCTCACAGTGCATTGGACGCTGCCTTTAGTCATTTCTTATTTGGTCGTTCTTTGCAAACTAGAAAAGTTAACCCCTCATCGTGAGTGTTTACGCCCTCGCACATTCCAAAATGGCTCTAATCCCTGAATTGTAAGAGAGTATAATCCCTTGAGGATTAAACATTGGTACATGATTTCCATTATGTTAATCCGTCAACTTTTGGAGGAGAATTGGTATCACATTCTGTTACTTAAGTGGCAAGTCTCGGTGTGTGTTTGTTTGTGTGTGTGTGCGTGTGTGTGTGTGCGTATGTGTGGTTTTGTGTGTGTGACGATACAAGGAAAAACTTAATTTTTCACGCGAGGACATCTTTACTGTCCGTTATTTCCTTGTAGTCGGTTTTTGAAGATACGTGTGTACGAAATTCACAATCGATTTCCGCTGGAATTACAATTTTCATCTATTGTTCTAGCTGAAATAATTTAAACTTGGGAGGGAAGGAGGAAAAAAATCTTTCCAGTTTTAGGGATTGAATAATGATAGATAAGACCAGACATTATTGAATATCATGGTCAGTACTATAAATGCACATGAAAAGTGGACATGTTAGGAAGAAATATTATATTAACACTGTCTGTAATAAACAATGGACTATTTTCGTCTCCGCTGTGTCGTTCAAATTCAGTTAACAAGAATTTTGGAGAGAATGGAATGAATTCCTGATAACTGCAATGACAATAATGAGTGAAAAGCATGATGATAATGAATGGATTAAGACTATTGGTGAGTGAACTGTATTGAAACGAATTCATTTGATATCATTATTACTGTTACCTCAAGTACAATACACACAGCGTCAATGTTTTAAGGCGGGTGGTTTTGGTTACTGGGGGCACAATCTTTTGGGTCAAGCACACGCGTTTTTTTAGTTATTGCATATCGCATTAAAACAAAAACACAGACAAACAACAAACACAGAATAAACAAACAAACAAACAAACAAACAAACAAGAACAAGCAGATAATTATATAATGATTATATTTAATTATACAAAAGATTAGAAATAAATAAATAAAAATAAATATAAGAGCGAGAGCAAGCAAAGAAAGAAGCATGCATTGGACAGCCATTTGGGGGCGAGAAAAATCATATCCATCACAGTGCATAAACCAAAAGCGCTTCCAGGCAATCGACGAGAAATCAGGCAGGTTGTCCGGGAATTCTTCAAAACTTAACCCACAAAATGTCAGAAAGAAGATATAGTTTTGCCTGAAAATCAATGAAAATATGCTATACTATGAGGCCAGTTGTCATGACCAGATTACATGTTGATATGCTCTATAATAGGAATGCTCGCCATGAAAAGGGTTATATATATCACTCTCTTTTTTTTTTTACATTAAAACGGCCCCAACCTAATATTCAACAGTCCAAGAGCCTTTACCAGCATCATAGCCAGTGACTGATTGGATGCGCTAATCGTTGTCCATGCTGACCATGAAGAGATTTGAGCTATACCTTGATGAATGCTGCAAACTGACTGGCGATTGTACATGTTCGAGAACAATCCATGATAAATGTTGGCAAACTGAAGGATCTGTTTAAAGCTGCAGTGACTCGCCTTACGCAAAGTCGAGATTGGTCTGACGGGAAAAAAAATATATAAATAAGTAGAAAAGAAAACAGAGCTCATGCATTCGGAATTAGTTTTCTTTCCTGGGAATGGACAAATAACTTAGTTTTTAACTTTTCTTAACCTCATTTAACTTTTGCCGTTAAATTCGGTTGTTATCTGCCGTCCTTATACTAATCCGACCTCTTAATCGCATGAGACACGGTTTTTAAGTGGTCCAGAGGGGCGTAAAATCGATGCTATCGTCAAAATAACTTGCCTTTTGCTTATTGTCCTTTAAGAGTGTCACCATGCATTAGTCAAGGGTGACTCACGTTAAAACATCCCGTCTTACGAAAAAAAAAATCAAATGAAATTCTATGACGCGCTTTTGCAGCACACTATTGGAAAGCATCTCGTCTTTGATCGCGCCGCAGCCAGCGTTTCATTTTGTACACATTCACAATAATCGACCAAAGACGCCAGAAAATGACAAAAAAGAGATAGTTGGATGAGAGGAAACGGTGAGATTGTCCTTCTTGTTGCAAGTGAAAGAGGAAAAAGACTCGATTGAGACTTAATGGGCCGTAATCCCTGCGAAAAGCCCGTTCGGGTAAGCACCGAAGGATTTGATGACTATATTACCCGGTTATTATTAAGGACCTGAAAATCGCTTTAAACAAGAGGGTCGCGGCGGGCGGTCGCAATGGTTCTCTTCCTTCGAACAAACGCTCCAAATCCTCCGCCGGATAGCTCCAGTCCTTTACACTCTCCTTTTTCCGCCGTCCCCCCTCCCCCGCTCATAAAAAAAGGAGGGACGGCGGAATTAAGGAGGTTGTTTTATGTGAAGAGAATAATCAAAAGAAAACTTCTAGGCTATCCCCCTATTCTTGTTTTCATTCGCCTTTTCTTCATTCTTGATTCTGCTTGCCAAAGCGAAGGAGGAACAGAGAGCAGGCAGTCGTAAGTGCGCGGGCTTGGTTGTTCGATTGTAACGTCACGGGGAACAATACAGCAGGCTCGACTATCGGTTACACGCCTTTTGTCTGCCTTACTGCGGTTGTTATTGTATCGTCCTTTGATAGTCACGACCGATCGAGGCGAGTGAGCTGAAGAAAAACCGGGTAGTCTAACAGAAAGCAGACACGTTGTTTGTTAAAGTATAGGGGGCCTATAGCAACTTTGTTGTTATTATACTAAAGGACATTTTCTTTTGTAATAAAAACTTAATATTATGCATTTCTCACAGTCTACACAATTTGCAAGTACAACTTTAGAAAATGATAACAAAAAGTTCGTGTATGCCTAATGGTTTCGATGTCCCTAGGAGAGGGTCGAAGATCGACCGCAAACTTTGAAAATGAATGGACCCCGCTCTTCTTGGAATAATCGTCTGCCGATATTGACCATATGGCTTATATATTACATATCTAATTTTCAAATTGTAAGCCCACAGGCCTTTACGTCTATAGCAAAGACTGTTCCTAACAACCAGAAAGATTCCCCGAGGCTTGCCTGACTTATCAACAAATAAGTGCATTCCAAGGAATGTAATGACTTCATACAGACGGAAGGTATACTGTGATAAAAACCTAAAATGGCATTAGACTAAAAACGCTTTATCCTGGCGCGAGGAAAGCGCATGATATAGATATATATATATATATATATATATATATATATATATATATATATATATATATATATATATATATATATATACATAATTTCTTGAAGAAAACAAAATCCAGACTGCACGGCCTATTCAACCCTCTGATATTTGATGATGGAGTCGCATTTTGGTGGTGATCTCACTGAAGTTTTGAATTCACAGTGAAAATATTTAGCCACATTGCTCTTTTAGTCAGTCTTCGCACCAATGCCAGTTCAGTCGTTGATTTTATGATCTGCGTTTAAATATTCTTATAAAAGATAAAAACTGTTCTACGATTCAATAATGTCTGAGAAAATTAGACTAGGCAGGTGTGACGTTGCTCCGTTCATATCACAGCTCCCTCTCCACTCGGGGGAGCCTTGCAGCTAAATTGACTTAGCTCGTGATATGATAAGAGGAAAATGTTCAAGCGAAGAAAATACGAAGAGCAAAATAATATATGAGAAGGGAGAGAAATACAAAAGAGAAAGAATAGAAAAAGTTAGCCTTCAGCCTGTCGTTGGTTGGTTGCCCCGTCAATCCAAACTTGTATTATTTTTGCTTGAAAGGGATTTTAACACGTTTCGAGGGGGAGGAGTAGTCACACGACCGTCAATGTAAATGGGCTTTGATGTGAAGTTGTCTGATTTCGCTTGACAAGGTCGTTCCCAATTCTTGTACCTTCTATTCTCTGCCCACCAGGCATCGTGATGGTTTTGAAAAACAACGTTTCACGAGCACAAGGATGTGTCAATTATCTGTTACACACATTGTCCCAAATAATTCTGCTAAGTGACACCATGGTTTTTCCATTATACTTTAAACTCCCCACCAGTACAAGAGTGTGTAATCAATGTTTGAAGAATTTATTTGTATATACAGAGAGTTCAAAGAAAGAGTGACATTAAAATTCTCATTGCAAAATGAAAATGCATATCAAACTAATCTGCGTGAAATCTGACAGGAATATAAAGTCAAATTATCTGAACTTAACCAAGATGGCAGCGTTTACCAATTTCGGCAAACGGTCAACAACGATATTTTTTCCCCTTTTACGATGTCGTAATCATAACAGAGAATGACAGACAATATTTTGTAAGTTATTCACTGCGTCATAACGGTCAAACCGGTACATGGTTCTTATTAAATGACGTTTTGTCAATGTTCTCTTACAGACGTCATAAATCAAGATAGGGCAGCTTTCGAAATTTTGCCAGCCTTGCGGACAGGCGGAGCAACAATGCTAGCTCAGGTCGCGATCCGAGTCCAGTAAGCGAGAGAATGTGAGGGTTGTAATAAGCAGACGACAGTATCGATATCACACTCGTTGGTATCTCGCGCCCTCAGCCAATCACTGGCAGTCGTGGTGGTGACACAGAAAGCTCCCTTGCTCCCATCCTCGGAATTCATGTGATTATACTCTGTGAATATTCCTGCTGGAACACTTTCCAAACATTCCCTTCCTCCACCATCATTTGTTTTGTATCGTGGATCAATTGGGTTAATTGGCGTATAGGTTAATTATCGTCGTGGGATTTCGGAATTACGATTCACAGTTCTTTCGCTGCTTGATAAAGCATTTAGCGGCTTTGAACTCGAGACGCGTGATCCTCAAAGCCGAAGCTAGCCGCATCGCATCGGGCGGTGTCTCCTCTCTAGCTCCGACGGATGACTTTTGACGGTGTGCTAGGAGATGAATTCATTTGTTGAAAGTAATACGGAAAATTGTTTGCGGATGTGATCTTTCGTCTCTTGGATAAATAATTCGGAATTTAACAAACCAACATTACCTATTACCTTTTTTTTTCTTCGTTTCATTGTCGAAAGTTGCTCCCCAAAATTTTGCTGGAACTATATCGGAACTACGGAGACAATTTGGAATATTATTCGTCCTTTTTTTAGCTTTAGCAATTGGAGGTGACGGATTACAACATGGAATTACAAGGGAGATGGATCCATGTGGTATTTAGCATCATCTTGTTTCTTCACAGCTGTGTCATCTGCGGGAACGCCAACAAATGGCTGTAAGTAGATTAAAAGTGCTCATGGGATAAAATACCCATGCCTAAGTGTTTTTTTTTTTCGATTTGTTTATGTAATAACTATTAATTAACTGTATATCTAAATTACGTTATATTGAAAATTTAATAACTATCGACGATGACGTGTGTGTATGTGTGTGTGTGCGTGTGTGTGTGTGAGTGTGTGTGAGTGTGTGCATGTGCGTGTATGTGACAGGTGGGGGGGGGGAAATGGGGAGCACACGTTCCTTGAATGTTCAGGTTTATGAACGTTCCCGAGGACACGTAAGCTCTTGTTCATCATGATGACAGAACATAATTATTATAATTATATTATATCTACCATTATTACTATTTCTATTACTAGGACTTAAAAAAACATCGTAGCTGCCTTCATATTTTGAGTCCTCTTCGTCACTCATTTGACTGACTTGCAAAATGTTCTCAATAAGTTGACATTTTTGTTTTCTGCGTATTTACAACGTATTTCAAAGATGTAAATGCTAGTTGACCCAAATATTTTCATGCAACCACAACTACTGCCAGAACTTATGCTGCGAGTAGGCCTACTTCTTTGCTTCTACCAATTTATATACTGTACCTAGCAACCTAGGATGTGGCCATACCATTCTTCACCATTTATACTGATTACAGTTTCAACAACTACAGTAAAAGTCTCGTTCTCTATACACGGCCGGCCACGAAATTTACGAGTGGCTGACTTTACATTAGAAAATAAGTTATTTCCTACCGCTTTGAAGATTTCGACAGTAACAGAGAGAATGATAATCTAATAGATAGACAGATTGGTCAGGGTTGTAGTTGAAAAAAATGGAGAAACGCGATGATTATGCTCGCCACTATAGTAGAGATCCACGCAAATAGCGTGCCTGATCACCGCCCCTACGGTGCGGCGTCCGAAGCACCCTGTCTCGCGCTGTATGGCATTCGTACATACGGTATTACAGCGGTCAGTGCCCAATGCAATGACCCCACCTTCCTCTGTACCCGCGGTTAACATTTGTACTTCTTCGTTCATGTTAAACATGTGCTATTAATGGCTTCCAAGGTCCGTATCTGACCATTCGCCCGGCAGACTTACATGTGTCTGGCCGTTCTCATCTTCTTAATCTACTCATCTGTACAATCATAATACCCTCTCAATTCGAAGGACCTGTTACAGCTTCAAGTTTTTCGTATCTCAGATGAAAAAAAAAAGAAGAAGAAGAAGGAGAAAAGGCCTACAAGTTCTCAAGCTCATTGGGTGCATTTAAGTGAATTCAGTTCCAGCATGGAGGTAGTTTTCTTAATACCTCCATGGTTCCAGCAAAGACATGCGAAGGATCAGTACGATGGTAAACATCGTATAGGTTTGTGCTGTCATAAATCATCAGAGATCTTTATAGTATGTATAACAACAACCACGACAACGTTCCGAGTTGCCATCGATCGAAATGCACTCCACCGAGCAAACTCCTTAGAACTCAAATGCATCAAAAAAATTACGTTCAGAGTACCAGGAAAATCGGTGCAGAAAAGTGCAGATCATCATCTTCCGTTCTTCTTCTTCTTCTTTTTCCTAATGTTTAATCCATTTCTCTTCTTCACCTTGTTCTTCTTTTTCTACTGCTCCTTCTCATTTTTCTGCACTCCTTTTTTGTTGCTTCTGCGCCTGAATTTCCTGTAGCTATTGAGTTTTATTCTTTATTCTTCTTTTCTTGCTTTCCTTGCGAGCTTCACTTTTTGTACTTATTGTCTCTTTGTTTTTCTGTTCATTTCTTCCCATTCAACATGTTCATCCGTTTTTCTCGTTCTCCTTCCTTCTCTTGCTCTAATTCTCTTTTTCATTTTCTATTTGTTTCGTGTTTTAATTCTCTTTATCTTCCTTCCTTTTCAAACATTTTAAAACTTTTGGTATGTGTATATACTATATAGGCCCCTGTATATAGGGCGTACAACAAAAACACATGAAAATACAATAACAGGAATTCATATCTATAATTAGATTCATTCTACATTTTCATACCTTTGTAGATGTACGTATAATAAATATATTACATGTATGTCAAATCAAGGACCCATCCTAGTCTCTGCTGAAACTCTTCTTCCATCTCTTAGCTTTTCTACTGCACATGCACTAAGGCACAATATAGGTGATAGTAAAACGACACGATCAGCTGATTTTAGCGGTTTTTTCCCTTCACAAAGTCGAAATAACGCCGATCAACCTTGAACTGATGCTCATAATAACACATCTTTCAACGCAGCGTACCTATATAGTTTTTACAAGCCGGGGTAAGACCAGAAGACTGGTGCGCAAGTTTCAAGAGCTTTCAAGTGCTAATTTTAAAGTGGCATTTGAGGCGGATATTTGGTCCAATTGGGCCGTTTATCAGGTTCACGAGCACGACCTCCGACCCAATTAACCTTTTAATTCCGGGTTCAAATTGTCCGTCATTTTTTTTTTTCTTCCCAGCTTTACAACATCAACCCGAAGTAAAGGGGGGGGGGGGGGGGGACTGAGAGTGGCTGAATTTATAGGGAAAATGTTTGGTCTATTTTCGTTCCTCTCTTACAGGTTTGGGTTGCAGAATTGACTGCATCAGAACCGTATGTGATGTTGTCATCACGTTACCCTGAGGAGATGGAGTGGAAGGCTAGAGGGGGATGAAGGAGGGGAAGGAAAGGATGATACTTAGATCCGAAATAAATCGTTTGATGAAGGTAAAAAGGAGAATGGATGGGAAAAGGAGGCCATGTCGAGAGGAGGACAAGGGTTGCTTACCATTTTTACGTCATTTAGAATCGAAACGCGTATAAAGCTTGTACACACTAAAAAAAAAAAAAAAAACTACCTACAATCGCCGATATGGATTCACCTACACTTCAAGATCCTTACACACTGTCAAAAAACAAAAAGAGAAAAAAAAATAGAATCACTAAACGACTCTTTTTGGTAGTTTAACTCGTCCCAATGACCTACTAAAATTAGAATGAGATGTATTCACTTCCTGATCACTGTCACTGGAAAATTTTTGTGTTTTATGCATATGACTGGTCAAAACCAGATTTTTTCTTTCTTTTCTAAAAATGTCGCACATTTCTTTAAAAACACACATGAAAATAATTAAAAAAAATCATCTTTATACCAAGCGAAAGTTTCTCCATAGCCTCCGCACATTACATTATTTTATTTTTTCCCACGTGTTTTGTGTACTCCCTTGGAAGACATGTCGAGAGATTGTAGAAAATGTAGGGAAATTACTAGGAAGACTTCTGGGGGCATTTCATGAAGCAGTCTGGTCGAATATTTTTCTTACAAACTGTTACAAGCTGCTGAAATCTTTGCATCTGATTGGCTGAGAGCAAATTTTTACGACAACTTTGTCGGACAAAATGCTTGGTGAAATGCCCCCCCCCCCCCCCCCCCAGGTTTCATCGCGAAAACAAAAAATTGAATGATCTAATACTTGACACAATGTGTCGTTTAAAACCATGTCCTCTCGGCTGTATATTTGATAGTGCAATCTCTGATTCGGATTAATTAAAGCGAAGTCCCTTCTTTTTCTTTTCTTTTCTTTTCTTTTTTACCCCTTCTTAGCGTTGATGCTCACCGCCGTGCCGTGTTGAGAGTTTTTTTTTCTTTCTTTCTTTCTGTTCGACTCTTCACCTTGTCTGAGTTGGCCTCTTATCAAAACAAATCTAATGATGTACTAAAGTTCTATAATAAATGCAGAGCAAATGTGTAAAATCACCCCCCCCCCCCCCATACACAAAACACAAAACCTCGTCTCTAATCCATTTTGGCTTGCGCCAAGTTTAACGCGGTTAACTCACAATGACGTGATGTTGCTATATTTTGTATGGATAGTGGTAGGGTTATACGATGGAGCCCAAGTGCCGAGAACGGATTACTGAGCATGTGCCGTGGGGTGTTCTACTGTCTCACAGATAATTGTAGAATACTGCAGTGGGGATAATAAGATGCTGAGTTTATTCATTGTTTTAAACAACCGACTGAGATAAGCATTATTTCATACGATGCTAGAAATTATCTACATTTACGTTACATACAAGGGTATATTAACAAAGCAACATGCAAAATGTCATAAGTACAACTCCGATCTTCTTTAAATCCATGATAACCAAGTTGTAGTTGGAAACACTACTAAACTACTAAAGGGAATATGCTCCCCTTTTCTTTTATAAGAAAAGAAAACCTTAATATCTTTAAATTCTGTAGGCATTCCAAGCGTCATACATGAATGACGTTACTTTGTCAGATCACGAAATTGAAATTACATCAAATACTTCGTTCAAATCGACATGAATGTACGCATAATAAACAATACTGACTTCAGTCATTTTATCGAAATTGTGTCGTCATTCTATCTCAATTGTGCGCATCCCCCCCCCCCTTCAACAATGATAGCTTTGCTGGGAGAGAACACTCCTTTTTGGAAGTATCAATTGGAAATAGAGACGTCCTTATACGAAATCTATAATGAGGAATGAAAGTTTGTGCAACGACAAGATAGATGTAGGCAGCGCAATAGTAGATTCCGCCTTTAATTCTCGTTACCCCTGGCAAATGTCTATAGAAATGGAGATTAATAGTTCTTAGAGAGTTAAATTGGGTAAATTGTAATTTCCCGTCCGGTTGTTATCGGACCGATGCATCGACGGGCATACGGTGTTCGACGAGGTCAACAACAACGCGTTAACAAGAAAGAAAAAAAGTTTTGAATGCACGAAACGTCTCTGGGGCATTTGACAGAGAATATTGTGCAATTTCTACATTTGCCCGTATTTGATATAGATGTTGTGCCTCCCATGTAAGTGCGAGACTGGAAGGAAATATGCATTTCGAAGGAATAGACAAATTAAAAGGATGGGGAACGATATATCGCAAAACACAAATCAGACTTTTCAGACTTCGTGTTGATTCTGTTGCGCCATTCAAAGTGATGTAATTCTCATAACAGAGAAATGGCGTCGAAATGACTTTAACCCAACATAGAAATATGACAATATAGATTGAATTTGTAACAATCTGAAGCAGACGACTTTCAGTTTCTCTGTAATTTGTTCTGGCGGGAACATTTCTGCTGGCGACAATTAAATTAGCCCAGCATATAATGTAACAGCATACGAGAAGGCAGGGTATATATCATAACCTGCACGGAATGCCCACGCATTCGACATTCGATATAATATATATTCTCAAGTCTACCAATCTTGTTATTCTTTTTTTTTTTTGCGTTAAATATCAACTTTCTCAAACGATCCAGTAGTTAGTTTCATGAAAAATAATATTATGATGTAATCATCGACGATAAGCTAATTGCTCCTTATTTTCAAACGAAAGCGAAACAAAAAGTAATCGCACGCGAATCAATCGGAAAAAGTTCGTTCACCTGAGTATCGTTCAATTCGAAACGTCATCTAGCAGTCATACTGGGCAGTGTATCGGCGACTTCAAGAACATCACTACGTCATTTGTTAAATCATTTGTGACGGGTCGCCTCTTTAAGGAAGTTCATGTTTCGCATCCACGACGCGTCGGAAGGCTGGATGTTATTACGTTTTAAACAGAGCATGCACGTTAGATGAGTTACGACGTAATGAGATATTCCTGTGCAAGTTACAAAACATGCAGTAATAAACAGATCTGCTGCGTGCATACGACAATTCACGTAAATGAACTTGTTTTTCGTTTCCGTTCGTATCCGATGATATGTCTAACTGAACATTCGGTTCAAAAGAATGCCAAACTTTCTGTAACATCTGCCTGAATCATTCATATGTTCATTCCTCTGCGTCACAAGAGCATGTCACACAATAATCAAATTTGTTTTCTCAAGGCATAGAAATTAAAGTTGTAAACCAGTGTCATGGTCGCTTTAACACGAGTGTCGTTTGTTGGGATTATTATAATCTAATTACTGTAGTCGAAAGGAACTCGGTCTAGTTCTCTCTTAGCAACTGTAGCTTAGTCACGATGCGCTCTCATTCGTCGAAAGTTTCCTCTCAATCTGCGCATGCGCAGCGCGTGCGCATTTTTCGCAAAAAGACCAACAATTCGAAGACAAGAGTGATCTCTTCATAACCATGACATGTAAAATACGTGTATGTGTTTGTTTAAGAGTAACTGAACCAATTTATACTCAGATCTCTTGGTTTTAGTGCAATGACATGCCTTGCCGTGACGCGTAGATTTTTTTAAAAACTTTATTAAGTAATGTATACTATAGTGTACATAGTTATATATTTCTTTAAGATACACACGCATTATGTAATAAGTCGACAACGTATAAAGGATTTTAAAATACAGTAAGTATTAGGTCTGCTAGGTATGAAACGCATGGGTTTATATCGTGTATAGTATGCATACTGCATTATCTTTGTTATGTCAATGACTCCTTGTACTAGTTTTTACAAATTGATATCAATTTTAAAAGCAAAGCATTTTTTCGTATGTATGTATACACACATTTCTTTTATCCATCTCTACTATATAAGTAAATTATCATTTGAATATCTATTTCATCAATGTGATAGCTATAATATGTATAATATTTATGTGTATGCATGGGGGGGGGGGGGGGTTATTAAGTGATTTGTCTCGGCTGCGCACAGATTGAAACACGAAAGCCATTTACCATACTCCGGCAAACTATACGGCGTTAGCATGGTTAGGTGACGGCAGAAAAAAATAATCCACGAACAACAAAGGCATCGACAATATTGAAGGCACGCAAAATCTCTCAATCTTGCATTCACTCATGGTGAACGCTGCCTTTTTCTTGGGAATTCATAGTCAAATTCTGCAGTAGTCATCCTCTTTGCTATTTGCTGTTGAAAAAAAAAAAAAAAAAACATGGCTTTTAAAGTTTTTTGGAGGGCACAAGTAGAACAAATAGTTTTCATGTCCATTAATTCGTGACTCGCAGCCGCCCTGGGACTGTCAATTATTCTGTCATTCGGAGAGCGCTTTTATGATCGCCCAGTCATACTTCCCGCCAAATCTCGCGACAAATGCCCCACAGGACGTATTAGACACCGATACATCCGGCGTAAAATCCACAGGAACGCGGGCAAAACTCTATAATTATTCGTCATGGTCCGCTCTTAGCAGTCGTGCAGATAATTGTCCAGTTATAATCACTTCTAGTGAACATATCTTGCGGTGTAGCTAGTTGCGTGATGTCATGATCAGTTTGTTCTGTGTTTGAACTCGGTTATTATCTTTATTTTCCTCATCTTCGCCACAAAATAGTATGTTCCTCCTCAAAAAGAGAAAGTCACAGTGCCAACAATAAAACTTCCCACATTTTTATAGAATGATAAGCAGCACTCTTTTTTATACTCAAACTGACATTATCACGGCTTACTCATTTCCACGTGTTTTGAACTCTTCTTGTAACTTTGGTTTAACAACACACGTACTCCCAACTGATCACAAAGTAAATTCCACTCTTTCGTGACTCGAGAATTTAAAGTGACAACCAAAAAACTTATCTAAGATATTTTGAATCCGCATGGTTTGTTAAACAGATAATGAAAATGCCCTTCTCCCCTCTATAACATAAAGAACCTCTTCAAAGCCAATATGCTATCAATTCGCCTATTTTTGTTTCTTATCTTCTCGTTTTCTGGGTGGAAACAGCGCAAAGATTATGATTATTACTTATTTCCCATTATTCATGGAAGCAAGAAATGTCACTCACACAAAGTTTATTCCCATCTATTTAATCTTTATTTTCTTGTCGCTGTTTGTGTCAAATATTTATCAATGCCCATTTTTTTTTCAATTTCTCATTCAATTTCAATTTATTTCTCCTTTTTAAAGAATAATGTACAAACGAAAATACAATAACACCGACTCATGACTCAGGAAAGGATCAACCGTGTTACATGTACACCAACTATATAAATATATTCATATTTGTTTTGTCATGTGCAGAAAAGGTTTTGTATAGATGCCATATCATATCATTTCAGAACACGAGAAATTTTAGGGTCCATCTACCAAACAAGCCGTGCTTTGAAAGTAAAGCAGTTTAAAAAAAAAGAAAGTAAAACAGTTAAGAGACCTGTGAAGAATATAGAAAATTGGATTGAATGAGGAAAGCCCCTATATCAATTTTAAGGTTGTTGTAAAATTCATCCGTAATCACAATGTAACAGACTTCAAATGATTTGATTTTAATCCTCCCGTAAGTTGAAGACGCCACATTTTATTCAAAAACACAGTAAAGAAATATCTGCATGGATATTTCGTTTGCGTCAGCCGAGTTTGCTGATGTTTTGTAATCCGAAAATCAGCATCCTTTTGCACTGCTGTGTCTGGCTAGTTTCAAAACCTTTATTTCAAAATTTGTCACAAATCGAGGGTTCGTGCTAAATCGTACAACCGGCTTTGTAACGTAGTAGAGTTCTATTCAGTGTTCGTCATGCATGGTGTCCAATGAAAAAGTGATAATCCGTTTGCCAGTTCAAGTTCGTCGTTGCAGTTTGCAGCAAGGCGGGTCGTTCCGACCTGCCAAACGACCGATGTTATTTCTAAAATTCACCGGGCTAAAAGACTTGTGTCCCAGAATGCATTTCGAAGGCACAATAAGAACCCATATGTAAATAGACACACACGTACACGTACAATCATGCTCACAGACAGTCACTCACACAAACACACACACACACACGCACACGTTAAACATTTGGAGCACCTCTCTGATTTAAAGAGAAACTCCCCTTTGTATTAAAGGTAAAATCCTCTTTTTGCTCGAGGTGAGTAGTACTTCGCAAAGGAGAAGTGAAGTCAAATGGGCAGCGCAGTGGAAATGTTACGAAAAGCCCAAGAATCTCGGAATAACGAACCTTATTTCATTTTCTGATTAACGAACCTTATTTTATTTTCGGATTAACGAATTTCGGAATGACTAACCTTGCGCAATTTTCTGGTTAACGAACCTTATTTCATTTTCTGATTAACGAATCTGGGAATAACGAATCTTATTTCATTTTAGGAATTACAAACCTTCGGCATAATAAACCCTTTTTTATTTTCGGATTAACAAACCTTTAAATGCAGGGATTTGCGTGTTTCGGATAACGAACCTTAAGTCATTTTCGGAATTACGAACCTCCGGAGTCGAACCTTCGGAATAATGAACCTTATGTCATTTTCGGAATTACGAACTTTAGGAATCGAACCTTCGGAATAACGAACCTTCGGAATAACGAACTGTAATTCCCTTCCCCCCCCCCCCCCCTCCCTCACAGGGCCATCTTCAATATGCAGGCACTGGGCATCAATGAGATCCAAACGGCGGCCACGTGTGACGATCTCCCCGGCCTGGTCAATAAGCAGATCCAGATCTGCAAGCGGAACCTCGAGGTGATGGACAGTGTGAGCCGAGGGGCCAGCCTCGCCATACAGGAGTGTCAGGCTCAGTTTGCTAACAGGAGGTGGAACTGCTCGACAGTGGACGAGTCCGTCTTCGGCCACGTCCTCGACAACGGTAAGTTCACGACGTGAGGTCAGTAAGATTTTCTTTTTATACTTGTCAGTTTTGTTACTTGTTTTTTTGTAATGTGTTTTCTTATATTTGATTGCACCATTTTCAGGTGACTTAAAGCAGACATTTTTACAATGTTTACGAGACGTCTATGTAAAACATTTTGGCCTACATGTTAATATCGATGTGATGGATCGAAGAATGTCGACGACGACAATACTGATGGCGATGACGACAGCGGCAATGATCTCGGTGACAGTATAAGTTGTACGTTCGTCAGCATGACGATATCTACACTGCCGATCACGCTGGTGGCGTTGTAGATCGATGCTGACAGAGATGGTGATGATAGGGGAGACGGCCAATGTATGATACGAATAATGACGGTGACGATTTTGAACAGAATAATAATGATGACGATTTTGATTAGAACTAGAGATTGTAATTTGTCATCACTGACAAATTAAGGTGATCCGATTTTTTTTTATCAATGATTCGAGTCCTGATCGCAATAGGCATGACCATACAAGTTTCATCTGTGTTTAGAGACATTGGCCGTGTGATGTTTGCATTCTCATAAGGGAGTCATATCTGCCATGTTAGGTACCAAATTCTGTATACACTATAACGAAGAAACAGCAACAAGTACATATGACCTTTGACCCACATTTGCACTCCCAAGATTGCATCTGATGAAATAGTGGTTATTTTGTGAAATGATTCTCGCGACATCTACGTGTGAAAAATATGGGAAAGATAGGACAGGTATTCACTAAGATACAAGATGAAAAATTTATGACCTTTGACCCTAATTTACATACCCAAGATGTTGTCCGATCTAGTAGTTGTTATTTTAAGAAATAATGTAGGAGCCATGAACTAAACATGTGCAAAATATGGGGGTGATAGGGCGTGTTTTTCTTGAGTTATTGCAAAGAAAGTTTCAGAAAGAAAGAAATATCTCAATACATAGAAGATAAGCTTTAATTTCAACCAAGTTTTTTATCATAATTCCGACATCGTATGAAAAAACGAAGGGCACATAACGATAGCGCAAAGTTTCAGCTACAACATATTAAAATCTGGGAGAAATTCACCGAAGGGTAAGTGAGCTAGTGCTCGATAAAGACAATCATGTCAATTTTCACATTTAAAAAAATTCCCTCCCATAGAGATAACACGTCATAACGAAGATACAAAAAGAAGTACATATGACCTTTGACCTCAATTTGCACAGACAAGATGGCATCTGAGTAAAAAATAGTTATTTTGTGAAATGATCCTTGTGACATGGTCTTTGCGTGTGCAAAATATGGGAAAGATAAAACATGTATTCACTAAGATACAGGGTGAACCACTTATGACCTTTGACCCTAATTCAAATACCCAAGATGGCGTCTGATCAAGTAGTTGTTATTTTATGAAATAATTCACGTGACATGAACTAAACATGTGCAAAATATGGAAGTGATAGAGGCCGTTTTTCTTGAGTTATTGCAAAGAAAGTTGCAGAAAGAAAGAAATATCTCAATACATCGAAGATAAGCCTGAATTTCAACCCAATTTTTTGACGTGATTCTGACATCGTATGAAAAAACAAAGGGCACACTTACGGTAGCGTAAAGTCTCAGCTACAACATATTAAAATCTGGGAGAAATTTACCGAAGCTTAAGTGAGCTAGTGCTCGATAAAGATAGTCATGTCAATTTTCATTTCCAGAAAAACTGCACTCACATAGAGATAACACGTAAACTGGTCAAATTTGACAAGATCACTTTCAATCCATTTTTACGAGGTGATACCGTTATCCAATCAAAATTTTGTAATTTTATGTTTGAAAGAACATTAAATAAGCTACATCATACTGAAATCTGGGTGAAAATTGACAAAGGACTAGTGAGATACGCTCGAATGAACTTGAAATTTGATGACGTCATTTTGAAAATTTACTTTTTTTACTTTATTAAGAAATTTGATATCTTTTAATCATTTTGTCAGCATTGCCACCCCATGAAATGACATGTACAACTCATCAGCTTTCAAAATATGTACAGAAAATGGGGGGTCACCGTCCATCCTGACGAGTAAAATCGGATTTAAAATTGGCAGTTTTTTGGCATAGTTGTACTATATATCGCCATTGACGCGCGCGCGGAATTTCAACTTTGACGGGCCCGTATGACGTCATATTGAGTCGGATTGACTTGAAACTTGGTAGAAATATTCCTTGACATTTCAGGCAGCCGATAAGTGTGAAAAAACGGGAAATTTCCATTGCATATGAGCTGTGCGTGCGTATATGCGCGCGCGCGTACGCGTCCGTCCGATTTTTTCAATTTTTCAAAAAATGCTCCAAATGGTCTGAAACGTGTGCAAAAAAATTTTGAGCTCGATTTGAGCATACAAATATTTCAACGCGCGCGTACGCGCACGTTTTAAGAGAATATATGAATTTTGAGAACATGAGTAGAATGCGCATAACTTGAAATATTTGTGACATAAATTTCATTGAAAAATTCTATTCCATTAATGAGATATGAGTGAGAATGTGTTTTCATATAATGACGTCATAGTGACGTCACGGTCAACTGATCACAGTGATACATTAGATTTGTCGTCTTTGGGACATGATGCATACATGGTATAATTTTGAAATTGATAGGCAGCGGACTTTCTGAGCTAACCTCTGCACAACTTTTGCGGAGAAATAAAGAAATAAAGAAGAAAGAATCAGTACAGATACAGAAGGTGATCCGAAGGATACTCGGATCACCTAATAATAACGGTGACGATTTTGATGAGAACAATGACGGTGACGATTTTTAATAGAATAATGACGGTGACGATTTTGAATAGAATAACGATGGTGACGATTTTGAATGACGGTGACGACTTTGATTAGAATCATGATGGTGACGATTTTGAGTAGAATAATATTGGTGATGATTTTGAACAGAATGATAATGGTGACGATTTTGATTAGAATGACGGTGACGATTTTGATTAGAATAATATTGGTGATGATTTTGAACAGAATAATAATGGAGACGATTTTGATTAGAATGACGGTGACGATTTTGAATAGAATAATGACGGTGACGATTTTGATTAGAATAATGATGGTGACGATTTTGAATGACGGTGACAATTTTGATTAGAATCATGATGATGACGATTTTGATTAGAATGACGGTGACGATTTTGAATAGAATAACGATGGTGACGATTTTGATTGGAATAATGATGGTGGCGATTTTGATTAGAATAATGACGGCCACGATTTTGAATAGAATAATGATGACGATTTTTGATTAGAATAATGATGGTGACAATTTTGAGTGGAATAATGGTGGCGACGATTTTGATTAGAAAAATGATTTAGATGTGCTGAATATAGAGATGACTATACAGAGTTCATGATGATTTCATCGACAAAAGGATAATAGTGATGAAGGTGCTGATACGGTGGCTAATGTTGATAATGTCGGCGATGAAGTAAATAATGTGTAACAATAAAAGTATATGAATATTATATAGGATGGAAAAGATACATATCGCTGACTGTAATTGGACGAAGAGAAGGCATGACGAATGAAGAAGACATAGAGTACTACTGCAAATGGGGTCAACATGAAAAGCAGTAACTTTGTTTACGAGAAATCCACATTGAAAGATTTCTGCATATATTCGGTAATCCGAACATTTCTTCGAAGAAACCTCTGTGATGTCATCTGACTTGGCCTAGAGTTATTCTCCCTACTGGGAGATCATCTACATCTTGTTGAATTGTCCACCAGTAGCTCAGGGGGAGCGTTACTGGAATTGCTTTCACCGACACGCAGTTCATTGTATTCAGGGAAGTGGAACTATCGAAACAAACAGACATGCAGCGGTCGGTAAATCACTCCCACCCAATTGCTACTGTGTACAATTCATCATTGGAGGAAGGTCTGTAGACAACACTGCATGTTATCACTGTCCTGTCCCTCGCTTTTCACATTCAAATATGTATCGATCAGAATTCATCATCCAAATGCAAGACACGATTTAGTTTGGGTAACATCCATGATACGCGTCGCGTGTGTGTTGTAGCACATCCACGACCCCGCGGCATTTGTCAGAAAATGATTGAAAACAAGAGAGAAAAAAAAAAAGGCGAGTCATCTTGCACATATTCCTGCCCGGGCCTTTGTTCAACTTTAATGTGTTATCGATTGTTTTAGACATGAACTAAGTTAGAGAGACGCAGCTGTTACATAAACTGGAAAAAAAAATAGATATGAAGGAGATTTATGAAATCAAAGCAACAACAGACGAGCAACAACTGTATGGCAAGGGAACAAAGACTGGACAAGTATGAAGCAATTGTGATTTTTGTGTTTCTGCAATGTCAAAGCATCTCACAGTGCGTCCTGGCATGGAGACATGAGTATGACGTCACCTCCTCAAAAGTCATCATCTAGTCAGTGTATACACAAAAATGCGTAAATACTGACTGTTCGGAACTTTGTAATAAGTTTGCAAATTAAGACATTAGGACATGTTATTCAGAAGCATATTCCGTAAAATGTTCTTGACAAGGGGTATGTGTCATTAGATATAAGGGATTAATATGACCCGACAGCTACTTCACGGAGAAATGACTCATTACACAGTCACGTGTATGCACAATTAATATAGACCATGTTACATGGATCACTTCATAAAGCAAATAACGACTTCTTGATCGGACGCCATCTTGGCTGTCTAAATTACGGTCAAAAGTCAGAACTTCTTCATTCTGTATCTTGGTCAATAAATGCCCTATTGCTCCCATGCATACTTAACACACTATGCCAATAGACAGTGTTATATTGACCGACGTCCGATCCTTCGTATCATTATCACCTATCGCGTCCCAGCGACGATATCAAGTCTATATAGTTTAAGCTCTCGCTTTCAAGGTAACATAGTGTATTATTTATGCAATATCCGGAATAAAAGAATGATAACATAGTGCCAAAGAGTGCAATGTTTATTACAAACATCAGCTCATTTGCATAGAGTAATTCATTTGCATACAAAGGATGAAGACAGTTATGTCAAGGTACTGAAATATACTCACTCGCAATGTAGCCTAATCCATTGAGTAAAAGCTAAGGGTGAATAGTGAACTCACACACACGCAATGAATGTAAAGTATCGACGTTCAACTGAATACAATTCTATTTTAAGGACAGAGGAGGTGAATATGGTAACAAAACTTATCAAAATTTGATTAAATTCGATCAAAATTGGATGAAAATGAAGAAAGTTGTAAAATCGTGCTGTTTCGCTCATAATTTTAACGAAACAGATCTTTAACAGTCAACACGAATATGCAAATGAGTAACACACAACTTGCCATTTATAGTCTGTACATAAATCTTGTAATTTCCATTTTCATGTCCAATCTCAATTCCTGTACATCTGACTGATCATTTAATAGCTTGAAGTTATTCAGCCAGGAATAACGTTGCTCTTAATTTTTATAGTTCATAAAGATGATTTTTGTAAGTTTTCTGTACGCGATCATTGGAAAATTCGGAAGGTGATGGACTCATTCGCATAATTGTTTAAATTTGCATAAATTTGCAAACTGTTTTGCAAAAAGTAGCGAAACTTTACAATTTTATAATTTCCCTAATTTCTATCCGTTTTTTTTAAATCAAATCTTCTCTTTTGTGCTTACAAAATTTTGTTCTTTTTTTAGATTTGGCCTAAATATGAACTGGTCCGGAATTCCCCTTTAAACGATTTATATGATTTCACCAAACAAATAGTGTTATTGTCCTACCCACCCATATAAAATTTGATAACATTACAATTTTCATGTTAGTTTATGCATAACAAAATAAGTTTGGGTCGAAGATTTGGCAACTCATAACCCCTCTCCTTTAAAAATTTGTCTTTACTTAGTTATTACAATAAAAAAAATGATTTTATGAAAGGAATTTAATGTAATCATGTTTGAGTTCATATCCATAAAGGTTTTTGTTGAGGTCAATTATGGGAAACTTGTAAACCAATATCATTGCTGTGACATCTTTGGTCTTTCCGTAGAATATGTCTAACTTGTAAACTTTGTAAACCTGTTTTTATTTCGTAACCGACTGAGGTGGAATTCCTATTGTTTTGGTTGATTTAATCTATATAACTTAATCGATACGCCAATCGTTAACGTCAGCTTGAACGTGGAGTTGTTGTTTTTTTTAACCCCTCCTTCAGACACACTGCACTAAATTAATTCCAGTGCTTAGAGTCTAATCCTAGAATAACGAATATTGCCAGCCCTCCCAAAACAAACAAATCAGATATATTGGCCTAGAGCTTACTTCCAAAAGGCGCTAAATCCATCATTTCTCAACGGATTTAGCGCCTTTTGGTTGCAAGCTCTTCATTATTATAATCAGCTTACGCCCCCATACTCATAAAAGATGAATACCTAATGTAAGGAATCTCGCAAAGCAGGTTTATGCATCAATGTCTTTATCTTTTGTACACGATTTTACATGATAAAGAAGTAATTTCCTGAAACGTAAAACATTCCTTTGATCACCTTGTTCTTGTTTATTCGTTTTAAATATATACATAAAAGAGCACTTTATCATGTTTATACCTGCTAAAAACTGGAAGTTAAACACTCATTTTAAATCACATGTTTTCCTGCACTAATTTTTGATCAGATATGCAGGCCTATATTTATCATTATGTACATTATGTGTGTTTGTGTGTTTGTGTGTGTGTGTGTGTGGTTTTGTTATACTGAAAAACAACAAAACACCTCTTGCTCGAAAGAAAATAAGTCATTTCGCGTTGTCGAAGGGTAAATGAATTATCACGCAATTTTTGTAGCTTCGCCCGAGACGAGCCACCACCGGTGGGATCATATCCATTCCCTGGAGTGAGATCTCATGGAGCAGCTCACTTGACCTTTGACCTGACCCCTGGTGAGGTCAAACAAGAAGCGAATGACGGATGGAGTGGGTTGGGCTAGATAACTCGAGTGGCGCCTTCTCCTCTCACCTCGATCACTCGAGCGTTTTTTTTTTTTTCCTCCTCCTCCATCCAGTTCGTGGGGAGTGGAAGGAAGTGAGAAGGTGGTAGTGTAACAAACATTTTAGAGTGAATGGTTCCAGAGACCATGCAGCTCCTCATAACTCTTTGTTCAAAAACTTCAAACGACCAATGTTTCTTCTTCTTTATCCTCATCTTCTTTCGATCTCCTTTTCTCTTTCTCTTCTCCTATTTCCACTTCTTCTCCAACTTTCCTCTTCTTCTGTGCTATGGTTTTTTTGTCATAATTATTTTGCCATTCTAGCGTTCCAAAATTGTCTTTCCTTGTCCCGTTTTCAATCCGATGTTTCATTTTTTTTTCTGATCTTTGTCCTTATCATTTTGTAATAAGCGTTTGCATTGTTCATCATTTTCTTTCTTTCTTTTATTATCATAACATCCAAGTTGAAGTACCACGAATAGCTCTGATAAATATATATCTGGCCATAAAAACTTTGGCCAAGTTTTGTTTGTCTGTTTGTTTGTTTGTTTTTCATCACACATCCTGTCGCCAACCTTTTCTGTATCTGTCCATGTTTATTGATATTTATATTGTTTTCATCTATTTTATTTTGTTGGAATACTTTGTTTAATCTCTACACACTTTTCAGTCTGTATTTCCCTTCTCTCGCGACCTTTCTTCAACAATTCTTACCAACGTCTCCTACTCCATCCGAAAGTCCAGGGACCCCATCCATCCTGTCTTCCCCACAGATCGGATCCAAAAACAGTTTCAAATTTGACGACCACCCAGTCCGAGTAGTTGCGCACAGCATTCTCGAAAATAAAACTTCGCCGATCTCCACCCTTAATACCCCCCCCCCCTTACGTCTTCGCTTCTAACAAACTGTCTAACGACGATAGGGCCTACTTTGTGGTGTTATGAATGGGTCGCATCTTCTGCTTTTGTTTCTTTCTCTTCGTGCTGTGGGAATCACATCTTCTTGATTTAGAGAGGTGATGGGATGGAGAGAGAAAGAGATAGAAGCTGAGGGAAAGATACTCTGTTGGGACGAAGAGGTGATTAGGGGCGTTCTAGCGGATGCGATCGGCTGGAAATAAAATAAGCGCCCTGTCACGGTGGCGGTAAACCGTGAATTACAGAATACCGAGAGTGAAAGCAGGAAAGGCGGTATCGAGGTTACTGTGAAAACGTCGACCTTCGGGGATGGAATTATAAACATGAAGAATAAATAATAAGTATGTATGTATGTATGTATGTATGTATGTATCTTGTATGTGTGTATGCATTTTGTGTGTATGTATGTGTGTGTTCTTGTGTGTGTACGTACATGTACATTATGTATGCGTGTACAGTACTTCTGTGTGTATGTGTTTTTTTTTTTCCGTTTGTGTGCATCCATGTTATGTTGTAGTTATTAAATATGCTATTCACATTAGACACAGTGGAAACGCGTATATGCACAATACAGACACTTTATGCTATGAGGTGTACTATGTGGAAGTATATACATAATTTTATAAAAACGTTGTGTATTATAGTTAATACTGTATTTATAACAAAATTTTTAATTGATGGAATTGGTACCACGCGTCTATTATCAACTGCGTTTTAGTTCACGTACTTTGCGAACTATACATTTTATTCTTGCTCGGTATAGATATCCCCCTGCCCAGTCAAATTAACGTAATGCATATAATACGCTTTATGTACTGAAACAATGCCACATTCTCTACCATACACTATTAGTTCTAGTGATGATGTAGTATTAGTTTTAGTAATCAAATCATGCAATGATATCATATACATGAATAATGCTGTAGTATTAGGTCCTATATTTCTTAGGACAACAAAATGTGTTTATACTATATAACGTAAGAGTGCTCGGAGAAAAATAAGTCACTGTTTAAGAGTAAAACATAAAATCTCAAATTATCATTCATTTCCAACAATATTGCAACCGGCTTGAGCATCTCAAGCGAGGAGTAGGATTTTTTTTTTACATTCATTCATATCAGGTTACTTTATATTTCTTATGCAGAATGTACAATGTATATGACGACAAAAGGGATAAGAATGACGTCACCCCAATTTAAACCATTATGTAGTTATATAGAAAGGCATAATAAGGTAACTTGTAAAAAAAAAAAGTAAATATTAGAAAACATTTTTGGGAATTGCAATCAGTGCAGGGTTCAAAGTGATTAAGAAAAACGTTTCCAGGAAAATTAAGAGACTATAGATTTTAAGATGTATGCATGTATGTTCAGAGACTATCATAATATGGTTTGTTTTCTTCTCTTTTTTTTTTTCCATTGGAAAGTTCATTGTAATAGCTTGTCACGGCTGTTCGAAAGTCAGAATTCTTTGGATGGTCACAGGGAGGGAATTCGGTGCACAGGAGTGCGCGGAAAATGTTGTTATCGACGTCTTTCTTGCATGGCGATCCCTCCTCCCCCGTATTGTGTGACGCCGCTTTGCACACTGTTTCAATTACAAATTGTTTAACGACTTTTTCATCCCGTAATACGCATCCCGCCTTCCCGTTAGTGCGAAAGGGCTAATGCAGTTTGTCATCTTTTTGTTGCGAGTTGGTCCGGGTCCCCTCGGCTAGCCGCGGGGCGCGCCCCATCCTTCAGAGGGCATTGAATTTGAACTTAATTTTTTCGCAGCGCCTGTCAGGGTGGTCTCGACCAAGACGAACAAAGCGCGTTTTTCGCCAGGGGAGCTGCGGCCGGACGACCAGGTAGCAAACACCGCCTCCCCACCGCCTCCTCGCATACCCACTGCCAGTTGTGCAGCACATTTACGCTGGAAGCGAAACTTGCATTGCCATACATGGAAACAAACCGAATCTACTTAGAAGAATGAACAACTTAACACTATGATATTCGCCATGACACAGGGAATGGATAAAAAAGTATACAGTATGCCTTTGAAGAATACTTGAAGAAAGTTATCATTCTCAATCTATTATTCTGCGACATCTCTTCATTAGTTCTTGTTGATATACGAATATTCTTGTTCACTGCCAGTCTATTTTTCCCCACTTGTTTTTCGGGTAAAAAAAAATCTAGAAAACCGCACTTCCTTCTCTTGCATCCATGCAGACGGATTCATCTTGTCAAAATGGCAGTCTTTAATACAAGCAGAGGTTCAGAATGGTACCGTTGATTTTTTCTTTTAAATCGACCTCTGCCCTTGAAAGTTATTTCTCTGAAATGTTCCCTCATTGGATCACTCACTTGCAGCAAAAAATAATTCCTGTTTGTTCGGAATGGTTTTTTTTTTTTTTTTTATAAAGGGATGGTATAGTTTTGGTTTGGATGGGGGATTCAGATTTAAACTTTTTGCGAGATAGTATATAGTAATTAAAAAGCACCTATGAAATATGAAAGAGCAAACAATTCTAAGAGAAACTCAAAGTTTCATTGATGGAAATTGGTCTTGAAATGGCTGTTTAAAAGTGGTCCTATTATAATAAAAGATGTTCCTACCTTTTATTAGAGCCTCATTTTTTATGGGGGAGGGGGTGGTGGATATCTCAGCCATTTCAAAACTAATTTTCGTCAAATAAACTTTGAATTCCTCTTAGTTTTGTATACTATTTCGTATTTCATAGGATGTTTATCATTATCTTACAATGAGTTAGAAACCTGACGCCCAATCTCAATCAAAACTAAACCATCCCTTTAAGTTTCAAGATTTCCCAGAATCTCAGTATGACGTCATCGTCTGGTCTGTCTATGCTTCAATGTCATCACCCCATTGTTCATATAGATCATCGCAATTATTGCGTCATACCCATTTTATTTCCGAGTAGTTTAAATCCCCTCATATCTTTTATATCGCAGGACCTCTTTCATTAGCCCCCCCCCCCTTTACGAGCATTGTTTTTGCAATGCTACTTTAAGTGCTTTCATTGTGTGCTACTGTGTACCTCTGAATATGATGAAATTATCTAAAAGTGTAGATTCAAGAAAATACCAGGATGCAGAATAAAAAAAAGAAAAAAAAAAGAAGGAGAACGACATGAACGAATTACAAATAAATGGGGGAGTTTTCTTTTCCTCTTCATAATTTGTCCATAATAACGCCATGACATGGTGTATATAGTCCTTGGTCTTTGAAGTTAAGGATTTTTTTTTTCCTTTCACAATCTGGGACCAAAACCAGGCGGGAGCAACAGTTAGCTTTTTTTTTTTCTCCCCGTCCTGCACATTCACTGGCTAATCTGTCAGCTGATACTTTCCCGACTGATTGCCAATTTGATAGGGGACTATCAGGTTCAATAAATCCCTTTCATTCGTCACAGTTAAAGTGTCGCCCACAACCCAATACTTAACCCAATACTTAATGCAAATAGTAGCCTTATAGCTTTATACGCACAAACAGAGGAGGGGGAAAAAACATAGCGAACACGTGAAATTTTCTCATCGCATTCAATAAAGAAAATCTGTAGAGTATTGAAACATCGTTTCAAACCGGCACTTCCGACATTTCAAGACATGGGTGGGATTGTTAAAGTCATGGTATATATCCCTCAGGTGAAATGTTGTTTTGCAACTGGGCTTGATCTTTGTTCGTACAGGAAATCCGTGATCAGTATGATTTCCAAATGTTGATGCAGAACTATAGTAAGTCTGCCAAAACTTAAAGAAACGAAGAAATAATGATGATGATTGTGGAGAATCCAAAATCTACTGATCAAGATATTTATATGCATATTAAGTAGGAAAGCACTTGATTCTTGTTTATTTTCTTTTTTATAAGATTATATTGTCAATAAGAGTCATTATTCCTTGAATACTAACATTTGATGACGACAAATTTGATCTTCAAGCAATTTCGTACGTTCTTACGAATAATAAAGTGGAAACTTCGCATCATTTTCTTCTTTCATTGCGGCTTTCCAGACCTTCGTGTGAACTCAAACCCCCACTTTTTTGCTTCAAGAAATCTCCCGGCGATGGTTTTTAATCCCTTCTTAAGTTGGGTCCGGCTTGGAGGAGTTTGGACAAGGGATTTCGCTACACAGTCCTGTAATAAATACACAATTTGCGCTCCTGGTTAGCGCGAGCTCGATCTGCACAACTTAAAGAGACATTGTCAACTTTCGGAGGTTTTCTCTTTTTTGCATCAAGTTCTCTTCAAAATCTACATTTTAGGAACTATTCTGAATGTTCGTAAAAGACAACTTAAACAAATGTGGTACTTTACAATTATTTATATCAATGTTACGTTACTGATTTTTTTTTGCGTATACTACAAACTTGTACTGAATAGGTAATAGAATATTAGTGTTTCATGAAAGGATTCTAACGACGTATAAAATTGTCTAACTATACTTCAAAATTTCAAATTTCGTTTGATCAATTCTATAATAGCCCATGATAAAGAAAAACACCGAATATCAAATAATTCGCTTTAGTCGTTTTGCATTGCGAAAGAGGGCTATGATATTACGATAGAATGAGGTGATTCATTCCAGAAACAGCGGGAAATTCGTCTCCCTTCATGTATCCCATGACAGTTTCTGTAAAAGTTATTTTGTACGACATCAAGGTTGAAGACCGATGACCCTTGTTGTGAACAAGTTCGAGAACAAAGTTCACTCATGCATCCCTATTATAATTTGTACCGTTTGGATAGCTCCATGTTGAAACACACTTTGGTTGATGATAAACACGTCGTATTTCGAAATTTCAGTTGTTTATAAATAGGCCTATTTTACTTCTGAGAACAAAATTAGTCAGTAGGGTCTAATAGAAAACGGCAAATATTCCTATTAGACCTGAATGATGTACTCTGAAATTTCGTTCTTACTTTCAAAATCATTAGGATCTCAGAGAAATGCCTTTATTAAGACTGATTTTTCCCCCGCCACTATATAGGGCCTACATGACAACATGTCATTTTGACCTGGGGTCTGTGTAGAACCAGGGAGGTGAGACCACCTCCCTGGTAGAACGGTGTCCTCCATACCAGGTCTCCGTTTAGCATGTTATATCCTGCTGCAACAGGATCACAACGATGGTTTCAAACACGCATCACGAGGGTGATGTTTGGCGGGGTGAAGGATCCCTGGGAAGAAGATCAGACACTGATGAGGAATTGATAAGATTATCAAAGAAAGATCGTCCTGTCATCAAGACGAGCGTTGACGCAAAGTTTAAGTGTAGCATGACAAAGGCCAAAGTCAGTTCTTTGTCCTCCTTCTTCGAGTCTCTCCCTGTCTCTTTCACTGTACATGCTTCCACGTCGTCTGCGTGTAATGACTAAAACCGCCAAAAACTCGCCCGCTTCTTCGCAAGCCTGGCACGGACCAAATGACGAGTGCAGACGACTCCGCCTGAACACATCACCGGGCGTATGTACTTTTCCCGCGTGAACTCTTTCCCCAACAAGTCACTGTCAATCCCGTAGCGGGGATAACAAGGAGTCGTTTTCATCATGAACGTCTTCTGGTGCATCAAGAAAGTGCAAGCTACAAAGTAAATGCACTTTTCCTGAACCAACGATCACAAATTAGTCTATCTAGATTCACATTATTAGCAGGTCTTACTTAAAAGCGTTGACTGAGATAACATAAGTGACCTGTAATTTCTCATATGACTTCTTGCAACGTTATTTATAATACACTGTAGGGGCACATATGCGAGGGAAGCGTTTTAACAGTCTTATCTGGTAAAGTTGATACATTTGGAGTTACTGCGTTCTTTTTCTCGAGGTTTAGGCTTGATAATCACTGATTCATGACAGACGGGTCACTTACCTGAGGAGTGGAAATTGGAAGAGATGTTAATTTGAAGAGAAAGTTAGTTTGAACAAAATACGCGAGATTGAAAAAAAAAATCGAACTGATGATGTGAATTCATAGAAAGTCGCAGTAGTTTTAGTGGCAAGTAGATTATATCAGAATGCTATGTTGATCAACCATGACTTTATATGAGATCCTCGACATAGACGTCATAATAATCAGCTGACCTAAAATGACTTACAATTGATTTGCAATTATTCATCTGCTTTGCTCGAGTCATAGTATAGTTCAGTTTGAACAATAACACATCATCTTTGATCTTCACCCTTTTTATTGTGGATTCTAGAAAACACAATATCCTGGAATCATTTATCAATAAATTGCAAAATCAATGACATTTCAAAAGTAGTGGAAAAGACTATGCACAGTGACGTCATCATGTAGTCAATGGTCACGTGAGTGTAGAGTTCACGCGGCATGCGATGTGTCGTGTATCTCGCAATGCCAAATTAACTTTATATGATACGTTACTAACACCCGGTACAGTCATAACTTTCGTAATAATCATTAGGGAGAGAGAGAGGTTGAGTTCAATACTAAACGTACGACGGTTGAAGTTGACATAAGGGGCCCGGAAAGGGACGAATAATTGCAGGTCATTAATGACACATGTAGAGATTGAAGAGCAATAAGCTTACATGTTTATCATTATGAGTTGAACTTATTTGATACATAGAATTTTTTCCCCATCCAAAAATACGTGGTAAGTATTTGGGCGTGTCTCATTTCTATTGAGAGAAAGAGAGATGTACTGGATATTACTTCGGAAAAGACATCTGTTTCGGAAGTGCTTTTAAGGTGGTTTTTATCAGCGCGATATGACTTTGAGTAATTGTGAACAGCTCCAAATTTGTCGCCACCTTCTTAAAAAAAAAAAAAAATCAACATAAATAATTTCAGTAATTTCATTTTTCCCCCACATGGCATTGATACATATCCTCTGCCTGTAACCTCGCCCAAGGGTGTGAAGGAGTAGGGATAGAAAAGGAAGGAAGAAAGAAAGAAAGGAATTGAGAACAAAATCAAAACCTGCTTCTGTCTGGCCTCTTGTTGTTCGAAGCAATAGGATCCGACGGGTTTACGAAAAGACTCGCGATATGATTATGGAACGCCTGCTGTGCCACAATTCCATTCATTGCCAAAATACGACCGTAATAGTTTCTTTGTGAAGACTGAAGCGGTTCAACGAGTTAGTGTAGGTATTTGACTTATCACAAAAGCAAGCACAATGGCGTGAAGAAAAAAAAAAAAACCTGCCAAAAACTAGGTGGCTCTCCTTTCGCCCTCCGAGTTCATGGACGTTGTCACCCCTGTATTTTGTTGTTAAAATGTTATTCCGTCATTGCCTTTTATTTCGCTCTGTATAGCTCGCATGACAAATTGTAACACGCTCAGCAAGAGAAATATTGAACACGGGAGAGCACGACATAAGCTAATAATGGTAGCTCAAGTTTCCCATTTGACCTCACCGCTCGAGTTAAGTGGGAGTAAATGTATTTTACAACATAGAGTGACCTAAGTTACAAGTTGTATTGGCATGGTTTTGTGGAAGTGTGTACTTTTTCTCAAACAGTCTTCATGAAATTTTCAAGAAACTGTTCTCTCGAAAGCGCTTTAAAGTCTAGGTATAAAAGATATTAGTTCTTACTAAACTATACCAAATGCATCTGTCAATCTTTGTTAGTTTTGTTCTGTCTGTTTGTTTTGTTTGTGTTAATGTATAGTAGCATAATATGTTTCATCTTTCATTTTATTTGTGTATGTAATCTGTCACTTTCATTAAGTATTCTGAATTCGACTCTGAACCAACATTTGTATAATTTTATGTCTTTCACACTAAAAAGAGGATCACATTTGCATCAAGCCTTTGGTTTCCTCTGTGAGCTCCCCGTTACATTTTACACTTTACATATTCACGTTTTTATGGTCATTAATAAAGTGAATTGAATTTAAAAGATAATTGAATCAAAGTTTGATTTGTAAAATAGTCGTAGAACTAAAATGCTATATCACCTCGCTACATGGATCAAGTACAACATATTTTAGCTATTCCTCTTTAAATAAATATAACAATGGGCTATTTTACTTCTGACACGCTCACTCTTTCAATTATTACTAAGGGTCTTTTCTGTCAATGTATATGAATAGCAATGACACTCATGTGAATCGCTTATAGGCCTACCCCTTCACTGGATCTGTCCACTAATGTATGGAGTTGGTGTTCCCACGCCCTTCTACTGTTGGCCAGATTCATAACTCATCTCAATGATGGAAAAACTAAGGCATTTTAAGCCAAGGTCCAAAAAACTCTATTGACCTTCCACAGAATGATTTATCCATGCTCCCTCTCCTCGCCATGTGACAGGTATGTCTTCAAGATCATCCGTATAGGGTCTGAGTATACTTCCTTTCCTAGTCCTCCTCCAAGTAATTATATAGGAAATGTTTTTAAGAAGATGATTCGGAGCTGTATACATGTATATCATACTCAGTCATCCTCCGCACAATATCAGTTTCAGCTGTTAACTTATGCCCGACGAAGGTGATAGAGTGCCGCGTCTTTGCGTATGCCCCAGTCCTTCTGTACCCATTGTGAGAAGAATGTCTCAAAGTTATGAGTTAGTCTGATATGAAAGAGTAAAATCTTACGACTAACAACAGTGAAAATTTGATCAAAGTCAGATAAACATTAGAGAAGTTATGTAATTATCAAAATCGGATGAAAATTAAGGAAGTTATGCAATTGTGAGGTTTTCTGCAGAACAGTTCTCGTACAGTTGATATGAATACGCGCATGAGTGAGCTGATGATGTCATCACCTCACGATTTCCATCGATCATGTACCAAAAAAAAAAAAAAAATGACCAAAACACAATGTTCCTGGCTGAATAACTTCAGAGTAGGCCCTAATGATCAGTTGTCAGGATTGGAGACTGTGGCATAATCATGGTTGAATGAAAAACTTAAATTTTATGTGCAAACTATATGGCAAGTTGTGAGGGGATGACATCATCACTTCACTATTTACATATTCATAGCGAAACTTCAAAATGTCAAAACATCCGTATTTTTCATCCAATTTTGATCAAATTTTCATTGTTGTGCATAAACAATTTTACTTTTTCATTTCAGACAACTTCCAAATGCACTAACAGACAATGCATTTCAGACAACTTCCAAATGCACTAAACAGACAATGCATTTCAGACAACTTCCAAATGCACTTCAATGATCTTTCTTGCTCCCCACTACAAACTCACCCAGTCCTTTTCCACAGATTGATGCTAGAATAATAATCATCTTTTTATCTCTGAAGTTCGAATTTTCCAAAGCCCTTCTCCACAAGCTGTTGTATAGGAAGTATACTTGTTTTTAGCTCACCTGAGCCAAAGGCTCAGGTGAGCTATTGCGATCGCCCTTCGTCCGGCGTCCGTCGTGCGTCGTCCGTCGTCCGTCGTCCGTCTCCGTCGTGCGTAAACTTTTTACATTTTCATCTTCTTCTTGAAATCCCCAAGACCGATTTTCATCAAACTTGGCAGGTAGCATCCCTAGGTGGTTAGGAACTCAATTTGTTAAAATGGGCACCATGCCCCAGCCAGGGGACCCCCAGGGGGCCCCCAACCCCCCCCCCCCCAAATTAAGGAATCTGTAAAAATCTTCTTCTCTAGAACCAGAAGTGATAGAGCTAAGTTAATACTATGAGTTAGTACATTGGTGACTGTAGTTTCAAGTTTGTTCATGGCAGAATCATGGGTGCCCCCTTGGGACCCAGGGGAGGGGGTGGGGAGGGGTCCTAATGGGGCCTAAATTGTACATTTTCATCTTGTTCTTGAGAACCCCATGACCCATTTTCACCAAACTTGGCAGGTAGCATCCCTAGGGGGTTAGGACCTCAATTTGTTAAAATGGGCACCTTGCCCCACCCAGGGGGCCCCCAGGGCGCCCCAAGCCCCCCAAAATGAAGGAATCTTTAAAAATCTTCTCTTATAGAATCAGAAGTTATAGAGCTAAAATAATACTATGAGTGAGTACATTAATGACTGTTGTTTCAAGTTTGTTCATAGCAGATCCAGGGGTGCCCCTCTTGGGGGCAGGGAGGGGGGGGGGGGTGGGAAGGTCCAAATGGGGGCCTGAATTGTACATTTTCATCTTCTTCCTGAAAACCTCATGATGGATTTTCGTCAAACTTGGTAGGTAGCATCCCTAGGGGGTCAGGGTCTCAATTTATCAAAATGGGCACCATGCCCCACCCAGAGGGCCCCAGGGGGCGGACCCAATCCACCCAATTAAGGAATCTTAAAAAATTTGGGCCCTTATTGTACATTTTCATCTTCTATATACTTGAGAATGCCTCATTGCCTGGTCAAATTTTAGTAGAGCTGTGAATAATTTAGATTAGTGACTGCGTGAAAGGTGAACTTGCGATACTCGGGTGCGCGCTAGACCCGCGGGTCTCTTGTCTTACATCTCCTCTGCTCTCAAATGAGAACTGTTCACCAGTCCTTCACTAATTTTACCTCTTAAACTTTTCCTACTTTTCAGGATCCTTGGAATTTTTTGAATATGTTCAATATCAATCATGTCAATAGAGTATTTTAAATATCTTTCAAGGTCTTATTTCTACGTTCTCCATTATTTCTTCTCTTCGCGCATGAAAAAAGAATATTTGAAGTAAAGTTGTTCCTTTTCTTTCTTTCCATGCATGCTGTTAGTATATATACATGAAGATATTCGGGGAGCTTTCCAGTCTTTTTGCCCTTGCAAGTTTTGTAGAATAATCTCAAGATCTACGGATCTGTCAGTCGTGTGTATTTAGGACCTACTCGGTTCTTCTCCAAGTTATGAAAGGCAATTGTGTCGAGATCTTTTGAAGTTATGGGTCATAGTGAGTGACTGTGGCGTAGAAGGCTGGGGAGCATGAGGTCCTGGATCCGCAGCCTGTCCTATCCTCACATCTTTGGAAAGTTTTACTCAGGATAAATGAATTAAAGGTACTAGCCCACATTTGCAAACCCACGAAAATCAAAACTGCATAAAACAGGTCCAATATGACTTCAAGTACAAGTTATAACAGTAACATACCTCACCTGTCGCTCTTTGTCTATACCATTCGATAAAAGAGAGAAAATTATCGTTTTAAAATCAATTCTCAAACCGGGTCAACCCGACCCAAAATCGAATTACGAGCGCGGGCTATAGCTACGTACATTGTACATGTAACACGTACGTTGACCGGAGCTAGCGAGCGTTACACTTATGCGCATGCATACGGATTACGGTGCATTTTCATTTATTTTTATGAAAGTAATGGACTAATTCTAACGAAATTTTGCACAGGTGTTACTGCAATCATACCCAAACTCCATGCTAACTATGAGACCAATTGCTGCAGGTTTACAAATGTGGGCTAATACCTTTAAAACAAACAAACCAGACTTATCCACGAGAAAAATTATGTAATGCGACGAATTTCAAGATAAATACACACACCCACCCACACACACGATATCGCGAATGAAGAAAAGAAAGCTGTGTCTATCTTCTCGGCAGTGAATAACCTAGTGGTCACCGATTTCAAACGATTGTTACTATCAGACGACCTCCCCCAATGTGGCAGGTGCAACAAATGAAGATGGACGACTTTTGCGCGCCAAAACGACTGACGTCCCCTTAGCAACTATTTATCATATCTTCAACCGAACGCGTGTGAGGCGTAACGCCAACGCACGTCCGCCACAAAAGATATATCACATTCTGAATTGTGCTGTCTTCATCCGTTTTTATGATGATTTGAAGAAAAATGTTACTCAGTGGTTAATCAAAGTGACTTTGATGAATGGAATAACATTAAGGCAACGAAATGGGTGAAGTTATAAGTGGTATTGGACACAGTGAAAAGTTGGGGAAGTTTTCCTATACGTTCGAGCCCACTGCCAATACTGCCCAAGAGTTAACAAGTCACGATCCATACATCTCAGGAGAGATAGACACTAAAAGGTCTAACGTCGAACTCATAAGGCTGTATGACTCGTGAGCTACGTCGAACTCATAAGGCTGTATGACTCATGGGCTGTATACAGTAACTCTTTGGCTGTATGACTCGTGAGCTACGTCGAACTCATAAGGCTGTATGACTCGTGGGCTGTATAACTCTTTGGCTGTATGACTCGTGAGCTGTATGATTCGAGGGTTTCGAACTCGTGGCATGGACCTTGACCTCCACGTGATGCAAAGACGATGAGGCGATAATTCCATCGCTTTGATACTTTCCGTTTATCTTTAACATTAAAGCGATTTAAATCACCGTTGGTCGGTAATTTAGCAACTGCATCTCCTCGCCCTTAAAAGTGAAAGTTTTAGCCCTTCGCTGGTTAAATGTCGAGGACATGATTTTTTTTTTAATTTCATAGTAGACATTCGAAAATTTGTGTGGCGGAAAACAAAGGACTTATTGGATGATTCGGAAATGAAAATGAAACAGGAATGAATGAGTGAATAAATGAATGAATGAATGATGACGTCATGAGCTCCTTCGATATGTCACTGAGGGTAATATTATTCCTCTTGTATTCTGACAGGGGCAAGACAGAAAGAAAAGTGAAATAATATATTTTGAAATTTTCTTTAAATTGTTCTACACGTGTGACATCTTAAGTTGTAGTAGTCTTCTCATCCAAACCATGGCGACACTAAACTTAAAAAATAATCATTTTTTTATCGGATTTTTTTAATCTTTCACTGATGTATTCTGTAATAATATTACTATCTCAATTCACATGCAGGGCCTATATGACATAGAACTTGTCCTGTAACTTGTATCAAATTAAACTTAACTTATATTAAAATTACTATGTAGTACATTAAAGCTAAACTTAAAAAGTTGATGATAAAAAAGTATTCATTACAGCATGCAGTTGTAATGTAAAATTATTTCAATTCACTGTAACTAAAATGATGTAAATAACTATAACAATGATTGATACTTACAAGAATTTTTTATATATCCATACACTGATGAAAAATGGCAATACATCATTATTCAGTATCAAATAGCAAGATATTTATCTGGGAATGGATCTAAAATACTTTTGATACAAAACATGGGGGGTGTGCAAGGAAGTGTTATAGGAAGAAATATGTAAACGCCTGAAAGGCATGCATTTCGAAGAAACAAGGAAGTGATAAAATTTATCGGCATTTAAGAGGCCGATACCAAACGTTTTGTGACAATATCCATGTGGTGAGTGTGTTTTTACGTGGGTTCGCTTGAGTTTGGCTAAATGTGTATGTGATCATTGTAAACAGGAAAGGTGATTTACAGCTGATACAAACATGACAAAGCAGGGATGAATCCGGCATTTGGTGTCCAAATTAGACTAGTGGAATACACAGAATTATCGGCGCCGTTCGGTAATCCCTTACATTATCTTATTAATGTCGGCCCTAATACATGACACTGATAAGACATTCTCAGGCCAGCCTGCATGCTTGCTGCATTAATCGCCATAATTACTTTGTATTGAGTCTAAATGCAAAACTACCAACTCCGTTGAGCTTTAACTCATCAACTCTCCTACGACCTCGGCTTGATACAATATAAGGCAGACTGAAAGAGCGATGGAGAGGGAGAGAGAGATAGAGAGAGGGAGAGAGATGGAGATCCGAGGGTGATTTTGAAATACTCCCGAAATAAATAACCTTTCTAAAGAGATGTCCTTGGCAGTGTAAACTGACAGTGATTTGTTGCGACGAACTGTTTCGCCCCCTCGTCATAATTTGTACGATTCTGAGAAAATTTTTGGAAAAAAAAATCCACAAACACCCGGTGCGATAATGATCTGTCTTTTGTCAAGACAGCTTTCCTGGCAAGACATCCCACATTGGCTACATGCCACAGGTTGTGACAGAATTTATTTTACCCTCAGCACTGGCAACCAACCACAACCTTTATATTAAAAACGTATCCCCCAACGCGTGATTTATAACAGTTATGATACAGATGCAAGTAATAAATTACTCTCCCACATTCGTGTTAACATGTAAACGATGAATTTAGTCATATCTCCTTTTGTCTACTCCAGAAAAAGTGTTCAGGACATGGCACCTTGCTTGCTACGGAACATAAATAAACCTGATCAGAGCAGCGTAAACTCTTGTATTGAAGTTAAGATTTTCTGAATATAGAGTCTTAACTAGATAAGAGTCGTTCTTCAAGACTTAAACGATATACATATATTGGTAAATCACTGCTGATGTTATTCGTGTTGATAATTATAATTAGACAGATTCAAGTTATAATTCCATCTCTCCAATTCAATGAAGATACCGCTGTCGTCCGTCATTCTGGTAGTCTAAAGGCCTAGTTGTTTACGCAGTGATCTCAGTGGGAAGATCCCGGGTTCGAACCCCCTCTACAACAGAACTTCGTGTCCTCGAGAAAGACTCCTTACCCAGGTACATAAATGGGTTCCCGCAGGAACTTTGACTCGACTGCGTTTGATTTTAACGTGTGTGTGTGTGTCGTTACAGGGGAAAGAAACTCACATATGAATAGGGTCTATATTTGTAAATTGTGTGAATACAGAAAATATTAGTGGAAGACATCAGTGAAGGTCGAGGAAAATCTGACAATCCTTTTGGTACCAAAATGGCTGGATAAGAAGACTATACAACATTTCGTGGTGTCACAGAAGGACAACGATATAAAGAAAATATGAAGAGAATTCTACAAAATTTCAACTTATATGAAAAGTACACGTTCTGTCCACTTGAAGAGTTTTATCGCAAAACGAGCTAACTCCGGTCTTGTTAAGTTGAGATATTTGTGAGTAAAGCTGCTCAAAAAACAAAGAAAATAATAAGAAAATACGGGTTATTTTTAATCATAACTTCTAGAGTATTCCTTGTTATGTTGCAAGTGAGGTATTACTGGAAAGGTTTTATTTGCTCTATCCAGGGAGGTTTCCTCTCACCTCCCTGCTCTATCTGATGATGGACTTACTTTGAATGTTTGAAAATGGCGCTTAGCCCATTTTGCAATAAAACACTTCACTTGTTTTTCAGTTACTGACATGCTTTCCATAGGGTATCCCCACTAACTGAGTATATAACGTTCCGAAAGAGTCGCAATCCAAGTGCTGTTTTATTATCTAAGAAAAATGAAAATGCTCACCTTTCTTTATCATGATTTTCATAACTTTGAACTGTATCATGTCCGATATTCTTCATACTTGATTAACTGATGTGTTCTACTTATAGTTCTGCATTCATTTTATCCACATGCATGTTATGTATTTAAGCTTCTTTCTCTTCGAGCGACAATGGGATACTAGTATTCGATTTGGAATGGAGCGAATGTGATACTCAGTAAATGTCGGCTGGAGTCTATAGTGACCGGGGTAATTGGTTGGACATCTTATATAATGGTCATCATTCCGTGGTTTTAAAAAAAAAAAGCGCTTTAAAAGATCATCCATTATGATTCTAGACAATGGTTTGATTCGTCGGCATGACGTACCATTTGCTTCACGAGAAGCAAAACATTTATGCAGAAACTTGTTTGTAGATTCTGTTGGATACCTTAATATAGATGGAAGTGGATATTTGATAGCAGTGCAAGTGAAAGTTTATCGTTTATGTTTCTGGAGGTGCACCTTACAAGTGAGCCTGTTGGCGAAAATGTTTATACATGCGACGGCATCCTTTCATCTTCCGCGCGTTCTAAACCTGCAAGATAAGAAAAAGAGAATATATAATAGGAATATAAAAATCAGCGACGGCATATATTTCTTTGTGGACATTATCTGTTGCGAAAACATAGGAATTAAGTTACGGTGCGATATCAAATCTTATTGTGTCTATGCATAATGTCACTGACAATGACTTCTGCATGGTATCAGACGGAGAGGATAACTTTTATGCCATGCAGCGTATACTTATTAAACTCATATGTCGCGCCCATCCAAATTAGTAGCATTTGCAAAATGTCGTGGGGAATTCCGACAAATAACAACTACCGGTAACCATGGCAACCGGAAATTACAACTCATGCAGTATGAATATCATTCCATTCCCGCTCTGGCCATTATTTTTGTGACACTCATGTTCAAATTCGCATACACATACAATTGCTATCAAAATCAAAATCGCAGTTGTTGTTTTCTTTTACACCATTCTTCTGTAAAAACCCATAGGCCTATATACTGAATGGGGATTTTTTTTGAAGGAAACATGTAAAAGCACCTTTGATTTAAATTCCATATATAGATGCACTAGACTTGCTAGACATTATACTTGAAGAATAATCTGTCTGGTAGTTAAGAATAATCTGTCTGGTAGAGAGATTACTCGAGGTGTTATTATTTAAAGGTGTTATTATTCAAAGAATGTGACAAAACTCAATAAACCCAATAGTAAACATGGACGTTTGTTGTTGCCATACACAAGAATGGACATGTGGCTCCATGCTGGAGAATATACCAAACAATACGCTATCTATTTCCTTTAAATCATGATATTGAATATTACTCCAGCAGTATGATAGGTACAATAGTATAAGAAAATATGAAAAGAAGTCACAAACATGACTTTCAAAGACATCGAAAGAACATTTGACCAAGCTCCTCTATGAGGCATGGTTAATGTTTCCCTCAACATTAAATCTCAATAATAACCCGGTGATGTGGTTATGTACTTTTAATGAAATGAAGATTTGTGAAATTGTGGCCATGTTCTTCTTACCACCCTATACTGTTGGTGACATCCCACACCGTTCCCATCTCGATAGGGCATGGAATTTACGAATGTCATCAAAATTCATCATATTTGAACGGATTTTCTAATTTCGGTCAAACTTTGCCTGGGTGTTTTTTTTAACAATCTATCTACATTCACGGAATCCTCACTGATGTTTTTAGGAGAGTTCCCCTTCAAACGAGTTTCACTTACCTGTCCCATCAGACTCAAATAATGTGAGCGGTGTAGTCGAAATCATGGGTCAAAGAAGCCCTGAGGTATACGTTGATTACAGAATGAACAAATGTAAGAATGAATAAAGAAATGAATCGATGAATAACAAAATAGATGAAATAATGGATGAATGAATATAAGAATGAATGCATGATAGAATGAATGAACGAATGAATAAATGAAGGAAATGATTGACATTTAATACTAAATATAAGTAAATGTATAAGTAAAGGAACCCATGAGACAAAGAAATGGAATCGTGTACATGAGTAAATGCAGAAGTAAACAGAAAGTTTTGTCATGTGCTAATAATTCATTAGGTGAGTCTGTAAGACACTATTTCATTTTATGAACAGTCTGTCTGGTAGCATGTAGGCCCTAACAGAGTTCAGATAGAATTAGGGTTCACGTTTATAGAATCACTAAAGTTTTTGTGCACCATTAAATTGTTCAATTAATATATGGTGAACGAGTTTTATTTCAGACATGCAAAACGAAAGGAAGCTGTCAATTAACAGCTACAGTATTTTCTGTCAAAAACCGAATTGCTCAAATTGTCATTGCATATTGCTGAGTTGGAAGTCATGAAACATTTACTTGCAATTTCTTTTGCATCTGGTATAAAATTGATTCGTTTTCAATGTGTGCGACGTAGCTCCTCACGAGTTAGTAACTTCAGTTGTTTCTGTGGAAACGCAAAAAAGGAGCAAACCGACCAATCAACCAACCAACCAGTGAAACAAACAAGTAACAGAATTGAATACAACTGCGATCATTTAAAGAGGAAATCCAGTCCGAATATAATTTAGTCTGATAAAAAAAAGAGTAAAACCTTACGAGTTCAAGGGTAAAAATTTGTCTGAAATCGGATGAAAAATAAGGAAGTTATGACATTTTGAAGTTTTGCTGATATCTGCCAAACAGTTCTTGTACAGTGGATATGAATATGCAAATGAGTGAGCTAACCATGTCACATACCCTCACAATTTTCCCTTGATCGTGTACAAAAAATGACGAAAACTCAATGTTTCTGTCATTGAAGTCTGAAACATGATGTTATTCCCGGTTGAATAACTTCAGAATAGTGATCAGTTAGATTTACGAGGATTTGAGCCTGGGGCATATAATTGCATTTGAATGAAAAACTGGAAATTTCAAAATTTTGTGTACAAACTATATCGTAAGTTGTGAGGGAATGACGTGCTCACTTTTCCATTTGCATATTCATATCGACTGTTCAAGAACTGTTCCCCCCCCCCAAAAAAAAAAAGAGCTAAACTTCGAAATGTCATAACTTCCTTATTTTTCATCCGATTTCGATCAAAATTATACCGTTGAACTCGTAATATTTTACTCTTTCTTATCAGACTATCTTATATTTGGACTGGATTTCCCCTTTAAGGAGTCTTCAAGTCACAGTTAATCTTGAATTGCTAACATTTGTTTCTCCTGGTCGCATAGTTAAGTTCAATTATTCACGATAATAAGGTAGGCAGTGACGTTCGACACTAGGCCCACCACTGGCACCAGGTAACGCGGTATGACAGTAAGCTCTGTCGTCTGCTTCTACATACTAGGTTACTTTCCTCGATTGTTTCCTTGTTGCTGTCTTTTTCTTCTCGTTCTTACACTTTCTACCTATCTATTTCTTCTTTCTCATTTACAATCTTCTCTTTTCTTCCTCCTGGCACTTCTCTTTCTTTTATTGATTTATTTCTCTTCATCATTCCTCCTCCTTCTATCCTTATAATGTTGCTTTTTATTCAAGAAAGCGCAGCAGTTACATCCCCTCCCTGCTGGTGTTTAGTTTGTACCTCGACAGATTTAATGATCGAGGTGACACGAATGTTGTCTGCTGCCAAGGGGAAACACTTTTTTCGCGGCTATCAAGATATCATCTCCATGAGCTCAGCTCGGAAACGAGATAAATATCAGGTTCTCTGCGATAATGACATAGAGCGAACCGCTACAATCTCGTGATCATTTCCGGAAAGACTCTTATGTGGCTTTGAACTGCTTTAGAATCTTGATTGCTCCAACATTATTTTTTCTCTCTCTCACTTTTACAGCCGTTATTGCAAAGAGATTGACAAGGGTATTCCACCTGTCACCGCCAGTGAGCGGAGCTTTACCCCCATCTTGTTTGGGAAATGGATCAGCTCCAATCACGGAGGAGACTACCACCAGTCTACCACAAATCAAATCGGAGATGATATGAAAGAGAGTGGGAGAAAAGGGGAGAAAGGAAATGATCTAAGGGTATTTGGCTCCATTTCGAGTTAATGTTGGCGAGGATATCTCGAGCTCAAATATGTTTCGATTTCATTGGTAGTAAAGAGTAAGAATGGTTTTGCGAGGAATATATTTTTCAGATTTGTCTATGTTCTTGGAATACAACTTACAACACTATAATTGTAAAATTCCAAGCCCAGTCTGTCTGATACCGTCATGAGGAAAGAAAGGAAAAAACAAACATGACAATCGAAAGAAAAATAACTAAAAGAAATTCCTCTGTATATCAAAGACTCTTAAAAAACACCTTTCGTGTTGTTTTGTATTGTTTTATCTTATCTTGTCTTGTCTTGTCTTGTCTTGTCTTGTCTTGTCTTGCTTTGTCTTGGAGGAGGAGGTTAAGGGACTTCTGACAGTTTCCAAACATTATCAAGGAGGGATAAATTATTGGAAACTTTAATGTTCTCAAGGCTTGTGAACTTGTGTGTCAACTGCCCAGTGGTGGGTCTGCTATTTTTCATCTAGACCTCAAAATTCTCGAGATCTTGCAAATTACATCCATAACCACACAAACAAAGGCTTAAAATCTGACATTTCGCGATCAAAAGTCAATACGTATATATGGAAAATAACACTTTGCTTATACCTTATTTTGCCCCTACACAGCGTCTTCATTAGTCCTACATGCGCCAGCAGTAAGGAAAACAAAAATCCTATATCGACTATGCAAAAAATCCCCACCGAAACTGAACCGTGGAGTTATGCTCCCGTTTTTTTTATTACCCTTTTAAAAAGGACAGAAAAAAAAAATCATTCTGTCTTCATGGCATGGTAACATCCAATCCCCTGGCGTCATTCAACAGGTCGATCGTTTCGTTCTGGATCCCTTGCTTCATCCGCAAACAACCTAACTCAACACACGTGTGTGTCGATTGAACTTGGGACTTCTCCACTCCTGTTCAGAACTACGAAGATCTCATTTTTTTTTCTCTCTCTTTTTTTTATTGAGCCATGCTGCCTCCAAACTTTCAGTGAATTTATTACTATATATTCTTATGTATTTGGACGATAATGTAGATAAACCTTATGAATTTTTTATTTCAAATTTGAAAAAAAAAATTCGCCGAAGTCGACCTCGCAGAAGGCGAAAATTCGTGAAGTCGAAGAAATATTCTATCCTTGTGGTTATAAACATAATATGCTAATTTTATTGTGTGAATCAAAATTCACGTAAGTCGAAGGATTCATTCTGGTTTCTCTGATTTCCTCTGGATTCGACTTTGACAATATTGCTTGTATTTCGTAACCATGATCCTATAGGCATGGTAGGGGTAGTCGGTCCACGACAAGCTTAATTCTGCGCCTGCAGCTTGACAAGTCTGGTTGGACACAACACAAAGTGGTTCGACAGCAGATGTCTGCAACATTGATTTCAGCAAAAGCTTGATTTGAGTGAGATGAGGATGTGCATGTAACAGTGATTTGACCGATATGGAATACTATGAGAATCAACAACATTTAATACTTATGCTGCTGGTGGCTACTTTAATGGTATCCTTACTAGTATCAAGTGCTATCATTTGTCAGAGTAACCTAATATACGAAATGAGTGAATTTAATCGTTTGACTTTGATGATTGGTCCGTTGTTCATCGCAATTGAGATAGCATCCACCAAACGCACAAATCGTAGCATCATGCTTCGACCAATTTCTCAAGTGATATTCTACTTTTCTTGTTCTTCTGGCCTGTTGCTGTGTTTCAAGAAGCAGCATTGTGTAATTGAAGTTTTAGATTTTAGGCAATTCTCTTTTGATGCATCTTCGTCGCAAAACCATTCTGACTCTTCGCTACCAATGGTATCAAAACCTAAATCATGAGCTCAAGATATCCTCGCCAAGTTAGATTCGAAATGGAGCCACGCAGATATACCCTAGATCACCTTCTTTCTCTCTTCCTCTGTCTTTCAAAATCATCTCCATTTTTTTTTTCAGACAGAATGGTGGTAGTCTCCTCCGTGACTGAAGCTGGTCTCGAAATTTCCATAGAGCTGATCTCGAAATCTAGAGCTAGTCTCGAAATCTAGAGCTAATCTCGAAATCTAGAGTGCTGGTCTCCAATTCTAGAGCTGATCTCAAAATCTAGAGCTGATCTCGAAATCTATAGAGCTGGTCTCGAAATCTATAGAGCTGATCTCAAAATCTAGAGCTATCTCAAAATCTAGAGCTGGTCTCCAATTCTAGAGCTGATCTCGAGTTCTAGAGCTAGTATTGAAATCTAGAGCTGGCCTCGAAATCTATAGAGCTGATCTCGAAAACTATACAGAGCTGGTCTCGAAATCTAGAGCTGATCTCGAAATCTAGAACTGGTCTCAAAATCTAGCGCTGATCTCGAAATCTAAAGCTGATTTCGAAATGATCTATAGTTCTCGTAATATTCGCGAACCACTGGAATCAATGGCTATTCTAAAGGCATGACCACGTTTTCCTTGCTAACGAACAAGTTAAGCCTACATTACTCGAGGATCTTGCAGCGATCAATTTCTGAAAAATGTTGCAAAATCCATTCATCGTTGAGATGACGAATGTGTGCAAACATATCACGAGGATAATTTGCCAGAACTGGTTAACTATTTTGTAAACGTTTTCTTGAACTACATAAAATACCTGCAACTCTACAACAAATAAGCATCTGCGTGACATCTATAGACAAAGGCAAGGGAGCTTTAAGAAAAAAAAAAGAAACATGGCTTGTATGCCACGTGATGGTATCAAAATCTATGGAATAGGGATCATCTCGATTCTAACGGAGAAAATCTCAAAACCCATACTTCCTGCCTGCTTGAAAATGATTATGCGTTGTTGTGGGGTGTTTTTTTTTTTCGACGCGTTTGTATTCTTAATCAATGATGCAATAAACAATATTCCGTATCCAACATATGAAAACAGCATGGGCATTGCAATTCAGTGAGGTGGCCCGTGCAGTTGTTTCAACTTCTATACCCGCGAGGCATATGAACAAAGAAGAACTAAAATTAAAGCTACCCTGGCAAGTACACACCCTTTTAAATTCGACATCCCCCCCCCCTCTCTCTCGTTCTTTCTCTCTCTCTCTCTCTCTCTGATCAATAAGTGATAACATATTGAAACATTGAAATGTCGCAAAGGATTACTGTAAGCCTTCATAATAAATCGCTCGAGACATCAGGCATACAAGAAGTTTTGTGTTAAATGTCAAGATCTGCGCTAGTTGTAGTCAGACAGCACTGCAGCAACAGTATCTCCTCAAGAAGCAAGTATTGCTTATTGTCCTCGATTTTTCTCGATTTTAATGATCCAGGTCAGGACTGAGAAAGAATCAAGTAAAAAAATTGTACGGTGTTTCAATAACTTGAATGATTATCATCAAACGCTTAAACGTTTAGACACTCATAATGCTTTCCTCTCTTCCTTCCTATTTATTTATTCATCTTTCTATCTGTCTATCTATCTGTCTATCTATCTATCCATCTATCTATGCATCCACCCGTCTATCTATATATCTTTCTATCATCTGTAAATCGATCTATTTACCAAACGTATTTGTATTGATATTCAAAAACTACAATTTCTATCAAGAAAGTGAGACGAATTACATAAGGCATTGTGCTGCACTCACATCAGCATAAGCCACAAGCCAAAGTGTTTATGAATTCGGGGAGGGTGCAAGGATAAATCAAAGCGCACCGTACTCTTACTTCATGCAAAAGAAGAAGAAAAGAAATGCGCGGTACTTTCACACGAATGGTTGCTTCCAGATACTCGCATTTCATATACACGATTATACAGCTTTGAATACAAGGGTTAGGGGCTGTCTTTGTCCACACCTGCATGGACAGGCATCCACTGAGATTCTGCAGCTATGGCAACGATGTGCAACCCCACTCCGAGCACGTTCTCCCTCTCAGCCCGAGTCCCGAACTCCTGATGGAGTTTGAATATTTCGACGTGCTGAAAGCTGGAGGTACAAGATGTTAACCCCGATAAAAGTTGGCAGAAAATTAGCGTTAAGAGAAAGAGAGGGAGAAACGTCTGACGAAGGTATTATCGTGTCTTTCCATCGCCATCAAACTTCTGTTTTCCTTTAGAGTGTTCATTTCTGTCATCAAATTAAACATGACAAAGACATCTCTAGATTGTATCTTGATTTCTTCAATAGGTGGTCCAGTTTCTCTTTCTTTCCCAGTTAAGTGGTACATCGTTCCATCCGTCCGGTCATTGACTTTAAGTCTTGGGAATAGATATTTGCTCTCGGATTATGACATTGAGACTGCGGACTGACAATTGACAAGTAATATGTATACAGAGAAATTACTGAACGTGACCAAACTAAAATGTACACAAGCCTGAATACTCCCACAAAAGCAGTGAACAGCATCGACATGCCGAACAACAGTCTTGGTGAGAAATTGACCGGGCAAGAGAGTGAAAGGGGTGAAAGTGGTGACAGGCGTTTAAATTTCAATGCGTCCATTAGAATATGATTGGTGGCCATATGCGAAGTCGTTTTGCCATGACTCGACGGCACTGGAGAATAAAACGCGATTAAAACTTTATTTCGTTCACGCATTTTTTTGTCTTAGCTCATTGTTTTTTAGTTTCCTGAACACTCTCCCATCTGGTTCATCACTGAAGTTCAGAAAGGAAGATATGAAGAAGAGGTGAAAGAGCACAGATGAAAAAGTGGAGGAAAAAGAAGAACAGAAAAAGAAATAGAAGACGAATAGAGGAAGAAGGTGGAGAATATAGTGGAAGAACATGGAAAAGAGGAATAATGAAAAGAAGGCGAAAATAAGTAGAAGATGAAAAAGAAAAAGAAGAGGGAGAAAGAGAGGGAGATGAAGAAGAAGGGAGAGGCGACGAATATGAAGAGAAAGAAGAGGAGATAGAGAAGGAGCAGGAAGACAAGTTCGAGTAAGGAGGAGAAGGAAGCATTATAGATGTCGAGATGAAAATTATGTTTGTGATGAAGACAAAGAATTGATAACACTATTGTGTTGTGTTTGATAATCTAGCCATGGCAATTTTCAGGTGAAAGTAATGTTGTTGCTGGAGTCTCGACCAAAGACGTGATTTTTATGATATTGCCTGGGGGGGGGGGGGGGGACCTCCTGGAGATCTCATGACATCATCATCCAAACTAATTTCCACAATCATGTCATACTGACTTATGTCACTCTATTTTATGGAAACACTTGCAAAATTTCTCAACTTCCTCTTTTTTTTTCCAGTCCCGATTTAGATAACAATTTTCCACTGTGGTCCTCATCAGTATGAAGTCATCTTTTAAAGTCAATTTTCACGAGGTGTTCAATGACAAATTAAAGGTAATACAGACAAGTCTGCCTTAGCTGCTACCTGTCTATAGCGGCCACCTAACCCTCCAATGAGAAAAGGATCCTGTGCATATTGTGGTCACCTCTCTATGGCGCCCGAGGTCGTCATTTTTGTATCCCCGCGGGAGATAATGACCTGCGTATAGCGGTCACAGACCCATACGGCACCACAGCTGAGTGTTTTCTGCTTTGCAGACGTGTAGTTTATATATGCATGGCGAACAGTTCAAAGATTGGCACCACCGTTGCATTCACCCACCATTCAGGTAGAGTAAAACACTCATGAACACGTGACTACCTATATACACATGTGTACACGACTTACACGAAATGTCAGAGAAACTGTCTATAGCGGTCACCTTTTCATTAACGGCCTCTCTTTTCGTCTCCCTTGGATGGCCGCTTTAGACAGGTTTGACCGCACTTAATTCCTGCTGAATTGCTTTAAAAAATGATTGTTCGGCCACCAGTAACCATGGCAACCATCTATCTCTGATTTGTCTTCGTGCAGGTACTAGGGAAGCAGCCTTCGTCAGTGCCATATCGTCGGCAGGTGTGGCCCATGCTGTCACTAGCGGCTGCAGCAGCGGGGAACTTGAAAAGGTAAATATTAGACCCTATTTTTCTCCTCTGAATTCAGTCTCTGTATTCTGCAGTTTCCCCTTCAATGTCATTGTGCAACGAAAATTTAGATGATTTTTCTTAAAGTAAAGGAACATCGTCATCCTTCATTTCAAAAGGAGATACCAAATTCCCATGTTCTGCAATCATTTTCAATCTCTATGGATGAAAAGGACCTGTTCTGTATAAAATATGTTTGCGAATTATTCGAAGTATATCATTACGAAAAATGTTTCTTTCGAAATTAAAGAAAACGAAGTGGCAAAACTCTAATTCGTAAGTAAAAGTCTCATATTCATGAAATTCTCATATTCATGAAATAATTATTTCTCTCTCGTAAGAAGACAACGTTTAAAAACCCTTGATGATTGGTGATTCAGTTCGCTGAGATTTAAAGTGATAATCATTCTACACTATTTTGCCGCTTTTATTCTAAGGTAAGTCACGTGTTTTGGTAAATATTGTCCCTCTCATTGGCTCTCGTGTTTTCAGTGCGGATGCGACCGAACAGTGGATGGTAACAGCGCCGATGGCTTCGTATGGGCGGGGTGCTCCGATAACGTGGCGTATGGCGTCCAGTTCTCTCAGATCTTCGTCGACGCGCGAGAGAGGAAGGCGCGAGTCAGTATGGGAAGGAAACTCATGAACTTACACAACAACGAGGCGGGCAGAAGGGTAAGGACTGTAGTCTGTGTTCAAGGACTTTCTGATGCAAAATGAAGCATTTTAAACCAGTTTGCTCTTACTATTTTTTAAATTTCTTTCCATATCAACAATTATTGATAATTTGTTTGTGGTCGTCAAGATAGGACATACACTCTATTTGAGGATTCGTCGAAATCGGATTTAAAGAGAGCAATTTGTAGAATTTAACTATTTCAAATATTTTTTTTCACCGAATCGAGTAGGTCCTATGAAGACATAGGACATACTCCTTTATACATCCACAGCTATAGAAGACATGTGTCACTAATACATAAAGCTCACTTGTCGATTTACTGAGAGTTCTCGATGTATGCTTTACCCAGGCTTTGCCTATGCTGGTTTTTGCACATTGTATCCTCATTTCCCCCTTCCCCATTTCCCCCTTGTCCCATCATGTAATATTCAATGTCATCATCTTCCACTCCTCTCACCCCCACCCCCACCCCCCCCCCCCCCCCCCCCCGCCGGTTCCCTCCCTGCGAGTATATACACAGCGTACCGTAAATCGCACCGCCATAACAGGCAAAAGTCCCACGACCATGACATTGCGCAGAACGACGACATCGCGAGGGTTTACTCGATCCATCCCGTCTATTTAGAATAAATCAAATTCCCGGTGATTTACGAATCGGAAATAAGGCGTGCATAAATAACCGCTAGATTGAGTTTGCCGACAGGAAGATAAGGGAAGCAACTCGGGAAATGATGGATTCGTATTTACATTCACTGTAACTACTTTACGGCGGATATTGGACCAATTTATCTTCAGTCTAGATAGAAACCACTCCCACCCGTCATTGTCTATAAGGGGCACGTCAAACAACTCGGTTATCATTTGGATGAACACAGTATAATTCAGATGGTGCATTCGATTTCGCGCTTATCCAAAACAAAGATTCGAGATTCTTGTCACCTTGTTTATGGACTTTCGCTCTCTCTATTTTGTTTTTATTAGCAACACAGTGAAAAATGGTAGCTGCGCCCATCAACATCACGTAATCCATCTGAGGCTTTGGTCATGATTTGGTCATCCCTTAAATACTCACTGAAAGTCTCACGAGCCGGCGATACATTGCCTGTTGAACGCTTTGATTATGACGTCAGCTTATCGTTAGGGCCTACACTTTTCCAAACATTACACAGCTATGCAGCAGCCAAAGTAAAGGCATTCTTGGTCAAGAAGACCTGTCTTAGCATTTAACAATGTGTTACGCATAATAATATTGGAAACCCCCATTCACGACCCTAAAATATACCAATTTCTTGCAAAGCTTGGAATGATAGTCTTCAATTAAACAGTCATTAGCCGCCAGCTGTTGTTTCAGACTGTATCGCAATGTAGGGAAGCGGGTCACCCTCCCAGGTTCTTTGAGAAGAGAGACCTCTTACAAGCAAAGATCCCGGTCCCCATGAATTGGTGGCTTCTTCGTCTAGGTTTGGGTTTGGGTGAGAGCTTATAAGAGTTAGATGGATTTTTAACATCATCATGTCTGTGCATTTCCTGATTTTATTGTTTTCTTTTACCTAAAGCGGGACTGTTAGCAGAACGTGCAAAGCCGCGAATTCTAATCGAACCGCGCCAGAGCAAGTGATGTACGTATGACATCCAATGCTTGGAAGAAAACGCCTTTTACATGAATACCGTAATGCACGTTTACGGGAGAACTCAAACACCGCCCTCCCCGGGCACGCCTATATGCGTTGGACATGACTCCTTGTCACTGCTAATGGTGGTAGGCCTCGGGAGAAAGACTGCTAAGCAGTTTTTACCGAATAGTCTAATCAGGCTAAAGAGGAGCAGGAAATTTTCACAAACGTGAAATGAAAAGCGGTAGATCAGTTACAAGTTAGACCACATCGTAACAGAGGGGAAGACATATTCAACGCCTATGAGATAACTTATTACCATCTACAACGCCACTGATGCTTCTGTAAGTGGCATGGTCAAATAATTTTGAATTAATTCATAATAACAGTAGCTTTCTTTACATTCATAATGATGTCACTTATCTCCGAAACTTCCACTGAAATGTTACTGTTGTTTTACTGCTTTCACAATTATTATAAGATATGCCTTTGCGAATATTTTCATCCGACGAACCAACAAATTCTAATTAAACAATGAACAGGAATTCGTATGGCAAGTATTACTAACTGCTACCTTATAGTTTGAAAGTTATACTCGTAAGCGTCCCGGAAATTTGCCGACGTGATTCATTTATGAAGTGCTCATATTGGGAGGTTCTTTGTAGCAAGCTGTTCATACCAGTACGTAAGGCTTGTCTCATCGCCTCTTTTCGTGCGTTGACCTTTATAATTTTGTCTCCGACCTTTGTATTCCGCGTCCGTGCGGGTTACTCGTCCGACAAACAGATACATCATTCATTAACTAGCAGGACGAAAGACGTTCTGGCCGTGCTCTGCGTTCGTTGACACCGAAGATGTGAAAGTCAAGCAATGAGTGTCAAGGCCTACCATTATGTCTGACGATGAGGGCGGTGTAAACACACTTTTTTTTTTTCTACGACAGTCTGGTGGACAATCTTTATGTATCCCTTCAGATAAGATATGGATCGTAGGGTTAATAGGTGTGAGTTAGGAAAAGGATAAAGGATAACCAAGTTCGCTGTACCAACTTGCGCCTAGTGATGCATCGAATGAGGCAAGATTTCAAAAGTGTGTCAAACCACTTAGGTACAAGGTCTATATGAAAATGATTTTGATGAATTCAATGGAAGTGAGTTGAAATATTGGTTTATGGAAAATCAACTTTTCTTATTATGAGATGCGATAGACGTAAGGTGTATGCAATCATGTAGATCTAGGCCCATACTTAGTTTTGTAATGGCAGCCATATTCAGGAAATGACTCAGGGAAAGTACATTTCCGTGCTATATATATGATTCCAAAGGGGAAGGTAAAATAAAAAAAGGAAAAAATTAGGCAGCATCAATGGATTTATCAGTTACATAAAAAATAGACCAATGGTATTCATCGCAATTGTCGGTGCAAAATAGTTCAATTAAATCACTATACTTTTTCTAAAACGAGGAATGTTCGCTTGCATTCTAATTTCGCGAATTTCGAGCGAGAGCCAAAATTCTCGGAATTAAAATGTACGCGAAAGTTCTTGCCAAACACTAATCATGCAATGAATGCCAGTGGCAATTCATGAAAACTTCAAGTCGCCAAAAATGGCTGCCGGCTCCAATTCGCGAAAATTTCGTTC